>OV049924.1:200873440-201473440 GCA_920104205.1 Eupeodes latifasciatus | reverse complement strand
GACGATCTCATACTCAAGGTTTCTTCTTAGAAATTTGAATATTTGCTCATTTTCTCAGAAAATAATTTAAAGCATTACTTTAAGTTTCATCCAAATTTAAAGTTTTGGGAATACCTTTAAGTTTAGTTTTTGACAAACAAACCGCTTTTTTTGGTGAATATCGCTACATTACTAAAAATGTATAGATGAAATCTTTGCTTTTAGAACTAAGCATGTGAGCCTACAGCATACAGGCTCACATTCCCCTTCAGGATACTCCGTTGGTTAAAAGTTGATGAATTTGTGCGGTGTGATTGAAAAAGGCATCGATTTCTGCTTCATATAGTTTTCTTGGTCCAGTCCTCAGTTAAAAGTAGCTCTTTTAGCCACTTTAACCACATACTCATTTTTTAGAAATATTTAAAACTATTGAAAGGTCATTTCATAATAAATACCAAAATCTTATCCTTGTTAAACTGAAATATACATTAATTTTATTTAATATTTGTCTTCAAAGTGCGTGCCCAATAACAAATATCGCATAAACATTAAACTCTACCTTGCAAGTTACAAATAAATGTCGTGCTTACAAATTGAGAAAAAACAAAATAACATACCAATTAAATAAAAATTATAATAAAACGACAGTTGAAATTAAATATCACAAATCAATTATGGTTTAATGATTTTATATTAATTTTCATGTACCTACATATGTTATGATTAATATTATTATTATTATTATTATTATTATTATTATTATTATTATTATTATTATTATTATTATTATTATTATTATTATTATTATTATTATTATTATTATTATTATTATTATTATTATTATTATTATTATTATTATTATTATTATTATTATTATTATTATTATTATTATTATTATTATTATTATTATTATTATTATTATTATTATTAATATTATTATTATTATTATTATTATTATTATTATTATTATTATTATTATTATTATTATTATTATTATTATTATTATTATTATTATTATTATTATTATTATTATTATTATTATTATTATTATTATTATTATTATTATTATTATTATTATTATTATTATTATATTATTATTATTATTATTATTATTATTATTATTATTATTATTATTATTATTATTATTATTATTATTATTATTATTATTATTATTATTATTATTATTATTATTATTATTATTATTATTATTATTATTATTATTATTATTATTATTATTATTATTGTTATTATTATTATTATTATTATTATTATTATTATTATTATTATTATTATTATTATTATTATTATTATTATTATTATTATTATTATTATTATTATTATTATTATTATTATTATTATTATTATTATTATTATTATTATTATTATTATTATTATTATTATTATTATTATTATTATTATTATTATTATTATTATTATTATTATTATTATTATTATTATTATTATTATTATTATTATTATTATTATTATTATTATTATTATTATTATTATTATTATTATTATTATTATTATTATTATTATTATTATTATTATTATTATTATTATTATTATTATTATTATTATTATTATTATTATTATTATTATTATTATTATTATTATTATTATTATTATTATTATTATTATTATTATTATTATTATTATTATTGTTATTATTATTATTATTATTATTATTATTATTATTATTATTATTATTATTATTATTATTATTATTATTATTATTATTATTGTTATTATTATTAATTATTATTATTATTATTATTATTGTTATTATTATTACTATTATTATTATTATTTTTATAATTCATTTACACATCTCAATTATTATTGTAGGCATACATACTTACATACAGGGGCGAACGCAGAAAAAAATTTCGGGGGGGGGGGTTTCAAAAAATATATATTATATTACTTTTTTATTTTAAATGTCAAGTGTTTTTTTTTTCTTTTTTGACACTATTTTATATAGGTACTAAGAAACATGTATGAATAAAAATTACATATACATATACACATATATGACTTGCTTTGACTTCAAAGCTAAAACTTAATTTTTATATGCATTATGCATGTATAAGTATAGTATAAGTTTGTATGCCTTTTTTCTAGTTGCCGCGATGAGGTGAGATTTTTCTATTTTCACAGTTCTCTTTTGTTCTCACCATAAAAATACTAGAAGTAATGACTTTGAATGCGCTCCGAAACTTTAGACCGAAGACATAGGGTCATATTCATAGTTCATTGATAAGTTCTGATTTTGTCTTTGCTAAATTAAACTACAGTTTATGTTATTCATAGACAATTTAAACCCATTTTAAAACGATAATCTGGAGTCTAAAAATAAACACGACGGAACCTATGTTTAAGCTGTTTCTAAATCTATTAAACGTAAAAAATAAACAAACTGATTGAGAAAATTAAGTTACGAGGCATTTTATTTGAAAATTTAAAAACAAAAACTAAAATGTAAAAAGACTTAAGCATATATCAATATTTTGATATTTTTTGCTGGATGTTGGAATGCTACCAACTAACAAAAAACGAAAGCTCTACTTAACCCGATGGGACCCCTTTGAAATAGATGAAGACCATTCGTGTGAAAGGTATCGATTCGAGAAAAAAAAATTGTCAAGTTTATAATTGATCTTCTAAAATTTCTCAACTAAGAGCAAACAAAATAGTTTAAAGGGTTTCAAAGATTTTAGCTCTCCAGCTAACGCAATTTATTTTGTTACCCTCTACAAGCTATTTGGTATAGGTATATATAGTGAAATTTTTCAAAATTGTAGTAGAATATATGCCTTAAACCTGTTTCTAACTAAACAGAGCTGGAAAATTCTTTATGAATAGCAGCTGTGTCTAACCTAACATATACATATACCTTTAACATATATGTTAAATTTAGACTCCAGTTCAAATAGACTCGGGGTTAAAATATGGCTATGAATATGCCCCATATTGTTTTGTGTCTCACATTAAGGTATGTTTAAATGAAGAAACGCATTCAAATGTTTAAAAATATTGAATTTAGGTGACATCACGTAACTTTCATTATTAGTTTGATTCTTGTTCTGGAAAAAACGCGACAAAGACAAACAGGGTTGCTGTTTTTGTTTTAAAATATTCTTGTGTCACAATTCAAGAAGTGAAAAAAGTTAAGTTAAACATTTTTTTTAATTTACAGTTAAAAGTAACATAAATGAACCGAACAATTTTTCGGTGGTTTTACATTTAAATACATATGTCATAAGTGGCCGTGAGATCGTCATTTTCTGTTTTCAATTTTTCATTTTTAGCCATAAGAAACATGGCGAAAGGGAGCATCTCTGTGTTAATAATAATATTTAGCTTTATACAAAAAGTTAAGTTACCTTAGTGTTTGAAAATAAAAATACTAAACATTTTAATTGTTAGTATGAATGAAAACAAGAAAAATATTTGTCTTTCTTTACCAAAAAATACAGACATTTATTGTTCTAATTTAGCGTGTTTGTGTTTTGTGCACAATTTCTATCACCGTAGCAAATTTATTAAAATTTTGTGTTTAACATAGTTTTAGAATTTGAGTTGGAAATTAATTTTGTACCATTTCTGTTTTTCTTTTTTTGGACAATAATGGATATTTGATTACTGCACATATTCTGATATTTCGGAGGGGGTTTTAACCCCCAAAACCCCTACCTGCGTTCGCCCCTGCTTACATATATTATTCCCAATGCTCGTTTATTTAATTATCTTGTCTGAAACATTAATGATAACATACAAGCATGTATTATTAAATTTGTTGTCTATTTTTCATTTCAGTTGTTATGCATAAGGACAAAGAGGAGAATGGTCTAATGCCGCACATCCATTCACATGATGCGTACCGGACTCGAGAGCTTGGAGCCTTTGAGCATGGTCTTCTCGATGGTGATATGTTCCTTCAGGTAAAAATACAAATCTACACTATCAATTACAGCTTACGACTTAATTAGTGATTATGCTATAGTACCATATATAGTAATAAATCGAATGGGTAGGTTATAGATACATTATATACCTATACTCATTCACGTAAATTTGTATATGAATGTATTTATAATGAAAATGATAACTGCACATCATCGACACAATTAATCATTAATCATCCATAACACTCCGTCTTTGTGTAAGTGTCGTTATTTGGATTTAATATTGATTAATTTAATTTTCTTGGGGTTTGAACCGGGCGCCATTTATCATGCAAGCCGAAAACGATGAATTAATTTACAACAAATTAGCGTACCGTACATAGACTAGATTGGACAGTATTTGTTTGGCATATATTTATAGATGCACTATATAATTCAGGGGTTGGGAACGGAAAAAGCCTGAGCTTTTATGTTCTTATTTGGCGCACGACAAACGTTCTTCACCTCGTTTTAACGCTTGGATTTCAATGTCAAGTATCGGGTCGAGCCTACTTAAAGAACTGCACGTTTCTTTTACACGCGCGCAGCCCATCAGGCCCTATTTTTTTTTGCCACAATTCACTCTCGTGTAGGTCCTTGCATGGTATTCTTCATTTGAACATGTTTGTGTGATGTTACGTGATTCCTTTCTGAGATAATATAACTGCACTTTGGCACACCACCACACTACGGCGATGGACGACGACGACGGCAACGACGAACGGTCCGTGAGGAGAGTTATTAGCGGCAATAATGCTCTCGAACTGCATTTGCCTCTGAAGCTGAACTAGGAATAAGGATTTTTCGCGTTTCAATCGCAAATAATTCTTCTTGATGGATAAAAAGCTCCTCTACTCCCCTGCCCCTCCTGTATTCGTTTGGGTGCACTTGGAGAAAGGACTGCAATCATATCGGTCGTTCCGTCTCTATATATACTCGATTTCTTGTGTGAAATGCACACGCGGAACGGTGGGTCTCAGCTAGTTAGTGTAAGGTTATGCGCGCTTATTTTCCGGTTGCAACTGCATAAAGTGCATATCCTGTGATGGTCTACCTATTCTTTTTTTTGTCCACAAAAGAGGACCTGTTGCGAACGCAATATTGGAAATTTTGCCTAGTCACGACACGACATGGGTAATTTTTATACTTCTTTTAAGGCTTTTGTTTGAATTTATTGTAAGGCTTCATTCAAGGCTTGGTTAGAATATTGTTTGTCTCTTGGAAAAATTTCTATTCAGACATATTTGAATATATAATGGGTAATGGACAATAGCAAAGTATACCTAAGTATACCTCTTCTTTCCTACTTGTTGATAGGAATGTGAAAATTTTGAATTTGAATGGTTTTTTTTATATTCAAATTGATATAACTAGGCACAGTGAAGGACGTACATAACTATGTATATGTATAAAGAAGGTCCTTAAAGTAAATGCGCAAGCTATGAAAATGCAGTTGAATGCAAGTGAATTGCGAAAGGAAATGTAGTTACTTGGGAATCGTTCATTAAATGTTAACATTCCGTTATGTCGTTTAGATGTATTAGATGTTGAGCAACTAATTTAGTTAAATTTATTTATGAAGAAGAATTGATTAAAAATTAAAGCTAAGTTTCATAGTTTAAGTCTTTCGTTGACTTAAAGAAATATATATGTTGGCCCAATAATACACTGAGTTACAAAAAAAGTTACGCACCTTGAAATTTCGCAATAATTTCAAATATGTAAAAAAGACTTTGTTTTTTAATTCAGTATTGTTTATTAACATTTAATATTATTAATTTATGTACAAAATAAACAAATGCGGAGAATATTAAAATAAAACATAAAATAAATGAGTTTTTGTTCACTGAGTAGTGGGTATTGTCTCCCCTAACATTTATTAAAGCTTCAAGTCGCCTCGGCATACCTTGAATAAGGTTTTTTACGGTCGCGTCGTCCGAATTTTCCCACTCCCCAATCTGACCAGATCTCAGACCTCTTAGTGTCTTGGGAAGAACAGGGCGCTTCCTTATCATTTTTTTCCAGCAGATCCCAAACATTTTCGATGGGATTCATGTCCGGGATCATGGCAGGCCAAGCCATCACATCGATTTCTACTTCTTCCAATTAATCCGTAATGCACCTGGCAACGTGAAGTCTCGCAATGTCTTAAATGAGCAAGAAATTTTTACCAAAAAAGTGTGCGAAAGGAACCACATATTCTTCCAAAATATTGGTGATTTAATAATCGGAATTCACTGATCATTACACTATGCACAGCCCACACCTTGACTTAACCACCCCAGAAATTATCCCGCTGGGAAACTGTTGTCGAATTGTATCTCCCACCTGATTTTCTATACACTCTTTTACGTCCATTTGGTGAGCATAGACAAAACCTGGGAAGAGAATTATACCCTAGTCGGCCTCGGTTCAATCTTGCTGAAGTCGAGCAAATTCCATTCGCTCGTGCTGTATCGTGTCGTGAGTCTTGGTATACGACAGATCACTCTCAATTAAACACCGCCCCATCGTTTAAGCATTCAAAGTGATCCCTCTCACTGATTATAGTCTGTGAGACACTTAAACCGTTGTTTGGTGACGATCTAAAAGGCTTTGAGGCTCCTAATATCTCTGCAAAAATAAAGCGGTACTTTTTTTGTAACTCAGTGTAGTAATAGTTTCGTACTTAGCAAATATTTCGTGCCCGTAATACCTTTGGTTTGATGGTTAGTACAAAGAACTGTAATTCCAGAGGTCTAGGTTCAATCCCTTCCTGACTAGCTTTAGATTATTGTTCACGGTTTGTTCTTAAAAATTCCTCCGAGAGTTATTCTTGTCAAATTATTCGGATTCAACATAACACTTGTAGGTACCCTCCATCCTTGATAGGTATATATTACAGAGTGGCTTCAGACCAGGAAAGCCCACTATTGTCCAAATATTCACAATATGACAGATCTTGTAAAAAACACAGGAATTTCAAATGAATATTATAATGAACAATTCCAAGAACACTAGAAGCACAATCTTTGAAAGGTGTTGATATTGCCGGCACAAGAAATTACGCAGCCAGGAAATGTCTCTTGCAATAAAGCCATGTTCGGTCGAATTTTGTGGCATGTGGCATCGTCTTGTTGAAACCACATATTCTCCAAGTCGTATTCTTCAATAGCAGGCAAAAAAAAAGTTGCTTATCATGTGACCATAACGCTCCGAATTGACCGTGATAGTCGTTCAATCGTCGTTTTCGAAGAAGTAAGGGTCCAATCACACATCCGGACCAAAGAGCGTACCAAACAGTGACTTTTTGTATATGTAATGGCCTCCCAAATATGACAATTTTGTTTATTAACATACCCCACCGAGTGAAAAACGTGCTTCCGCGTTCAAGAAAATTTTGTTTAAAAATCGCCGTCCACCACGTGAGCGGTCAGCTGGCTTTAGTTGCTGCGTGAGCTGGACTTTATATGAGTGCAGGTGTAGATCCAAATGCAAAATACGCCATAATGTGCCCTAATACAGTCCTAATTCCTGAGAACGACGATGAATCGTCATATTCGGCTCTTCGGCAACACTTACAGCAGCGAAAGAATGATGCACAGGCCTTACAATATCTGTAACCAATCCAGTCTCTTCAAATTTCTTCAAAATTTTGCCAATTGATTGCGTAGTTGGATGATTATGTAAACCATAATCTCCTCTTAAAGCACGATATGTGGCTGTAGCAGAATAAACATTTTTGTAGTAGGTTTCAACAATTTTTATCCGTTGTGCTATATTTAAGCGATCCATTTTCGTAAATGTTTTGCACTTTCAACTGAAAAAAAAAATTGGTTTAACAACTTAGTTTGACAAATGTGGAATTCCTGCCCTATACTTTTAAAACCGCAAAATGGATAATAGTGGTCAATAAGTTCAAGACCAAGTATATGCCTACATCATGAAAGGACATTGAACCTTTTCAAGGCAAGAAGAGAACGTTTTAGGATGCTTTGAGAGAAAAATTCTTTGGTGATTTTTTGTCCCGAATTCATAGATGGAGAGTGGAGGAGAAGATACAACGACGAACTGTACGGGCTGTACAGCGATACTGACCTGGTTAAAAGAATAAAAGTCCAACGACTTAAATGGCTGGGTCATGTAGAACAAATGGACATCAACGCTCCAGCCTGTAAAGCCTGTTGGGCACAGTAGAGCTAGACCGCGACTTAGGTGGGCACGAAGGTGGAAGAGGACCTCAACAGATAGCTCGGGACCGACCTGGCTGGAGACACATGCTGGAGATACATGTTGGTTGAGGCCCAGGTTCGTCTTGGACTGTAACGCCACTTTAAATAAGTAACCAACAATTTTCAAAAAAAAAAAAGAAATGGGATGACAACAAACGGACATCTCGTAAATATTAAAAATATTAGTCAGATAACTTAAGCTACAGTCAGGGATGGACTTGAACTCTCTAGCAGGTACCCTTCGGTATTCAAAGAAGACTATATAGACACATGATCAGCTATTTCAGGACTTCCATCGTTGACTTCTACATCCTCTTCCGAATCACATCCCTACAGACGGGACCATAATTCACTCAGAAAAATTTTCTCTCGAAATGTTAAGTAATTTTGAGCCCAGGCCAGTTTTCGAATCTTAGAAGAATTGTATTTTCTACATGACATTTAAATCGCCTAATTGATAAAATTTTTTAGTTTTTTGTATTGACTTATTTGTAAAAGATTGTGGATGCGAGTTTAACAGCTTACAATCGAGTTTTTGGACTCGTAATTGAATTTCAAACATTTCTAATTGAAGTGATCTTCTATTTGTAGTCAAGGACTGAAAACAGAAAAAAAGTTCTTTTTATCTCATTTTCTCAATTTTCTCATGACGTATTTATTCGCATTCAAAACTCATTTGAAAAGACAGACAACGATAAAAGTGCAATCTAATTGCAGTCTTCGAGTTGAGTTTCGAATCATTACCTTATTTGATAATTTTTTCAAAGCTCCTATCATCTGTGAAATTATACACCGATAACTTGTGTTGATTTATATTGATAAATATAAACATAAGTTAGGTAATGGATAAGTAGAAGTTGTAGAAGCCATAAGTACATACTTGTGTCTATTTTCAAGTGCGCATAGTATTGCGTGTGTTTAAACTTTTGGACTTTGTTGTGTTGTTGTTGTTGTTGTTGTTGTTGTTGTTGTTAATAATATCATGCACGAAATGCACGCAGAGCTACAAAACCGCGGTGCACTGTCATTGGCGCTGCTCTGGCTGCTGGCAGTGGAGGCGGTTGCGGTGGCGGTGTTGGTGGCGATTCGCATTTAAATAGCATGCACTTTAACAATTAACAGTCACTTAACCTCAAATCGTATTTAGCATTAAGCTTTAATATATGCACGGGGCGTATATTGACTACGGCACTAACAAGTAATAATAAAAAAATATAAATATTATTACCTGCAATCAGCTAACTAACAATTGCAGAATCCCCTAAATGATGATATGGTCGAGCATCAAGCGGTGTGGTGTATTGAAATGACTTGCCATCTATCACGACTGATATTTTGTTCGAGGCACGACACAGAAGACCATCTCTGCACTTTTAGCTTATCCAGTTTATTATTTTCGCACTTATCTATAAATGGTATCGGATAAGGATGATGGGTTGGAGCTAAGGAGGGGGACCATCAAAAGAATATAGTCTGTGTAATAGATACGCTCGAATAAAACCCCACTTCTGACTATCAGCATCTGTTTTTGTTTTTCTTGTATTTATGTAGCCAGATGCGATGATAGAAAAGATTCATTATTAGTGAATAAAATCACTGTTGCACTGTTGCACATTGGATACGGATATTCCGGTTAACAGGTTCACTCTATCAAATGATTAAGCACATTAATTAGCTCGGAACTTATGAGCATCGAACGCTAACATGGTGTTTTTACTTGCTGATGGGTCTATAGTGTGCTTATTTTATTTTTGTTGTGATAAGTTGAGTGGATACAGTGGCAATGTCCCCATTAGCTTGCTAGAGAGTCGAATAGAAAGATATATGTACAAAGGTACAGAGAAATATATATTTTGATTGCACAGTCTGTTGGAGGTCTTAATATACATCCCGCGCGCTAATAGGTGCATTATGTATGTAATTTAAAAGAGTTGGTGAATTCAAAACACCAATATTAACAATTTGCACTGCTCTAATAAATTGAAATAAGCAAAGCACCAAGTAAGGGATTCTTGGTTAAGGTAAATTTTCATTTTATATCAATTGAATCTAGGTAATGAAGTATAAAAGATACAGCTGAAATAAAAGAAAATTAACTATTTGATACCTGACAGTTTGGGTTTAATAAAAATACGATAGAATATGACTTCGGGTTCATTGAATAACTAATTAAGAATTTTCGAAACTAAGCCATAAACGTAAAGGAAATTGCGAAAAGCATTTTGTTTTAAAAGCTATTTGGCTTCCGCAAGTGTTGAGTGGTGTTGCCTGTCATTCATCGCGAATGACGTCAGATGGTTTTATCACTGCGTTCAGTTGTCATTTTTCATTTTGACTTATGCAACGCATATGTGAAGGGTTTTTCAATAATGACTTGATAGCTTTTTTAAATGAAACGCAAACGATCAGAGATATTTATTATCGACTTGAAGTACAATCATAACATTTATGAATTGAACTCGACTTCGCTTATATCAATACCGGGGGAAAATTTCGGCCGAAACAGCAGCTATTTCGTGTTGAATGTTGACTTGACTTAACGTAGCCCCAAAGAAAATAGTCTAGAGGTGGCCAACCGACTGACCCAGTTTTAAATATATATCGATTATAAAGTGTGCTGTGTGGCTTGTGGCATACCATCCTGTTGAAAACACAAGACTTCCAAGTCCATATCTTCCAATTCGGGCCAAAAATCATCGGTTATCATTGTGCGATAACGCTGGCGGCTGGCTATTCACAGTAACGCGACGATCGTTACAGTGGACGAAAAAATATGGCCCACTAACGCCGCCGCCGCCATACAAACCGCACCAAGTGGTGGTTCATAAGGTAAATGTCAATTTTCACCCGACCAATAACGCATATTTCTCTCATTAACGATTAAAAAAAAGAACATTGAGCCAAAAATAGGGTTATTTAAACTACGCACCGTCTCAACTGGGTGATAAATTCATCACAATTGCAATAGTAACCCCAAAAGGCAGTCAGCAGAAGAACTGTCAGAATTTCTAGGGTGGACAAAATGATTCCACCTTAAGCTATGCTTGCTCTCTTGTAGGTTTGGCGGAAAAAAATAGAACTAATTTTCAAACGCCATCTCTGTCGTTTCTTTGCTTCTTTTTTTTGTCAAAGAAACTAAGGACATCTATTATTATTAAGTTTGATAACATGAACAAAATACAAAAATCAAGTTCAAAATCTACTCCATTTTCATGCTTAACCTACAGAAGGGCTAGTAGCAGAGAGAAAAGAATTAATCGAGAGAACCAAACCAACTTCGACGGTTGCTCTCTTTTTGCCTACTACAAGCTGTGATTTGCACCAAAAACACTCTAGTAAAGATATAAATCCTCGGTAGCCATATTGGTTTGCCTACAAGCTAAACCGGAAACTGGCCTCATAAAGCATTTCTTAGTGTGCGTGTAATTTCTCCTCTAATTTATGAAATTTCCCCTAAAAACTCAGTAAATGTGTCTATGTATGCGTGAAAACACGTCAATTTTACTCGTTGAATTCTTCCACAGTACAAATACAACAATGTAAACAAATTTTTGAAGGGTAATACGTACGAAGGATTTATATCTTCATATAGAGTGTTTTTGATTTGCACACCAACTTAGATAATGTATTAACTCCATATAAACAAAAAAAATGTGGGGACAAATACTTATGCAAGAAGATGTGCATACTCACCACCTTTGAAAAATGGCGGATGTAGTCAGCTGTTCAGAGGTGTTCAAAGAAAATAGATTGTGGATGAACAACTTTTTGCCTTTTTGGTACTCTCATTGTGTTCGTTCGGGAGTAATATCATTCGAATATGAAGTGAAATTAGTTACTCTTGTTAGATGCACAGAACAATGAAGATTTAGAAACAATTCTAAATTACGCATTTAGAGAAATATTAGTTAGTTATTTGAAGCCAGTTTTAATCATTAAGTAAGTAAAATAAATTAGGTGGTGCAACAGTCCAATAAGAATTAGGACCTAGAAACATACAACTCTGAAAGCACTACTACTATTATTTTTTGTATTATTAGCTGCGTTTATGCGTTTAATTTTCGGTCAGACCGTTGAAAAATGCAAAAAAAACTCAGATTTGTTTCGATTTTCAGAGTTTATGGACTTAATTTTACGGATGCGAGAGTTGCAGGAACATTGAAAACTAGTTACTGAATGTAAACATGGATCATGAAAATAACAACGCAGGAACATTGAAAACATTTTTATATACTCATCTCTTTTTTCCATTCCTATTTTATTTGTGTGTACTCGTTGTTAATTTTCTTTACATTACTCACGACATTTCCAAAATGCTGAAAATAAGTGATTGAAGTAGAGACTAAATAAAAAGACCGTCAACTTGTTACTTCTGTTGACAATTTTCATTGCATAAGATAGGTGATAAGCTATTCTTACTGCTTTGCACTAAGCTAGTGTGTTGTTTTTAAAGGCTTAACTACATAAGCCGAAAAGTACTTTTGTACAAAAGTAAAAATATTTGTACTCTCGCTAGTTCAGTGGTTTTGTGAAAAGAATATACAAATTTGTTCTTCAACCAAAATTTAAATCTTATGCATCATTTTTATAAGTTTTCTAGTTCTAACTATTTATATCTTATCTTTCAGTTATATAGCGACAAGGAAAAATCTGTGAGGGAAAGTTCTAACTACAGTTTTTCTGAAAGTGCATTGTGGCTTATTCAAAGATGTTTGCTTAACTTTTTAGGCTATTCATAAATAAATGCAAATCAAAGTTAAGGGCTAAACATGAATAACTATAAACATAGAAAATGCTGTGTTCAAGTAATTATTATCGCAGCCAAATTTCATACATAATTGATTTTTTTGGTGTATAAAAAAGCTGAAAAAGTAATTCATGACAAATAAATGTTACGTTAACACTAAGTTCCAGAAAATATCGATTGATACCGCAATTGCAGAAGATATGGATATTAAAACTGTTGAAATTTATTATTTTCGCCTTTTATAATTCAATATAAAATAATTCAATGCCGTATATTTTAGATAATACATTAGTTAAGTTATTAGTTAAGGTACTACTATTGAAATAAACATAACATACATTTATAAAAAACATGTACTCGTTCATCTATACATATAAAGTCTAGTCCAAAAAACCTTAACCTTGTTACACTTTTGCTGAACACATTCTTTCTTGTTTCGGTTGTTAATGCCATCTATCTGTAACTCAGAGAAAGAGAAGGGAAAACAAATTCACCACGATCTACCGTTATAACGTTTACCGTAATTTATTGACAAACGAAAATTTGATGCTTGAATTAATTTGTGAAAACGTTTTTGAGTAAAAGTGTTAAATTTACGTGATTTTCAAATTATTTAAACAAATATATTTATTAAGTGTACAGTGAAGTGATACTTATATAAAAATGTCTCAATCTCTCAACCTCAACTGAAGTTTTTTCTCTCTCTCTGCTCTCCGAGGTGAAAACATGTATACACCGAACCGATACGAATTCAAAGGGACGGAGACGAGCAAATTTGACTCTTCCGATTAGTTTTTTCTCTCTGCTAGTAGCCTTAAGGAGTAGATGACCAGCAGTCCATATCTATTCGGTCAATGTGCACAGGTTTTCGAATTGAGAATAATTATTGATTACTTTAATAAATTCGTCCTGAGTTAGTTTCCAATCAGGTATTCTTAAAGCACACTCAATCAAACAAAATTTTCGGACACATTTCTATACCTCGAACGGGGAGAGTACGATAACTCAGGCGACAAAGTTTAATGACGGATTTGTATAGAACAGATAAAAACAAGCATTTTTTACTATAGGAGGGGGGCCTATCTCCCCCCGTTTAGGCGGCAGGAGCAACTTAAAAAAATATATACGTTTAATGGAAAAAAATAATTAAAAAATATTGGTAATACTTACAACTAAGTTTTATAAATTTTTTTTAAGCCAACACTTTTGTCTATTAGCTTGTTTTTAAATCAAGTCAAAATTATGCATAGTTTTTGAAAAAAATTGTTTTAAACTCAAAATTTGTGCAAAAAAAGTTAAAAAATAAGGTTTCAGATTATCTACTATTTTTTTTTAGAATTCATTGCTCTTATTTGTTTTTGATCAAAAACAGAAAACTAGATGATTGTATGTCTTCTAGTTTTTGAGAAAATTGAAAATTACCAAAAAAAAATATTTTAATTAAATTACTTTTTCCTTGCTTGAGTATTAACGTAGTCTTATTTTGATAGTAATAATCGAATATGGATTAAGATATACCTGGGGTAACTTAATTTTTCTTAAAAGAGAAAGAAACTTGTATGCACCCCATCTTGCACTCACCGCACCTTGCACCCTCCCCACTTTGCACCCTCCCCACTTTGCACCCACTCCACCTTGCATCCACCCCAAATCATATAGTGATCCCAAGCAGGGGGGCAGCATGCCCCCCATACACATCCCACTGTTGCATACACCTGAACTCCCACGCACCTTACTGTTGCATACACCCAAACTCGCATCTACCATTATTTTATTATACTATCAAAATAAGACCAATCAAGCAAAAAAAAAGAATTAGGTATATTAAAATAGTAGTTGTGGTTATTTTCAATTTTCTCAAAAACTAAAAGACATAAAATCATTTAGTTTTCAGTTTTTCATCAAAAACAAATAAGAGCAATAAATTCTGAAATAAAAACACTGGTAGATAATCTTGAAGTATTGAAAAATTACACTTTAAACCTTTTTTACTCAAATTTTGAGTTTAATTAAATTTTTCAAAAACTACGCATAGTTTTGACTTGATTTAAAAACTGGCTAATAGAACAGAATGTTGGCTTTAAAAAAATGTATTAAACTTAATTGTAAGTATTACCGTTATTTTTAAATTATTTTTTTCCATTTTAAATACTAATTTTTTTTAAATTGCCCCTCCCGCCTAAACGGAGGGAGATAGACCCCCCATAGTAAAAAAATGCTTGTTTTTAACTGTTCTTTAAAAATCCGTTATAATATCTTGTCGCCTGAGTTATCGTACTCTTGCCCCTCGAACAAATGAAATTCGCGCGAAAGTCGCGTAGTTACCAAAATGACAGTTATTCTTGCTATAAAGGCAGCGAAGAAAATAAATTAGGTGGCGCAACAATCCTAAAAGAACCCAGGGCCTAGTGACTTACAACTACAACCATTCCTGTTTTATGTCAGGGATGGAGGGGACCTACAGTTTTATTGAAGACCCCGAACGGCTTATTTGAGAAAGCACTTTTCTCGCTCCAATTGTCAATTCCTCGCAAAAGGCAGTACCCGTACAGGCAGGGATTGAAGCCAAGACCTCTCGCTTGACAGTCCTACGCACTCATTATGCGAAGAAAGCATTTTTTATCGCATACTATGAAATTATAGCTGCGATGGCGGTCTCCGTTTGCGATAATGATAACATGCTTTAAAGTTGGCTCCGGATTAATCACTAGTGATACTGTTTTTACGCAAAATACGCCATATTGGGTTCTGAGCGATGTATAATTCTTGATAACGCCGTAGAATTCATTGATTTGGATTGTTTGCTATGGAAATCTGAACGGCAGTGATATTTTCGACTCTTCGACCAACCCGCTGTCTCACTGACACGGCAACATCACACAACGAATATGTTGACACAGATTGTTGCAATAAACTCCTGCCTTCTAGGGCAAAAAGTACGACCGAAATTGGAGTTGGCGCTCTTAAAGTTGCTGTCACCGACTAAGGATTTCGGTAAATAATTTTTACAATTTGCTGACGTTGCTAGTTCGTGTGCTTTACCATGGTGATAATGTTATGTTACCGAAATAAATTGACAATGAAAGTTCGATAATAAGTGAAAGGGTGCGTTCATATATTAAATTTAAAGTTGTGAAGCCTCTATTGGAAAACCCGATACGACTTTAACCTATAGCAACATGTAAACGGAATTGTTTGCTCGGATGATGGGATGTTGGCCTTAAGGTTTCAGAGGGTTCTACAGAGTTGACGATGTCATAGCTTTGAAAAAAAAAAAAAAACATACCAAAATCAGGTGTCAAGCTTCTGCCTCACTGCATCAGATCGAAATGCCAAAAGGCAGACAAATATTTTTGCATGCATTTTAAACGAATGACAATTCTAGATGGTTACATGCTTTGCAATACCATAATTGTGGTAAATAAGTGTTAAGAATATGCTGCAACGCACGCTGGTTGCAATAGTAACACATTTTGTATGTACTTTTACGTAAATCAAGTAAAATACAATTTTAAGTTACTTTAAAAATCTGTCAACGTCAAAAGTCACAACCAACACATTGTAGAACTGGCAGATAATATACTTAATTAAATTAAGAATTTAATATTTATTAATCTTTAATCAAATTTATAAAACATATGTTTTTTTCCAAAAAGAAAAAAGATTAGAAATAAATAAAGGCCATTCTTCAAAGTAAGATGGTTTTGATATTAAAAGGTGGAAATTAATAGGAAGATAAAAAGAATTAATATAATGAATACATACAAGAAACATTTCATTTTATACCTTTTGATTTTTCCATTATTGCGTTTCGTAAACATAATGGTTGATCCATCAGCTAAGGCATTTAACAATTCATTTGTAAGTTCCTTAAGCTATACTTCACGCGAAACTGAAATGAAGTTCCTCAGAATATTGTTATATTTCTCTCACTTTCCTCGTATAAAACCGTTTTAATTCATATATTAAATTTATTTCATAAAAATTTCTTCGAAATAAAAAACAAAACAATTCTCTTGCACAATTCGTTAAGATTAATTTAATTTGCCTTTAATTGCGACATCTGCATATTTATCTCTCAGCCAAGTGATTAGTATGCGCCTACTTCAATCCATCTTTATATGTGTACCTGTATCTACCTTTAGAGTATATGTACACCGACTTTTCAGCTTATACGGTTGCTGATCATCTTAATCATCATAACAACAATTATTATTTATTAATTCGCCGACAGAGTGATACACAGTGCATCTGAATCCGCGCCCTCAAAATCCACTGCTTGATGCTTGTAAATATATGTATATACTATAAAGTTGTGGTACTCTGAGGCACTCTTGAGGCATATCATCGTTGCCGCCACTACCGAACGTCGCCGTGCGTCGCCGCGCCGCTGCCGTCGTCACTGTTGTGTCTTAGCAAAACCTCAATTAACTATACGAGCATCAGCATTCAGTATTCACATATATCCTGGGGCTATATAGAGACTCATATAAGAATCAAAAAATATGGGCGCTCGAACATACTACAAAGGCAGATTGCAGTGATGTGAAGATGTGATGGCCAAGCTATGGCTAACTCTGGCGCACTCCTCCTTCTCGCATCTCATTAATTGTTTCTTTATCTTGGCTTGGCTGTCGGCTCTGTGTCGCTGAATGCGATGTCTTATGGCTAAGCGACGACGACGCCGACGACGAAAACAACGACGACTTCTTCGGTTGTCATTCTTCTCTACATCCTTTATTCGGTTGTCATTATTAAGGAGGGAGAAGGCGGACACGCACAGATATACAGACATTCATACAGACATAGCGAAACAATCTTTCATTCTAATGCGATTTTAATAACTAGCGCCCCGGTTTTGTTGTAATGGAAAAATCACTTAAGCAACAAACAAATGCCAGCATAGCATCATTCAGACAAAATTCAAGATTTTCCAGCAAGACCAACTGGACAAGTTACTCAATCAAGACCTTGTGTCGTCGCGGCCGTCGTAGTTCGTCGCGTCCCCTAGGTAAGCCCATATTAATTTTTTCTATATGCCTTAGAGCGCAAATATGAGTTTGTGTAAATGAAGAAGCTGTATTTAGATTAAAGGTACTTTTTTATTAGTTCGATGGACCACAAACATCCGTCGCTCACCCTCAGATTTTCAATCGCGTCGGTCATGCATTCACTTTCCCGCTTCTCCTAAATCACATTTTAAATGACCCCAATGATGCGTGGATATGGATACCTATACACAAAAAAAGAACGCGTAGAATGGCGATGAACTTATTTTATTGATTTAATTGTCTGCCATTTCCTGGTTCATCAGAAAGTTGAAAATCACATCAGGTTGTAGTATTTATACCTACCTACCTACATACATCTATAACATCTATCATCCAGATAATCCCGAAAATAAGGCAAAGTGTCGGCAGAGGCTCAATTTGAGTTATAATAATTATTGTTCAACCATCATTATAAAAAGAAGTTTTTTGGGGAATTGTTGATCTTGTAGTTGTTAGTTTTTATTTTATTGTCTTGTTCTTTTCGGTCCACATTAAAACAACTGAACTGAAATGATTATAAATGTATCGTATAGCTAAAATACTTGTTATAATAATATAATTTTTGTTTTTTTTTTTTTTTGTCTTTCTTTCAGGCACTAAATGGATTTCTAATGATCCTTACATGTGAAGGAGAGGTTTTCTTCGCAACGCACAGCATAGAAAGTTACTTGGGTTTCCATCAGGTAAGTTAAAAAAAGATCTTAAATATATTAAAGAAGAAAATATTTATGAATGAAAGAAAATTGTATGAATCAAATGTGCATAGACTTCATTAAGAAATTGTGTAAAAGAACCGTTAGAAGCTTTGAGCGTAATTGCTTAACATGTTGTAGAATATGAGTTGAGTTGGACATAATTCAAGAAACTGCGTATTTGTGCGGAATAAAAGGAGAGCGCCAACAATTCCAGCTAATATTTCAATATTTATTAAAAAGCCTTTCAGTTTTTTGAAGCTGAGAGCGCTATTTTATAGAAACTGACAGATAAATATTTATTTATTGTATTTACATGAGAGCGACCAACGAATAATCGAATATTCGTCTATTACATTTCTGTGGAATGGCTTGTTTTTATTTGTAATTAAAAAATAATAAAATTTGCATTTTGTTCTCTAAAACAAGAAAATTTTGTAAAAACAATTTGGTAGTAAGGAATTTCAGTATGGTTGCTACGAACTGTCAAACTCTATTCGCGTTCCACATACCATCCACACTGCAACGAATAAATTGTTCGGGCGCAACTTAACCTCAAAATAATAACCATCTTGTTTTGTTTTTTTGTGTGAAAGGTCATGGTCGAGGAAAATATGGAGACAAAATTGACAAATTCGTCGCTATCTGCAAATAGAAATAAATCTCATGTCACAGTTCGCAGTTCGTAGCTCATGTGCAAAATGCTTTACTCGTCGACGTCGCTCATAGATTCTAAATGCGATCCACTAAAACAGCTGACATTTTGACAAATTAATTAATTACAATTGAAAATTCAATGTGCAGCATATCCGTTATAGTAAATTTTGTATTTGTTTAGTATTTTATTACCGTAAGAGTTACACATTTATTTATTGAATGAATAAAATTACATTCATTTAAAATTTATATCAGATTGCCATCGTTCTTTTGATTCCAAAAAATGTATGGAAAAGTGTAAAATTTCTTAAAAAATGTAAGGTGTTCGAACTCATTGCGCAGTAGCGACGATTACGAGGAAACATTTTGTGTCGCTCTGAGTAAGTGCACATTTATTAGAATTTTGATATCTTAACATTTTAGCTAGAGTCACCGAAAAACTTAAAAAAAAAAACATTTGTACTTATGTATTTAACAATGTTCCTAATTTCTGACATTCCTTCCCGTTTCGTGTTGGTGGTCCAGACCGCAGTTTCTGCACATCATGGCTCCATAGTTGTCGGCATTGACGGTTACGTTTTGGCCAACATTGTTTTTAAATAAGTGCGGACCAATTATTCCACCAAACCAAAAAGCACACTAAACTGTTTTTTTGGATGTAATATAGTGCCTCAACAAACACTTGAAGATTATCATCACTATAAATAGGTCAGTTTATTTATTGACGCCAAAACTAAGCTTTATCGCTAAGCAAAATTCGTTAGGAACCGAACAAAAATAAAGGTAGGTGAACACAAATTTGATGTGGTCCTATCCAAGGTTAATATTTAGTAGCGGCCGATACAATACAGAAGTTGGCTCAATGTCAAGAGAACCCACTAAAGTCTGCAAATCCAATAATCTTACCATAAATTCCAAACCGCTTATATAAATCGGATACTTGGGTGCTCAGCAAATACACCTTATTCTCTTATTCACAGGGGAAATGTCTTACGAAAAATTATTTTTCCATTTTGTAAGCAATGACTTATACGAAATATACTGTGGAGCGGATAAACCTTGATTCGGTGGGCAATTTTCGTAGCACGCATGAGCGAAGACGAAGAAGCCTGGAAAGTTCTTGCGGTACAATTTTTGGGAAAAGACAGCGGAATAAAACATGCCTCTCCCGAAGTACGCCCAGAGACTAGGGAAATAAAAAACCGGGAAAGTCGGATGTCTATAATGAATGTGGGTCGGATCGGATACCGGTTTCGATCGCGATCAGGGAGTCATTTGCCCAGCCGCTGCGCTGGTGTAAGTACATATGTAAGTTTAAAAAGCGGGTATCAAATATGTCCATTGTCACTCTTATTGATACTAAATGTGAAGTCAGAAGAGAAACTGTTAATATTTTTTAGTAGTTCACTTTTTTTGTATATTACCAGACTTTGCGTATCCATAAGTCTCCTTACATTTCTTTTAAAGGGTTGTCGAATTTAGAAAACAAAGTATGGTGCGAACTTATACAAAATTGCAGAATTCCCAACCTTTGTCGTTTGATGTTTTTACAACTTACTCTGTTAAACACAATGTGCAGTGTAAGCTATTAGGCTGTGAAGAAACTTCGTCCGTCAATGTAATTTCCTTCTACAGTTTCACAAGGACCTTGACTGGGTATTTAAGGGTTTATCCTAATACAAATTAATTTAAATTTCGATTGAAATGTCTTACTTTTGATTGAACTTGCGTAACCTCTATTCGTAACAACATGTTGGTACTTATACCTTCTCTTTTGTGTTATCCTCCACACCGGCTAGTAGGACGAGCAATGGGCGGGCAACAGCGACTTGCTGGCTTTTTCTGGATTTATACAAACAACTTTTAGATTGAACACTCAATTCCTTGTAGGCTCTAAAGAAATACAAAACTCAGAAAAAATCTCACAGAATTACAACACTATCCCACACAAGAAAACAACAACAACCAGAAGGCAGTACACAACACTTTTAAGGCAACAACAAGTACTTTTATCCCGTATTTGAAATGTTCAAGACACACTGAAGTGGCCATATATATACAAAGTGAATAGGTATATTAGAAAAGGTGTATCATATGTAACCAAGAGATCACAAAGGCGCAAGCACCCACTAGCCAGTCGTCTCTGCCTCCACCTCCACCTCCACCTCCTCCAACGCCACCATCACATCAGGGGGAATACCTTACTTAAAGATCCAGGTATAAAGAAGTTTAAATACGGACTCGAAACTCAAGCTTTAAATTGGAGAAAGAGCGCGGAGGCAGGAGCAAGTTGCAGCGATATGATGCTGCGTTTTATTTATCGTTTGCTCCGCTCCGTGTGTTCTTTATTTGTTCAACAAGCACTGATTACCACCGGCTTTTTGCGGTTCTGCCAATATTACATATGAAATATCGGAAAACATTAAAAATTAATCTAAATCCGATCATAAGAGGAAATGTATCGCTGTGCGCGGAGATGCATCCATTCGATTTGAGTTTCAAATAAATCGTGCAGAGGGGTGAAGAAACCTCACTAAGGTATATTGGATTGGAATCGATTGACTTTTAGAAGTGAGAGACGTATTTGAAGGGATGTAGCGCAGGTTGCAAAAGTCTTTGTGTTCTTTTTTTATTGGTGAAGTACGTATGTATGTGCTTTGTATTTATGGCTGCCACAAGAATTTATGTCTCAATTTGGCCCAGTATGAACTTGGTGATTAATTTTCGTCCGCGCTGATAATAATCATCTGAATTTCTTTTAAATTAAAAAAAGGCTGTAGTAAATTCCTAACCGCACCAAGTTGCTTGAGATTTGTTTTTTTTTGGGTTGGTTTCGATGGTTGGGATGCAGCTGTTGGTTCTGTATTCTAACGTGAAATCATAGTTATCCTTAAGGCCATACAGCGAGTGTAGAACTTTTGATGCTTGCCAAATCACTCGCTGCTCTTCTGTCTTCTCGTTCCTGAATGGGATTGGAAACGCCAAATGACAATATTTGAAAGTCACATTAGTGGTCTCATTCGATCACTCCCTCGTCTATGACCTTAAAATAGGGCTCTAGCGTTCTGAAATACAATTTTCTAATGTTATTGGTTTTTATTTTCTTCTTCTTACAGTCTGACATCGTTCATCAATCAGTCTACGAGCTAGTTCACTCCGAAGATCGAGAAGAACTACAACGCCAACTACTATGGAATTCTTTTCTGCCCGCCGATATGTCCAGTATGCAATTGGCTGATGCCTTAGCGCCTGACAAAACAGCATTTCTTGAGCGAAGTTTTACAGTGCGCTTCCGATGTCTACTAGACAACACTTCCGGTTTTCTGCGTCTTGATATACGTGGTCGAATAAAGATTCTCCATGGACAAAATCGTAAGACCGAAGAACCTCCTTTAGCTCTATTTGCTTATTGCACTCCTTTTGGGCCACCAAGTTTGCTAGAAATCCCTCACAAAGAGAATATGTTTAAGTCAAAACATAAACTTGATCTGTCGCTGGTTTCGATGGATCAAAGGTATGCCTATCTACGCCACGGATCTCAGATATAGATTTCAGATTTTTTGTTTTACTTTATTTTATAGGGGAAAAATGATTTTGGGTTATTCTGATTCAGAACTGATCAATTTGGGTGGTTATGATTTGGTGCATTACGATGATTTGGCGTATGTTGCAAGTGCTCACCAAGAATGTAAGTTCTAATCGCGAGCGATTTAGAATTAAATTTGTGATCTACCTTAACTTCACTTTTAGTATTAAAAACGGGAGCTTCTGGAATGATTGCTTATCGATATCAGAAAAAAGATGGCGAGTGGCAATGGCTTCAAACAAGGTTTGTGCTTAGTAATTTTAAATATATATGTAAAACTTATCCAACATAATTCCTTCAGCTCGCGCTTGGTTTATAAAAATTCAAAACCGGACTTTGTGATCTGCACTCACCGCCAACTCATGGACGAAGAAGGTCGCGATCTTTTGGGCAAACGAACAATGGATTTCAAAGTCAGTTATTTGGATACTGGGCTAGCGTCGACGTATTTCTCGGAGGCTGATCAACTGGTTGTAGCACCCAGTGGATCACCTAATTCTCTTCCACCGCCAGTTACACCAACGCGGCCCAATCGACGGTATAAAACCCAATTACGAGATTTTCTATCCACGTGTAGATCGAAACGTAAAATGCAGCAATCTTCTCCCCTTGGGCAGGTACTATAAAAAATGTACAATTTTATAAGAACATTGTGTCATTTCCGATTTTTTTTTCTTGTAAGGTTACATCTCCAGCTCCGGTCGTTGAATATATTCCGGATCCAGCTGTAGCTGTTGCTGCCGCTTATTCCAATCTCAATCCGATGTATACCACTTCGCCATATGCGGCTGCAGCTGACAATCTATATATGAGTCCTTCGGTGCATTCTACAAACTTCTATCCAGTAACCGAAAACATCTTCCATCAATATCGGCTACAAGGTGTTAGTGGGTATTATCCGGATTATCATCATCACACAGCTCCTCCCGCTTCCTATGTTACTAATGGTTTTCTATCCTACGATGGCTACACAATTGCTCCCAAAGAAGACAAATGGCAGGAATCTAGTAAATATTATAGTGGATACAGCAGTGGGTATGGGAGTCCGACATCTACACCACAGGTAGGTATCATGACGAGGAGACGCTTTTGTCAAAATTAAGTAGGAATCCTTTTACAGATATCACTGAAAACGCCAAAATCTTCTCCCCAAGTTATGGAGGTAGTATCCTGCTCGTCAGATGGTCCATCGCCTGTCAATCCTGCTTCATCGAATCCAGCCAACTCCAGCACTAATACTAATGGTGTAACTCCAAAAGTTGAAATGGCCTCACATGACCCGTATGAACGTCAAACAGTGCTTATGTGGGGCACAAGTGGAAGTCGTGACACAACACCCCGTTCGCCTCAGGACGCTTCTCCGACATCAGTTGCCGCAAACGGCATCTATGGCGATGGGCAATTGGTGAATGGCGCTGGCGGCGCTGGAAAAGATGGAAAAATACCAACACCTGAATCATATCATCTCCATCAACACCCTGCTACCGATGACGCAGCCAGTATGTACGCTCACCATCGAATAGCGACAGACGGTTCGCATATACAATCGCCGCATAGTCATTCAGCTGAGACGTTGCTACATGTCGCACCTAATCAGCCAGTCAATCATTTGTCCCACCCTCATGCCACCGGCCATCAACATCATCATCATAGCGCTGCCGCTGTCGTCGCTGCAACGGGCCATCAGCATCAGCATCACCACCATATGCAACAGCAATCCGTTGTTGGAGCTGGTTCCAATGGCAGCGAGGTATGGAGTCCTGCGTCCTACTCGCAATATTCGCAGTATTTTACTTATCACCATCACCACCACCACTCCGGCACTCAGCACGCTAGCACTCAGTGAGTGTCAAATTAGAAAAAAGTTGACAATTTCCTTCCCTTTAAACTTTTTGTGTTCCAATCCAATACAGTCGCTCTTTTACCCGCTTAAGCTTTGATTATTGTTATTTTTTATTTCGATGAATTTAGTTTGCACAGAGTTGTTCTCTTATTATTTGGTAAATTAATCAAGCCCACCGAATTCACAACACCGACAAATGTTCATAAAACTCATAATACGCGGATTTTTTTAAAGCAACGTTTACACTATACAGATGAGCGTTGTTTCTTATGTTGTTAATTAATCCTCAGTGGCCACATGGGGTAATTCGTTACCCCAGGCTTAGAAAAAGTGGAATAAGAGGTCTTAAACCTTTCAAATTTATATAACCAATGACATCTAAAGAAGTGACTTCGCTTCATAGCAAGTCAAAATGAATGGCGGCGCTTTGAGCGTTAGATTCCTTTGCCTGGGATTAGTAACCCAGTGTGGCCGTAACCGTTGTTCAATACAAACATAAAAAATAAATTAGGTGGCGCAATAGTCCGTTGAGAACTAGGGCCTAGTGACTTACAACCCTCAACCATCCCTGTGTGCGAGTAATGTTGTCAGGGATGAAGGGGACCTCCAGTTTAAAGGCGAATCCAAACGTCTAATTTTAGATAGCACTATTCATGACAAGAAATACACTTGGAGGATTTGTCATTTCCTCGCAAAAAAACTTTTTTTAATCGACTTTAAATTACGGAACCAAAATCATTAAAAATGTTGAAGAACTCTCCAACTAACATGATAAAATCAGCTAACATTCATAACGCCAGAGGTCTTAAGTCTATTTCACGGCTACTGCCTGAAGAAGAAGTAGTTCTTGTCAATAAAATTGATTTCTTAAAGTAGTCTTACGAATTCGTCATAAAAACTGTAGGTCACCTCCATCCCTGGTTCTCTAAAAACTGTTTTGCCACCTAAATTCTTTTTGTGTATAATTGATACTTGTTATCTTATCCTAAAAGATGTTGATATTGTGACCGAAATTTCTTGTATAAAATTTTTCAAAGTGAATGAATTGCTTACTAAATAAATTCCTAGTTCGTTGGTAGTTTTCAAATCGGGGCAGCATCGCATTAAAATTGAAACAGTGTTGTTATTTCAATAGATTTTATAGATATATTTAAATATTTTTCATAAAGTAGAACAGCTCTGTCAAGTTTCTATAATAGTCTTCTTCTTATTGTTTTGTCTCTAACTAACTGTTATAATGCACTGACACACTAATAAAACAATATTTATTCCAACCTTAAAGAACTTAACTAACTGAACATATTAACAGATCATCCAGCAGCAGCAGCAACAACAACAACAGCAGCAATCCATCGCATCATTATCCTTTGCGCAGCAACAACAACCATCACACCAGCGATTACACGGATGTCCATCATCAGCCTCATCCAGTTCATCACCATCATCCACCACTTCGCCAACCGGACAGCAGCACCAACACCACATCAACCGTCACCATCAACAACAACAACAGCAGCAACAGCAACATCAGCAGCAGCAACAACAACAACAACACCACCACCACCAGCAGCACCACCTCGCTATCATCGCTTCACCCATCATCATCGCAGCACCACCAGCCCCACCACCCACACCCTCTACATCCTCATCCTCATCATCCTCGTCATGCGGCGGCGGCGGCAGCGGTGGTGGCGGCAGCAGTGGCCACAGCATCGGGCGGCACCATATCTCAAATATCACCGCTCACACAGCTCTCGCATACGCATCCAGTGCGTTCTCCGATCAACCGGACGGGAGTCCTTTGTTGTCCTTCTCTGAGGTGACCAACACCCTATTAAATCAGTAAATTAAAAACCACAAAAACTAACGCCACTATCAGCAATACACTTACTTTCAAAATATTTAATTTCGATTATAGCAGAATTTCGTTTGCCAATATTTAATTAATTATTGTAGATACATTTTGCTGCATTAAATACCTATATGTATAATTTCAATGGCTTTCCAGTAGTATTCAAGCTATGCTATCCGAACCGATTGCCAAACTGTAATGGACTATCGAATCTTCCACAACAACAAAATAAAATGAAAAAACAACAAAACGCTAACAATCTTTTAAGATACAAAAATATCTCCAGGTATCTTACCTACGTTTATAATATATATAAAATATCTAATATTGCAATATTATTTTTTATCCTATTCCCCTCAACTCTGTATGTATAGTATATCCCTCTCTCTATCTATTTCTGAATTTTTATCGAAAATCCAAACCACCAAACCAACAAAATACCCTAAGAGTTTCAACTACAGTATCTTAAAACTATCTTTAAGTGCGTTTTTAACTATTCTTTTTTTTTATAAGAAACAAAACAAAATTAAAGATTATTGGTGATATTTTCTTATCTGATTGCTAAGGGTAACAAATATTGTAGACAACACTTCCAAGGAAACGTCAATCAGTATTCTAATTAATTGGTGATATGTGACTTTTATTTAGATCACAGTTTAGTTTGCAATTTATGTTTCAGCTCGCTGTCAAATTATATATGTAGTAGCTGAAGCTCGTTTCGAAAAATTTAGGAAATAGCTTCGATTTAAAGTAGATAAAATATTAATGTACTACTCAAACGAAGTTGAAACGTCAAAATTGCACAAGACTTCCACTAGGTTTGTTCAGCAACCAGCAACCAGCAAACATTTATATACATATGTATATTTACCCTAGAATTTGTTATACAAAAGTTAGATGAGAATTCTCATCTGAAAACGTTACTAAAAGCCATCTTACCTTTTATGACACTTAAACTCAGTGCTCAGTTTGATATTTCATGACTGTTTGTATTTATAAGTATAATATCAGCTGTTTAACTGTTCGGTTAAATCATTTAGATTTTCGGAAATCCACTAGCCTAATTTTTTTAAGTGACTGATAGCTATTTAAAAGAGTTTAGAGAGAGAACGATAAAATTTAATTCGTTCACAATCAAAAACTCAAACAGAAATTTAATGTTTAATTCGTTTGCGAATTTTATTTTTCGGATCTTTGAAAATTAAATTTGTATTCACGAACAAATGAACTCTTTGTGAACTGAAAAATCACCGTTTTTTTAATAAGCAATTAAAAAAAGCTTATAGTAGTTGGCCGTCCAACTTTAGAATCTGAAAGATCTAAAAACGCAATTCGATTGATAATAATCGTTTGTACAAGTTTATACATCTAAGCGTTTAGCTTAAACATGTCCCAAAAATCTTGCACAAACATTTGTTTGCCAATGTTTTGTCTTAATCTATTGTACATATTTGTATATGACTTTTCATGACATAATTTAAAAAAAAAAGCGAATGGATTGTATTTTTAATTTATTTTCGCTGTTGGGCCCACTAACTATTGAATCTGAAAATTCTAAAAACACAGACACGCAGTTCAACTGGCAATCGTTTGTACAAGTTTATACATCCAAACGTTTAGTTCATACATGTCATAAAATTTGTTTGAAAAAATTAAAATTTGTTATTGAATCTAGCTAATAAAGAAGTTTCGTGATTAGAAATACACTTGTTTTAAGTATGCAAATTGAAAAGTACCAAATATTTATATATATGTAAAATGATTTTGGGACATACCTACATAATATATATGTGCTAAACGCTTCTTTATAATATCCGATTATATCTCGAATTTTATTTTAAAAAATTTTGTCCCATACAGTTGGTGGGCAAACTAGCTGTCAGAAAATATAAAATACAAGGAACAAAATTTTGTTTAAACTAACAACATCAAATGTGACGTTTTTAAATGTGCAAACAGTTGCAAATTATAAAAATGTAAAGTTAACTCTTAACTCTTAACTGAACTTTGATTTTTAGACTAATTGCATATTTGGATTTGTATCCCAAAAATTTGAGGATCAACTACTGTTAAATGTTTTGCATTGCTTATAATAAGAAAAGCATGATTTTGAAAATTTGTCTAAAAGATGTATAAAATCGTACAGACGATTATTAGTCAAACGTATTTTCAGAATTTTCGTTAGTTAAATCAGTAAGGTAGCCCACCAATGTTTCTTCTTCCAAAATTTTCAAAAAAATTATTAAAAATATAAGGAAGATTTTATGATGTACAAACAAATCCATATTTTAAATAAACTATATCTATAAATACATTTTAATCAACAACCTTTTGTAAAAAACATTGGGACATGTATAAATTAAACGCTTGGACGTATAAACTTGTTCAAACTATTGTCAGTCGAACTGCGTTTTTTGAATTCTCAGATTCCATAGTTCGTGGGCAAACTACATGTCCCAAAATATTAAATTTTAAAATTTTTAAAATAATTAAAATTACAATGGATACGTTTTTTTTTTGTTTTATAAAAAGTAAACAAAAATTGACAACAAAATGTTGTCCCAAACTTTTAGGACATGTATTAACAAACAAATTGGATGTACAAACTTGTACACATGATTATCAATCGAACTGGGTGTTTGAAATTTTCAGATTTGAAAGTTATTATGCCAACTACTGAATCTTTTTTTAATTGTTTATACAAAATACGGTGATTTTACTAATTTTTTAAAAGTTGTAAAGATTTATACAAACGATTCCAACTCAAAATATGGTGGGCCAACTTCATGCTCACCATTTTTTATATGTGATTTTGACCACAAAAACAATTGTTTTCTGATGATGATGCATCCACAAAACTGGTAGGTACTGTTATAAATTGATGCTTCGTTGTTTTTTTCTGCATCATGTTAATAAAAGTGGCAAAATTTCTACTTCCCGAAATGTCCTCATTTTTGATATGCATTTTCATAAAATGTCTTTTTATATTTTCAGTCACTTTTCCTTTTATTTTTCTTGCACAAAAGTGTAGGTATGTGTAACTTTTTCATAAGAAACATATTTTTCTAACCAAAATTCCTTTTTCTGTCTCATTTAAAAAAAAAATTTAATTAATGAGTTGAATCAAAGCTTAAAAATCAACCAACATTTCGCAAAACTCATCCAAAAATGTTTTGTTTTCCGATCTTTTCGTGAAAAGAAATTTCATTTTTTTGATCTCTGACGATTAAGAAAAAAAAATTCAATTTATTCCGAGAAAGAACTGAAATTTCCATATCCCGAGAAAAGTATCTGTTTAAGAATTTAATTTGTTTCCAATCGTGAGGAAGACTGAAAAAATGCGAGAAGTTTCGATATTTTTCAGTTCGCGAATGATATTTTACGAACCCTGCGTTTGTAATTCCTGACTGGTTGGAAATCCAAATGGATCTATCGTAATCACACAAGGAAATATGGTTTGTTCATGAGTAGCAACCTAATGAATAAAATTATGATACTATTCAAATATTATATGAATTTTGTAACATTTCAACAGTAAATTGCATAAAATGCGACAAAACAAAATTCGAAACTAAAAAAAATATTGAGTTTAAGAATTTCGGCAACAACAGAATTTGACTTTAACAACAATTCAGTTTTTAAATCCCGAGCGTTGTATTTTTTAACAAAGTTGCAATATCTATATTTGTTTAAATTAACCAATTTAATAATTGAAATTTTGCACAAATCTTTTATAAAATTTCAAATAACTATACAAAATTTGTCATACGAAAGAAATTAATTATATTGATTGTTTCTCGTTTCCATCGACAATGCAATTTTATTAATGAGCCATTAAAATTCTTACTTATTGAGTTTTTCCAACTACATAAAACTCCTTATAAGCATTTATACCAAATTTCAAAATAAGTTATAGCGAGTATTGTTAATTTATCTTTTAAGATACTGAAATCGACTGATGTGCTAGCCTTTACTATGATGCCATTTTATTTAACACAGCATATATTGAATTATTAAGACCGTAAATAACATAATACATAAATAATTAGCAACAAAACACTTTACCAAAAGTGGTCTTCAAATAAATAGAATTTATTTTAACGTTTATATTTGTAAAAAAAGCAAACACTTTTAAGTATGTTTGTTTGTCAGCAAATTAGTATTTCTAAGGTTTTGTAGCAGGGCAATATTGATACGCCAGATCTCAGTGGAAATTTGGTTCAGCTCAGCCATTCGGATATCTAGAAAAATAGAAGTCATGAGAATCAAATTGACTTAGTCTTGAGTTACCCAGGCAAATTTGACAGGTGTAATTTGACTAAACTTAATCATTTTTGGTAATTGGATTTCCAAATTGTTAAAAATTCAATTGATACGCAAGATCTCAGTGGAAATTTGGTTCAGCTCAGCCATTCGGATATCTAGAAAAATAGAAGTCATGAGAATCAAATTGACTTGGAATGGTTGGGAACCCTTAAAATGGAATTATTAATATTTTCCTTTCAATGTCTAGCAACATAATTAACTTGAATGAAAAGTTCTTGTTTTGATATATTAAATGCTTTTATGTATAAAAATTTTATAGTTTTTCAACTACAATATTCTTTTATAGGATTTCCTTAGCATTTCAGATAAAGAAATGATCACCAATATTTGTTTGTTCTACCTTATTAGCTCTTAAGAATCTTATATCCATTTTAACGTCGTCGTCGGTTATACTTTGTTTTCTGTGATACAACAAATAAATAGTAATATAATTGCAAATACCTAATAATAATAAAAAAAACAAAAACTAATAACTATCCACATCAATCAAAAGTATAAGAATAAAATTTATAAGATTACCATTACGAATATCTAACATATAAAAATCTAATACACTATCTTTATCAAAAAATGTTTGTTCAATTTACAAGTATTACAACAAATTAATCCTTAATAATTTTAAGCACAAAAATAATATAGATAACATTTTTAAGTGAATCCTCTATAAATAATATAATTTAACGAAAATACATTATATACAAACAAATATTATTGTAATAATATAAAACAAAAGCAATGTTATACATAGAATTATTTTAATTATTTAATAAGCAAAAATCATAGTTCAACCAAAGACATTTAAAAAGAAAAATCATTTGAAGTGAGAGAATATTATAATCAACATGATACTAAGGATGCTATTTAAACTGGTTGATGTACTATTAAAATAAGAACAATTAGTAGGTTGTAAACTATAATTTACAATAAGATATTGACAAAATATTTCTATGTAATAATTATTTTAAAATCAATTCTTTTATTTTTTAATTTAAATTAAATACAACACCGATTTATTCGGGAATCTAAATAAATCTTATTTTAAAACAACTTGTCCAGTCCACACTATTTTAAATGGAAATAATATTATATTTAACAAAATTAATTTGTTTAAATAATAATTAATTCTTAGAAATATATTATATTTAAAATATATTTGATCTTCTAGTCGAACTTATTTATAAAGTAACAACAAATTTTATACTAAAAAAAGGTACATTTTAATTTATTAATGCATAAAATTAAATTCTTTATAATTATGAAAGTAAATAAACATTTTAAATCATATAATAGATAAAAATTCTACGATCAAAAACAAAATCGGAATTGAAAATTGAATTTGTTTAAGTTTCTGATAATGTTCATGCGGTACATTTGTCAAACAAAAACAAATTAAATAACAATTTGCATGTGAATAATAACTATGTTTAATCAAAATTATAGTCCAATATAAAATTTCAAGAATTTGTTTTCTTTTTTTAATAAAAATAATTGAAAAAAAGGTAATGGTTGGTATTATTTAAAAAAAAAATATTTTTATAATTGAAGCATGTTCTAATAAAGTTCCTAGAGTACGTCATGGGATCCAAATGTACTCCACGTATTTTTTCCAATAATTTCGTTTATTTCAATAAAAAAAAAATAATAATATCTACGTATATATATATAGTTCTACTATGAAGTTAAAGACATAGGTAGCTCTACGTGACATTTGAAGCATATGTTATTTATGTATATAGCGATGATGGCGACAATGTCTTCCATAACAGTCGCAGCCAATTCTGGTTTATGTGTCTTTAACTCTTGAACAATGGTGGCATCTACCACTTCTGCAAGGAAGCTTCTCGGGGACTTGTTTGCAAGACCTTTCCTCGTAAGACCAGAGAGAAAATACTAAATGAGAGAACCAAATTTCCTCGTCTCCGTCTCTTCGAAACCTCTGACTCTCATTTTTTATAGCGTGTTGAATTCGTATCGGTGTATACATGTTTTCACCTCGGAGAAGAGTACACAAAAAAACATCATTTCCGGGAAATGCGACATTTCTCATTTTTGTTTATTGATAGCCAAGAAGGCTATGTTTTTTAAAGTCTCATTATAATATTTGTAATTCTCATGAATTTTTTTTTTTAATTTTGCTAACATCTTGTCGTTTTTATATCTACAAAAATACTCCTATAATTCAAATTAATTCTAGCAAAACATTTTTGTTTGTCAATAAATAACGGAAGAAGTTATACCGGTAGTTCGTGGTGAATTTGTTTTCTCTTCTTTTTCTCTAAGTTACAGATAGATGGCAGGAACAACCAAAACAAGAAAGGATGTGTGCAGAAAGTGTTTAACAAGGTTAAGGTTTTTTTTTTTTTTTTTTTTTAGAGATACATTTTATTTATTCATTTTCATTTTACAACTAGTTAATACAAAAATTTACAATAAATAAAGAATAAATAATAGTTATCATCCTTTAGCATCAAGCTAGTGTTGAATGATACAAAGCGAATTTAAATTTACATAAATTAAAAACTGATGTGGGGTGACAATCAGAGCTGCAATGATACTAAATTGTTTAAGGCAGGTGATCAAATAAGTTATTATTATTGTTTTTTTTTTTTTTTTTTTTTTATTTTAAATATTAAATACAAAATAGGAAAGAATTAGAATTAGAACATATTCATATAAATTAAGAGAAAAAGAAATATAATAAAAAGTAGATACTCAGTTTTTAAACATCAATGTTTCTTTAACAATAATTATCTATACAATTTAAGTCAATTGTGAAAAGCCAGTCTTTTACTTTTTTCAGAAAAGAGTTTAAATTTTGAGAAGTTCTGATAGATGTTGGTAAGTTATTAAATGCCTTGGGTGCTGCGACAGTATAAAAGTTAGAGAAATGAGTTTTATGAGCAGTGGGTATATTGACAAGATGCATATTATTTATGCGTAGATTATATAACTGCGAGTTCCTACTTGGAATGTTACCACTTTGCTTGAAAAATTCTTTCAGTACTTTAAAAATGTAAAGGTGTCTCAAAGGTAGAATTCCCAAATCCTTGAATAAGGGCCAACTTTCAGTTAATCGATTTTTGTTGCAAATGATTCTAATTAGATGTTTTTGAGCAATCAACAAGGGTCTTAAAGTACTAGCATATGAACCACCCCAGCTGGATAAACCATATTGTATTTTAGAGTGTGCAAGTCCGTAGTATATTGAAGTTAAAACTCTTTTTGAGCAGAATGGTTTTAACAGATACATTTTTCTAGTAATGAGCATCAAATAATTGTTTATATTGCAAATATGATCTTTCCAGTTAAGATTAAAATCAATTGTAACTCCTAGATATTTAAAACTGTACACTGAATCAATTTTGAAACAAGAATCTGAACAAGAACCAGCTGCTTGAAAATTAGGTCTACCGCAACTATGTAAAGGAAAGGTGAATTGTTTACAATTCGACCCATGAAATATAAAATCGTAATTGCAAAGCTGATGACTAGAAGTTTTGAATGACATTATTTTAGTTTTTTCACTAAGGATTAACTTATGAACAGAGAACTAAGTTCTTAGAATTTCGAGATCTTCTCCAATTTGAATGTTACAATTATGTTCTGAGTTTGACTGGTAGGTAAACGATATATCATCCGCAAAAGCCGTAGGAAGGCCATTCAACTGCAACCTAAAGAGAGAGTTGATATAAACCAGAAAAAATAAGGGGCCGAGAACGGAGCCCTGAGGTACTCCAGATTTTAGATATCGAGCTTCACTCATTACACCATTAACTACCACTTTTTGAACTCTTTCTTTTAAATATGACTTAAGCCATTGAAAAAGAACTCCTCTAAATCCTGCATTATATAATTTACTTAGCAGTAAATCATGATCAACCATGTCAAAGGCTTTAGTCATATCAATAAAAAGAGCCATAGTCGGTTTATTATGATTCAAGCTGCCATAGAGTTGACTGCAAAGTCGAAGAATTGCATCTTCGGTTGACTTTCCAGACCGAAATCCAAATTGATTTTCGCTAAAAGAACAATTTTTATCTAAGAAAGAAGTAATTCTTTTTTTCATTAGTTTTTCGAAAATTTTTGGGAAGGTGGGAAGAAGAGAAATAGGTCTGTAGTTTGACATATTTGTTCTATCTTCTTTTTTATAAAGAGGGATTACCTCCGCACATTTAAATTGTTGAGGAAAACAACCTTGTTCAACACTTAAGTTAAATATATAACTTAACACATCTGAGACATATAAAGCAATGTTTTTGAGTAAGTTACTAGATATTTCATCTGAAGTACAAGAGTTTTTGTTTTCCAATGATAAAATAGTTTTATAAGTTTCAAAAGATGAAATAGCATCGAAAGCAAAGCTGTTAGGTTGTAAATATTCAGAATCTAAACTGCGTGGATCAGAACAGTTGCAATCCACACACAAATCAAAAGACGGCTTCAATTTTTCCGAGATTTCCGTAAAATATTCATTGAATTTGTTTGAAATACATTTTGAATCGCATAGTGAAATACCGTCTGCAACAATAGTTCCTATAGCGTTAGAGTTCGTTTTCTTTCCTAAGATATCGTTGATAATTTTCCATTCCCTTTTTACATTGCCTTTCGAACTTCTGAATAAATTAGAATAGTAATTTTCACGATTTGATTCAATGTTAGTTTTAACAGCTTTACATAACGAATCGTAATATTTGTGTAGTTTTGTGTTATTTGGGTGTTTTTTCAGCTTAGAACCAACTTTGTTTTTATTTTTTATCTGCTTAAGAAGGCAATGGCTCATCCAAGGTTTTAAAAACTTCTTTTTATTATTCTTAATGGAAAAAGAAGAACATGTGTTGATATGCTTTTGCAAGATTGCGTTAAAAACATTAAGTGAAGAAGATGGATCCTTTTCAGAATAAACTTGATCCCAAAATTCATGTTTCAAAATACTAAGTAATAAGGTATAATCTATTACAAGGTGCTCTTTATCATTATTGGAACTTGAAATATTTTCCATGTCATTAGTTTTTAAAACGATCATTTTGTGATCAGTGATTTTATAATCTAGAACACTTCCACAAAAATGAAACTTATTATTCCTACTAAAACGCGAGAAAATGTGGTCAATACAAGTACTTGAAGTTAGTGTGACGCGGGTTGCCTCTTTAATATAACCTTTGAGACCATTTGAGGCCATAAGAAATAGGTAATTTTCAACATCTTTATCAGATGTGTTCAAAATATCAATATTAATGTCACCAATCAAAATTAAATTACAAGTATTATATTTACAAAGAATTTGACTGAGTTCATCCAAGAAGATACCTTTACTAAACGCGTGCAATCTATATATACACAACATTGTATAGTTTTCATCTTGATAGCAAAATGACAACTTTACTACATCAGCACTACAAATTTCTATTTTTGAACATTGGTGAGTCAAACTCTCATCAATATAAATTGCAACACCTCCAGACGTATAAGATTCGTTGCAACAACTAAAAAGCGCGTAACCCGGTATATTATAAAGACTTATTTCACTTTCAAAAACCCAAATCTCTGTTAACACAATTATAACTGGCAATTTTTTAAGTGACTCAATGTGAGCTAAAAAAATGGAAAAGTTCTTTCTCAAACTACGGATGTTTTGCTGAATACAAAAACAATTATCAGGAAAACTACGAAAAACTGGAATTTCACAAATGTTTGGGACTGAAGAAAGAATAGGATTAACAATATTCATAATTTATCAAAATCTAAACTACAATTAATTCTTACTGAATTGTCACCCTCACTCTTCCTCATAAATATATTCCCATTCCTAGTCCAAACGTACTTGACTCCTTTCTTAGTTTTCCTCTGATGTGTCAGGCAATCGTTGATGTAAACATTCTCCTGTTTACCTCGTACTCCAAAAAAATTTGTTGTTAATTGTTCTTGCTTTTCTCTTTTGCTTTGCATAATTTTCTCTTTCATACGGTGAGAGACAAATTTAACGTGTAGAATGTTGGCAGTAGTTGAATTACCATTAGCAAGAGGTTTTCCTTTTTTAACTTTTTTAACAAAACATTGGTCGATGTCATTCTCAGTTACGTTAACTTGTAATGCTTCACGAAAGATACCAAGTGCAAGATCGATGTGTGGAGTGTCTTTGATGATAGGAACATTATACACTTCTATACTGTTCAAGAGAAGTTGTTGCTCTAGATTATTTACCCTTTGTTCGAGTGCGAATTTTTTGTTCACTTTCATTGTTTTTGGCAACCATTTCATCGATCTGAATTTTATGGTAATTCTTTAGTTGAAGAATTTCAGCGTAAACCATCTCTAAAGTAACGGCTGCAGGTAATTTTTTCATCGTCTCGGTGTTGATGGACAAATCAGTAGCATTGGAAGCGGTTGTGGAACTATTGGCGGTGGTAGAGGTGGATGATGGTTGGGTGCAGGGGTTTGAGGTGGTGATGGATGCAGTTGTGGCGGTGGCAGCGGAGGCGGAAGGGGTTGCGGTGGTGTTGATGGTGGCGGTGACGGTTGTGGTGACGGTGGAGTAGTCACATAGGTTTGATGATGAAGAGTTAGATGCGTTAGGAGGTGGTGTTGCATTTGATGATGTTTGTGCAACTGAAGAGAATTTATTTGGAGTAGTACCAGATATAGATCCTCTCCTCTCTATAGTGCAACAAGGGCATCTCCAGTTTGCTTTGGAATTTTTCATAAAATCAAGCTCATTAGCAGTGATTTTTGCACATTTTCCATGTGAATATTTGGAACAGTCACTACACCTGACTTTAAGCTCGTTTCTTTCTACCTTTTTTTTACAAAATGCACACGACATTCTCGGTATTTTAAAAATGTAAAAATATAAATACAAAAATACTTTGACTAATTAATTGAAAAAAAGCTCCCGATATGAGTGTACCCCACAACGTCACAAAGAGAACTTAGACTAGACTTTATCTGTCTATATGAACGAGTACACGTTTTTTATAAATGAATGTTATGTTTATTTCAATAGTAATACCTTAACTATTAATTTAACTACTGTATTATCTAAAATATACTGCATTGAATTCTTTTACATTGAATTATAAAAGGCGGAAATAATAAAGTTCAACAGTTTACCGGGAATATTTTTATAAAATATCCATATCTTCTGCAATTGCCGTATCAATCGATATTTTCTGGAACTTAGTGTTAACGTAGCATTTATTTGTCATGAATCACTTTTTTAGCTTTTTATACACCAAAAAAATCAATGATGAAATTTGGATGCGATAATAATTACTTGAACACAGCATTTTCTATGTTCATAGTTCTTCAGGTTTAGCCCTTAACTTTCATTTGCATTTATTTATGTATATTCTAAAAAGTTTAGCAAACATCTATGAATAAGCCACAATGCACTTTCAGAAAAACTGTAGTTAGAACTTTCCCTGACAGATTTTTCCTTGTCGCTATATAACTGAAAGATAATATATAAATAGTTAGAACTGGAAAACTTATAAAAATGATGCATAAGACTTAAATTTTTGTTGAAGAACAAATTTGTACATATATTCTTTTCACAAAACCACTGACCTAGCGAGAATACAAATATTTTAACTTTTGTACAAAAGTACTTTTCGGCTTATGTAGTTAAGCCTTTAAAAGCAACACACTACCTTAGGGGAAAGCAGTAAGAATAGCTTATCACCTATTCACAAATCTTATGCAATGAAAATTGTTGACGGTCTTTTTATTTAGTGTCTACTTAAATCACTTATTTTCGGCATATTGGAAATGTCGTGAGTAATGTAAAGCAAATAAACAACGAGTACACACAAATAAAATAGGAATGGAAAAAAGAGATGAGTATATAAAAATGTTTTCAATGTTCCATGTTTACATTCTGTAATTCTCGTTTTCAATGTTCCTGCAACTCTCACATCGACAAAATTAAGTCCATAAACTCTGAAAATTGAAACAAATCTGAGTTTTTTTGCATCTTTCAACGGTCTAAGCGAAAATTAAACGCATAAACGCAGCTAATAATACAAATAATAGTTGTAGTGCTTTCAGAGTTTTATCTTTCTAGGTCCTAATTCTCATTGGACTGTTGCACCACCTAATTTATTTTACTTACTTAATGATTAAAACTGGCTTCAAATAACTAACTAATATTTATCTAAATGCGTAATTTAGAATTGTTTCTAATTCTTCATTGTTCTGGCACCTAACAAGAGTAATTAATTTCACTTTATATTCGAATGATATTACTCTCAAACGAACACAATGAGAGTACCAAAAAGTTGTTCATACACAATTTTTAATTTTCTTTGAACACCTCTGAACAGCTGACTACATCCGCCATTTTTCAAAGGTGCTCGCCATTTTTCAAAGGTGGTCGCCATTTTTAAAAGGTGGTGAGCAGTGAGAAAAGTTTTTTCTCTCTCGTGGTGAGTATGTACATAAACTTGCATAAGTATTTGTTCCCCACATTTTTTTTTTATATGGAGTTAATACATATGCACTTCTACCCGAGCGTCGAACTTGTCGAGTTGTAGAAGCTGAGTAAGGACAATGATTCTCGGGAATTATTTCTCCAGAAGAGTCCTGAAACCAAAGGTCGCTCGCCCCTCCCCTTCCCAATCCTTTACCCCCTCCTCCGTCAGTTCTGTGCTATTATGCTGGCTGATGTCTCCTTATCCCCTGACTGTATGGTGTATAACTGTCAGTCATGCCTAGTTTCCTTCCTGGGACGCTTATGGCTTAATTGCTGTTCGTCTCTCCTTTCTCAAAACATATCCTTCCCTTAAACTTCCCAAACTTCCCAATTGGGCTGGATCTAAGGTGTTATACGACCCGTGCCGATGATCAGCCAGGCTGAGGGCCCAATTAAAAAACTAGCTCAGTCGCGAACGGAGTATCCGGATACCTGGCGACCTCCGGATTAACCAGCCTTATCTGTATACACGGATCTCTGTACAGATGGACCACCCCTTATCCGCTACTCGTGGGATTTTCTATGAACTTTTTAAAAAAAAAAAAAACAAAACAAAATAAAAAAACCGTATCGGCCAGCAGTACGACGGAAAAGTTGTCTGCTGTACCGGCCAGCAGTACGACGGCAAAGTTGTCTGCTGTTCATCCCTCTTCCACTGGTGCTGACATGGCTGTGGACACTCACAGCCCTGTTGTCGCCAGTGGAATATCGGATAATCAGGTAAAATTACCTTCTTCCTGTAGTGAGGCAGTTGTGAAGAACGGCTCCTCTACTACCACTGAGAGTAAACCTCTCACCTCGTCAACACCTCGAGTCGGAGGTAGTAGGGCTGTGATGCCAGGTCCTTCTACCTCCAAAACAAAGGATCCTAAAGAAGGTCCTGGGAGAGATGGGCGTAAGCTCAGACCCTCCAAGGCCTACTACAGGAACATACGAAATGCTAAGAGGATTCTCCAGACGTTTGGTGAACAACTAGGCGCTGGAGGAAACTCTCAGCATGACGCCAAAATAAATTGGGCCAAGAACTTCCTCGCCAAAAATAATTTAAAGACCAGCCAAGACTCAACGTCGAAGCGACAAAGGTCTATGGAAGGTAGTGTTTCACTACCTAAACGCCCCAAAGTGCTAAACACCAGCACTCCTCGTGACCCTCGCAAGGATAAAATGTCCTTCAGCGACGTTTTAAGGGACAAGAAGGTAGTCGCGATTATCGACAGAAGCGATGTGGATGGCACGATCTCTGCCGAGAACTGGACATTGGCCAAAGGACAGCTGGCCTTCAGTTTTGTCGAGATAATGTCCGACAATCCGGGACCACCGCCCATCACAAAAGATGGCGGTTGGCATCAGGGACACATCAAGTTGATGGTCTGTGATGATCAGAGGTCGTGCGACCTACTGACGCTGGCGGTCAGCCGACTTGGAGAGGTCTGGCCTGGTGCTAAGCTTGAGGTTGTAGCAAAGGAGGACATTCCTTGCAGACCAAGAGCTCGCATCACGGTTCCGGCCATATTCAAGGAAGCTGACCACGTTCTGAAGATAATCCAGCTCTCCAATCCAACCCTTCCTACTCACAACTGGAAGGTTGCGAAACTAGAGGATCCAAAGGGACCCTATAAGGGTGCAATTGTGATCATCAATGCAGAATCCCTTTCTCCTCTGGCGCAATCAAAAGGTGTGATTAGGTTCGGGTTCGATGAAATTACGCTGAGGGTCTATAAAAAAGATGGGGCTGAGGCACAAACCCTTCCCCCTTCCCCACCCACACAAGCGGAAACGGTTGCTGAGGTACCTGGCGCATCGGTCACACTTCCTTCATTGGAAGACGATGCATCTCAGGTACCCCCAGTAGCAGTGGAAGCACCTAACACCGACCAAGGTTTTTCCGCAATGGAGGCCGAGGTCTACGACAGCGGAGATGAGGACATTCTTTTAGAATCGTCCTCTGATATGGATGACTCCGACATTACTGTGTTGGAGGCTGATCGGGAGTGCAGTAGCAAAAATGCTGCGGTTACTCCAGATTAACCTCCAACACTCCATAAAGGCTTCGGCCTCCCTTCTTCTTCGCCTATCCAGCAGCGATGAAGATATTGTCCTGATTCAAGAACCCTGGATTGCTAAATCCATTGTTCGAGGAATCAGGACTCCCAAATACTGCGTGCTGTATGCATCAGGTGAGGATGAACCCAGATCTTGCATATTAGTAAAACGCAGCCTAAATGTATATTTACTCCCTAATTTCAGCGATCGAGATACCACCGCCGCAAGTCTGGAAACAGCCAGAGGAACATTCTGGCTGGCGTCGGCGTATCTTGGCCACGACCATCTTGGCCCTCTCCCGGGAGATACTCTGGAGAGTCTGATAACTGAAGCACAAAGGCTCAACATTGGCCTCATCATCGGTAGTGACGCTAACGCCCACCATACAGTATGGGGTAGCACGGATATAAACGACAGAGGTGAGTCTCTTTTCGACTATATTCTTAACACTAACCTACTCGTAAGTAACGTTGGTAATGAGCCAACCTTTATTACTAAAAATCGACAAGAAGTTTTAGATATAACTCTTGTCTCCGAATTCATTAATAATAATATTTTGAACTGGAAGGTATCTAAAGATCACTCTTTTTCTGATCATAGATACATCCAGTTTGACTTTATAAATGAACCACCTTGCCAACCGATCTTTCGAAATCTGAAAAGAACAAATTGGCCAAAATATAAGAGAACGTTAAATAGTTTAATAAAACCTGAACTTTTTAATACTCCCTCCAACATCGAAGATCTTGACGACAAAGTCAATAATCTAACATTAGCCCTAAACAAAGCTCTAGATACTGCATGCCCTCTTATACAAGTAAGAGGTAAAAAGAAGCCACACTGGTGGAACTCAGGGCTGGATCCACTTCGAAAAGAATGCAGAAAACTCTTTAACAGAGCCAAAGCTTCTAGAGACATGTCTGACTGGGATTCATATAAAGAATCACTGAAGATTTATAAAAAAGAACTGAGGAAAACCAAACGATCATCTTGGAGAAACTTCTGTAGTAACGTTGAAGATTGCTCCGAAGCATCCAGGCTGCGCAAAATCCTCTCCAAAAATCCAATCATGCCAAGTTGCTTGAAAAACGCTTCTGGCCTCTGGACCAATTCAAGCGAAGAATCGCTCAACTTGCTACTAGACGTCCACTTTCCTGGTAGCTCTAATATTATTAATAACGTTGCACTTAATAATGGTGACAATACTTTACAACCCCCACAAGGTCTAGTCACTAGGGAAAAACTCAATTGGGCTATTAACAGCTTTAAACCATACAAATCTGCTGGTCCGGATGGTGTAATTCCAGCCGAACTGCAAGAAAATGCAAGTTTTCTAATACCCATCCTAGAAAACATCTTCAAGGGTTGCCTTAATTTGGCATACATCCCGATGTCTTGGAGACAAGTTAAAGTTGTTTTTATTCCAAAAGCTGGAAAATCCAGTCATGTAAACCCTAAAGACTTAAGACCTATCAGCTTATCATCATTCCTTCTCAAAACTTTTGAGCGTTTGATCGATATTCACTTAAGGGCAAGTATTGATAAGTCCCTCCTTTCAAAGGCTCAACATGCCTACCACAAAGGGAAATCAGTTGAAACGGCTCTACACAGTATAGTACGTACAATCGAATATTCCCTCCATCACAGTACACCTTAGTTGCCTTCTTAGACATATAAGGTGCATTTAACAATGTCGACACATCTGCAATTGCACGTGTATTGGCATCTCTGAAGGTAGATAAGTCGATCAGCGAATTGATTAATCAGATGCTGATAAGCAGGATTATCAATTCAAAACTGGGCGATTTTACTACACAAAGGGGTGTCAGCAGAGGTACGCCACAAGGTGGTGTCCTATCCCCTCTCCTCTGGAACTTAGTAATAAATGAATTACTAACTACTCTAGAAAGAGAGGGATACAGAGTGTTTGCCTATGCGGACGATGTTGCTATTGCAGTAACGGGTAAACATCCCAATATACTAAAAGAACTCTTACAAAACGCTTTAAATAAGCTCACCAGATGGGCTAATCGGTGTGGACTAGGCGTTAACCCACAAAAAACCGACCTTGTCCTCTTCACAAGGAAATACAAAGTTCCATACATTGACCCTCCCCTCATAAACGGTGTACCACTTAAATTCTCTGATCAAGCAAAATACTTGGGTCTCATTTTAGACAAGAAATTAAGTTGGAAACCTAATATTCAAGAGAGAATAAACAAGGCCACAGTAGCCCTGTTCTCCTGTAAAAAGGCCATTGGTAATAAATGGGGCCTACAGCCCCGCATTACACACTGGCTATACACTTCGGTCATAAGACCGATCCTTACTTATGGAGTAGCGGTATGGTGGACGGCGCTAGATACAGCGACAAATCGCGATAAACTCAGCAAAGTCCAACGAACAGCCTGCCTGTGTATGGGAGGAGCACTTCGCTCCACCCCCTCCGCTTCACTAGATGTTCTGTTCCATCTAATACCGCTGGACTTTTTCAGCAAGCAAACGGCCGCTAACACTGCCATACGGCTTCAAGCCTCCTCTCTGTGGATCAATAATGGAATTGGCCACACCACTATTTTGAACTCGTTCAGAACTATAAGTAGTAATATTGACTACACCATATCCCATCCTCAGTTTAATAACTATAGCTTCAAGGTGACTATACCTCCCAGATCTTCTTGGGAGAATACATCATTTTTGAACGATGGTCCTATAAACTTTTATACAGACGGATCAAAAACGGAGGATGGGGTTGGTGGTGGCGTATACTCAGATAGACTTAACTTAAGTCTCTCCTTTCGTCTACCCGATCATTGTAGCGTGTTCCAAGCTGAAATCCTGGCTATAAAAGAAGTCCTATCCTGGCTTAGAGAAAACGTTATATCAACTAATGATATACGCATCTTCTCGGATAGCCAAGCTGCGTTAAAATCCTTAGACTCTGTCTCTACAAATTCACTAACAGCCCTAAATTGTCGATCATCTCTTACGGAGATGGCTACACAGTTCAAAATTCACCTTTTCTGGGTGCCGGGCCATAGAGACATTCCAGGAAATTGCAAAGCTGACGAACTTGCAAAAAGCGGAACAACTTTACCTCTGCTGGCTCATAATACTAGCGTAGGTATCCCCTTAGCTACATGTAAACTCATGCTAAAGCAAGATACCATAGAGAAAATAAACTTCAGGTGGAATAACACCAACACCTGTGTAGCGACTAAACGAATTTGGCCTAATCTTAGCACCAAGCGCTCAAAACAATTAATCTCTCTGAGTAGATTGCACATTAGCTACGTTATAGGTGTCCTGACTGGGCACTGCTTAATAGGAAGGCATGCTATTCGACTTGGAGCCCCTGCAAATGATTTTTGTAGGAGTTGCATGGACGAGGAAGAAGAGGAGACAATCTCTCATCTTCTGTGCACATGCCCTGCCTTATCACAAAGACGTAGAATCCACCTTGGAGACTACTACTTTAACGATACCAGCGATCTAAAAAATTCAGACATTAGTTGTCTCCTACGCTTCATTCGAAGCTCCAATTGGTTCAACGAGTTAAGCTGATTAACTGATCCATGTGGTATCACAACGGACCATACTTTGGTCTAAGTGTGTTGGTCGTCCCAAACCAACAGCCACTTTAACCTAACCTAACCTAATACATATGCAAGTTGGTGGCCAAATCACAGCTTGTAGGCAAAAAGAGAGCAACCGTCGAAGTTGGTTCTCTCTATTAGTTCTTTCTCGATGGTAAGACGAAGGGCATCCAAAGTAGTCCCTATTTTGTTTATCGACTCTACCTTTGGTTTTGTTGTAGTCCTATATGGACTTTTGTTTGGCCTTGGAAAATAAATCACCAACGCCATTCTTTCAGAAAAGTCAAAGATAAGTAAGTCGACTGGTTGATACTGCTTCCTGTTATTGACAAGATCGTTTTGGTCATCAAGAAGTTCTATTACTACGGAGGGTCTTGACGCGTATCTTTTGTTTTTGCAGATTTTTCCCAAAAAGGTGATTTTTTTTATCGAGCAACTTTAAGACTTAGTCCATTTTAAGGTTGCGCCCGATGTTGAAATATAATGGCATCAACCCACACCATATCCACGACCAAGTCCTGTACTTTGATCAGAGCTTTACTATAATAACCACTAGTAGTAGTATTTCCAAATAATTACACCAAAACACGATTTAACATTTATAGCAAAAATTGCTAGAAATAGTGGACCTTTTAATACGCATAAATGTACGATGGTAGGTCAATATGTTCGCGGAATGGAAGTGAAGGGGATGAAATTTAGCACATTTTTACTTTGCCTTTTCAATATACTGTCCCTTAAGCATAATGCACTTTTCACATCGGCCGAAAAGTTTATTAATGCCTTCGAAAAAAAGGATTTGTCAAGTCCTTCAAAGGAATCAGAAATTGTCGACTTCAAGGGCCAAATCTCAATAAACTGAACCCACATTTCTGCAAGGCAGTCATCGCAACGTGACTCTTGTGAACTGGTGCATTGTCTTGCAAAAGCGGAACACTTTTTGCCCATTTTCCTCTCCTTTTTTCTATGATGGCTCCTTTTAAATTATGTAGGATGTTTGCGTAGTATCCGCCGGTTATATCCACACCCTTTGCTTTGTGATCAATAAATAAAATCCCAAAAGACTGTAGCCATTAATTTTCCAGCCGATTGTGAGACCTTGAACTTCTTAGGGGGTGCTTCGGCTCTTTTGCGCCACTCAAAATGATGAACTCAAGTTTCATCCCCCAGTCACAATTTGGGTAGTAAATTGATCTCTCTTTAGATTAGAGAAATTCAAAAGCTCACGAGAAGACTTCATTCGCTGTCGCTTCTGAATAGCTGAAAGCATTCTCGGCACCCACCTTGCAGTGACCTTAGACATGTCAAGATAGTCATGCAGAATATTTAAAATGGTTGTAGGTGATAATCCAACTATTTCTGCAAATCATTTCTTCTAGTCGAGAATCTTTCAGAACAAGTTTCTCGACTTTTCCGACGATGCCTGAGGAAGTTGCCTCAATCGGTCGGCCCAAGCAGGTATCTTCTTCTATGGACTCTATTCCTAGTTAAAAAAGACACTTGTAAATCATTGATTTCCCAGGGCAAGAGTCCCCGTAAACAGCTGACATCACAGAAACAGATAATAAATTTATACAGGGGCCTGATTATGAGGTTCGCGGCGAATCGTTTTGCTAGCGAGTTTGCCATTTTTCATTTATTGCTTTCGCTTTCGCCTTCTTCGTTTTGAATTCGACCAATTGACGAATTCGAAGGCGAGTTTGAAATGTCATAATGTTTGTTGGCGAGTTGAATCCGATAGCTTTTTTTTGGCGGATTCACAGGCGAAAGAGTGTTTATTATTATTCAGTGTTCGATTTCGTGGATTATTTCTTTATTTTAATTTAAAAATGTGAGTTAGCTTTATTTTAATTTTCTTATAATTTATCCACAATAAAATATAAAATTTTAAAATTCATTCAAGGAACGATGTTCCTGTTCATTCATTTTAAAATTTATCATTTTTGGGCACAACTTTCTCTCAAGAATTTTAAGAGTTTCAGACAAAACGTTTGAGACTGTTGGTTGTGCCATTCCAAGGAGTACGTCTTGTCCAATTGCTTTTTGGTACGATCCCTCAGCAAGAAATCTCATAGTAGCGGCAAGCTTTAAAGTTGAAGGAATGCCGTTGTTGTTCTGATCCTTGAATTCCTCACTGATCTCTTGCAAAATGAAGACAAAAGCTTCTTTCGAAAGTCGAAATAGTTTGGTAAATCTATTAAGACAAAATGTGTAGATTAATTGATTAATTTGATTTAAACTAAAAGGAAACAATACTTACTCAGTTGAAGGGAGATCCAGACGAGAAGATTTGCTTCTTAGTAGTCTCCTGGACACCCGTAATCTTGAGGATTCCTGGGATTCCTCCCATTCAGAATAAATATACACCATAATTGATTCCATTTTTTGATTTTAATATTGTTTATTAAATAAATCACCGCAAATTTCACAAATTCAATCAAAACAAAACAAAATTTGTGGAAAGCTGTCAAACCAAAAGTGTCAAATCACTGGAATATAGAGAGAAAAAGGAAGAACTACTTTCGCTTCGCCTCGAGTTCGTTAATAAGGAAATACGAAGCGAGTCGAATTTGAAAGGTCGAATTTAAAACGATCCGCCGCGAACCTCATAATCAGGCCACAGATGTCTCATCCCTGCAGGAAAAAATGAAACATTTTTTTCCCTTAACAGACATGAGACAAGCCTTAACAGACAAGGAGCTTTTAAAAATAAAGCTCTTTTTGCCTTGCACATTTCTTTTCTTTTTAGAAACTTTTCTCTTCTCTTTTGTCATTTTGTTTGCCAATGAATACAAAAACAAAGTTTGGTACATTGCAAACAAATCTAAACAACCATATTTTTACAAGGAAGTATATGGGAGTTGGTGTAGGTTATGTCTTTATGTATCTTGTTTTTTTATGCGCGTTTTGATGTAGGGGCAAGTGAATATGCATATGACTTGGTTTCTGTGTTTTCTATTTTAACTTCCCATAGGAAGTTATTGTAATGGGTCCGATTTGTCAAATTGAAAACTTTTGACATTTCTCGACGTTTCAAGGATCCTAGAGTCGAAATAAAAGATTTTTAGAAAGATGTCTGTGCGTGCGTGTGTACGTACGTCCGTACGTCTGTACGTTCGCGACGTTTTTTTTCGTCGTCCATAGCTCAATTACCAGAAGAGATATCGACTGCAGAAAGATGCAGAAAGGGCTCTTGAGAAAATTTCGTGGGTGGTTTTTTTACCATAGCATTTTTAAAAAAGGTGAAAATTTTGGTTAAACCTAAATATCTCATGAACCAATGACGCTAGTGACTTGAATTAAATTTTATATTATATATTGTAACGTGATACAAAACAATTATATTTTTGGAAAAAATCAAATTAACGGTTTTTTTTATAAATAAAAAAAATTAACAAAAAATTTGTCACCTCGAAAATTTTACGACTAAAATATGATTTCATCTCCAAAACAATTTTGTGCAATGAAGAATAATGTTTTTGACATCTGATAAAATTTAGACAATTTTTTTTATAAAAAGTAAAAACCTAAAAAAAAACATTACTCAAAGTTGGTAAAAATTGAATTTCGACTCAAATATCTTTTCAAAACTTTGAGATATTGGCTTTAAACTACTTTTATCTTTCAAAAAATATTGTTGTCAGTTGTTCAGTAAAATTTTGAAAAAAATCTCATTGACATTTTTTTTACAAAAAATTAAAATTAAATTAATTGTTGACACATTATGTACAATAAGGTACATACATGTGCATTGTACATAATGTAGGTACCTCATCATCCAATTGACACCAGTCAACAACACTTCATTAAGTTTAAAAAGATATAAAACAGAAAAATGTATTCTAGAGATTTTAAAAAATTGAAGAAAAAGATGAATTTATAAAAAAAATCCACATGAATGCACGCAGCTAACATTTACATATCCGATTATAAACTCCAGCTATAAAGACAACCTTGTCCTTGCTTTGTTTCTATTTCCAAAGACAACTGTAAATATTTTTTTTTCTCGTCGTCGACAACTCTCCTGCACCTGTTTTCAACGCATTACCACCAACCACACCACACAACAAAAAATCAAAATAAAACGAGTTTTGTTTTCATTTGTGAAGAATGATGATCATTGTATTATGTGTGTCTGTGCATTAGGATTATGAGGAAAGAAGACGAGCAACATAGATTTCGTGTACATTTAGTAAATGTGTTAAAGCTTTTTGAAAAAGCTCTTTTTTTTTGGTTGATTTCAGTTTCATATATCATTTCTCGCCATAAGGGTGAGACATCTGTATAAATTTATTATCTGTGCTGACATCTCTTCCAAAATGATTTGAGCTCGGCATAAATTTCCCTAATAAATGTCCAAACATTATGAGGTACAAAAATGTCCCACCCTTGTAGCTACTGACATTCTTGAGAACCCAGTGAAGGGGTAGAAAGGGTTGAATTTACGACTGTCAAGTTAGCACTACATTTTTCGAAAATTAAAAAACTGAGTATGCAGTTATTTGTAGCTTTTTTGTTGCAAATTAACTGTGGGAGAAACTCCAAATATTTTTTGTACAGCCCTCTAGCAGCCAGTGATAAAAGGTGTTTTCATAAACGTCAAACATTTGCGTTAGAACAATCGTCTTTCTGCATTGTTGCTATAATGAATACACAAATTCTGCAGAAAATTTGCAGGACTTCTTAAGTACAATTTTCAGTAGGCATTGAATGTCGGAGAAAAATCAAAAATGGCCGCCCCGCTGAGAACAACCTAAATAAAGCGGGCCATATAAACCACACTTTTGTGCATTTCGCCACACAAGACACACCAAATCGTACACACATTATTGTGAAAGAAATCTCAAAGAGGAAAAATTAGAATGAGTGAGGTACGTTGAAGCTTGATGTTTTTATTGAAACAACTTGCCACGCACCGCACTCAACAACGACTCAGATGCAACTGATTAGTAAATGCGCGCGCGTACCATACACATCACATCGATGGAGACACAGACTAATCAAAAAAGTTTGATATTACTCGCTCCGCGTATGTCACCGAAAATCAGTGTCTGCTCTAGCCCACACACAACACATATATTCTGCACACCGACACAAGTGTGAACACACCACAAGTATGGTGTGTATGGGCCGCTTAATAGGCGTTTTTCTTTTTAAGATCAGAGCCATAGAGGAAATATATTATCTAGAGTCCCGACCGGTACCCGTCCTACCTGAAAAACCCTCAAATTTTATTCGAGGTGAACTCTCTCAAATTCCGTATCGGTGAATACATGTGAGTGGTGGAAAAAAGGCAAAATGTCAGATTGAATTCTTGTCAAAAATGACAGTTCCACAATTTCGATTTCAAAAACAAAATATTCAATTTGAGATTCTACAAGTAAGTTTTTGTAAATTATTTTGTTTTGTTTAAACATTTAACAGAATTTATTTCTTTTCAGATCAAAAACCTTAACGATTAAGAGCTACAAGTACATTTAATTAAAAAAACGATAGACCAGGAACCAGAAGAAAACAAAGAGACTTACTCTACTCGGAGCTCAAGTAGGTACGTTTAAAAAAAAAAGAATCTCGTAAACAAAAAAATATTTATGTTGCTTTGTTTCAGCTATGGATTGCTCCAATAATGTACTTTACTACCAACTCAAGAAGATGTACATAAGAATTTAGATGAAAAAGATGCTTTATTAGCATCTCCTTAGTGTTTTCATTTCGGGTGCTGCCGATTACAAACCGATACAGAAAGCAATTTCTCTCAAGAAATTTGGAAGGTTTGCTCAAAACAAGGGCGCTAGTCCCCAGGTGAATTTATTTTATATTATATTTCTCTTAATATCAATGTTTTTAACTTTCGCCTTTATTTGTAAATAGTTATTCGAAGCCTGTTGAAGTAAAGTACATATATATTTCTACACTCAATTGCTGCTGTATCATGATCGTTGAGATCTGTCTCAGCGGCTATGGTGGGCGCAGGCGTTGACGATAGAGGTGTCAATGTCTCTGCCGATAGTAAGATTCATGGAATGCAACAACACCAACAGAATCACGAATTCAATTCCGAATTAGCGAACATCCTCAGCTACAGCTATGTCATCGACTTTTTGAAATTCAATTGAATGGTGCAAGGGAAAGCTTTGACATTCAATAGTCGACCGCCCAGTTTTGGAATGACTTAACAGCGGCAATAGCAACGGCAGAGTATGCAGGCAAATCAGGTAAGTTCATTCATTTACTTACGAGTAATCTTAACACGGATATTTTAAATTCTATGGTTCTTTAGGATTTCCAACGCCCTTTGGCCATTCATCAGCTGCCAAGAAGTATGGTACAAGCCGACCAAAAAAAAACGACTCTTGCAGCTGCAACTAAAGCAACATCTTCTGGTTTCATTGAGTGCAACAGCACATGAGGTTCGGTTGTGTAAGTACAAATCGAAAAAAATCATATCGTGATTAACTTGCTTAATCTTCACCTTCTAGATCTAAATCGATGCTTGTAACGCCAAATATCTCACTAAAGAACGGCAGGGGCACTGCTGAGTCATCGGCTACTGCGGCCACTTAGGCCGACGCAGACCACGTAGATGATGAAATGAATGTCGACATTGAAGCAACCTGCTGGGAGAACACCTCCTAAATGACGGGAATCAAAAATCATTTGTAAGTCTTTTTAAAAATGAAAATCTAATCATTTTCGTATGTACTATTTTAGAATTTTCTTATATAGACAGAAAAAATAGAAGCCGAATTGCTAAATACACAATGCTTATTGAATCACCAAAAGAACTAACTGGAATCACATAGAAGACGATCGACACAGGAACTGTCCAAATGATGTTTTAAGAATTTCCCGCAACCTTCACCTGTCGAAAATTTCCAAAAATAATACAACCGGAAATTGTGCATTTATGACATGGTCCGATTGGGATTTTGGAATTTGCCTCGCAAAAGAATGTCACAAACGACTTGCCACAATTTTTTAATCAACGGATCAAATTACCAGCGGGAGTTTTATAATTATAAACCAATCAACTTGCTACAATTTAATTGTGCGTCCATTGCCGAGAAGGCTTATGATGGCAAGACTACTTCAAAGTAAGCTTCACATAAACCACAAACTTTGAAAGCACTACCTAATTGATGTGTTTTTTTTTCAGCAACAAAACGAAGCGGTATTGCAACAAATCCTGAAGTGAAGATGATTATAGTCGACAACATGTTTTAAATCTCATCCGTTAATAATCAAGGTTCGCGGCGCAGCTAGTTTTTAAATAAATTTGTAATTTTGTAACTGTGTAACTTCTTAGTTTTTGAGTAAATAAAAAAGATATTAAATGTACTTTTTTCAAAGAAAAATACTTCTTTCTGGTTTTCCCAAATTTGATTTGCTCAGATCAATTATTATAGTGGATTATACCTTTTTTATTTTTTGTTTCGTTTTTAGCAAATAATAAAAAAATAAATAAGCTGTTTTAAGTAGATTTTATTTTTTTTATTCAGACATACATACATATGTATGTATGTTTAATTTAACAAAATTAAAAACTTAGTATTTTTAATCCTATTCCTATGTTTTGGTTCATCACGTTGGTATGTATTTCTTTGTGATTTCATGTGGTCAATTGCATTAGTCAGAAACTCGTTCTTTTTTGAGAGGATTAAGATATCCTGACTTCGAACCTCGCCTTCAAAATTTTCTATTACATCGGGTTTTAAAACCGGTAAAGCATGACGTATCTCTTAACTTTATATTGCAATATGATTTTGCAAAGTACATATCTTTGCTTTTAGCTCCAGTTCAAATCATTTTGCTATTTCACTTAGTTTTCGGAATTTCTTATTAGTTATGAAAGACTCATAAGTCTTCATTTGACTTTATCAGGAGTTTTGAAAAAAACTAGATTGTAATTCTTTTGTGGTTTTAAATACATACATACTTCGTTTAATTTTTGATGCTGATTACGAGTCCCAACTCCGATTTTATTTTATTTTATATTTTATTATTTATTTTTGTATTTTTTTTCAATATATTACAAGAACTTGGTGTTATAATCTTAAGACTACAAATTCGTTATAGGAAATAGTAAAAAATTGTAAAGGAAGAAAATATTGAAGGAAGATATTAAAGATTTTGATAATCATCAAACATTTAAAAAAAAAAAAACTATGTCATGAAATTGATAGCTTCGAAAAGCCTTTTATGTATGTATATAATTGCTTTCGAATTACAAACAAAATAATATCTCAAGAGCCTAAATTGATAGAGTAATTCTGGATTCGGGTTTGAATTGAATTGAAGATGTTGACGGCATCGAAAGCAATAAATCATGAATGAAGAAAGGTATTTCAATTGAATTCCAGATACCTACAATTTAAATTAGAAAAAGCAAAAATTAAGATAGTTCTTATTTTATTTTTTATTAACACATCCTCACCAACTACATCACAGCGTTCGCCAAAAAATGTAAAAAATTCAAATGTGAATTTCTGCAAAAAAGAACATAGTGAAACAGATCAATTGGCCAATCCTCGGTGGTAGGTACTGTCTTGGAAAACTGACTGTAGATTAAATTAACTATTGTTCACATCATGAGGAAGGACTTGCATACACTTCAATCTTTCGCCTATCCGTAGCTGGCTGAAAGAAGTGCTTTGCATTGCAGAGATGGTGACACATGACGTGAATGTGTTACTGCTATCAAACGCTGCAATTGATTCAACTTGTATTTGTTCAAGTTGGCTTGGCTATGAATGACCACCAAGTAAAGAGATTCGTCAACTACATAGCAACTCTCGACTTGTACATCCATCTCGACAAATGAAGCATGTCGGATAGGTTTTATAGCGAAGCTTTTCAGTCTTCTGCGACATCGATCCCTTGGCTGTAATCGGCCCTTCTCATTCCTACAGGGTTAAAAATGAGGATATAAGCCATCAGAATAGAGCAATTTGAGTCTTGTTGAGAAGTGTTATTTCAACTAAAAAACAAAACAAAACAATATTCATATAATTTGAGTTTAAAATTAATGTGACGAACACATTTACCTTGAATTTGTACCTCTTCGCTCCAGAATAAATATGTCGGCGTTGCTGGCTTCCTACTCGGGGGATTCCACTTTTCTTGTTGAAACATTATCCTTAGTTTCTTTTTTATCTGAGGATTAAATTCATTATATATTTTTATTTCAATAAATTAATATTTTTGTTTTACCTTCATTTGCACTATTGATAATGAATTTTGTTTTGTTTACATTTTCGCAGAATTGTCAAAATACTCACCTCGCTGTTAATCTGTCAAAACTGGACTTAACTCAAATTGGGCCACGTTCGCATTGCAGTTCTAGGGTGCGCCTATACTTTCAGCACGATTTTTTCTGTTTTTAGCGAAATTTTTCATAAAAACCATAGAATTTGTGTGCCAAAAGCAGTCCAATATTATTTTTAGCATAGTTTTCACTAAAAAGAAGTTGCAAAATTCATTTTTCTTAAAATATTGCATTCATTTTTCAATTTTTGAATTCAACGGATCTCTTTTTTGAACGGCTGAGTTCACCTCACATTGTTTTCCCCCTAATTGTGCACATTTCACCAAAAGCCCATAACAACTACATAGAATCTGGATTTTCCCATAAGAAATGCACGGGAGAACTAACACATGCTTATGCTAATGGGCAAAATTCTCTCAATTTAGTTTGTAGGCAAAAAGAGAGCAAACCCATTAAGTCGGGACTCTAGATAATATATTTCCTCTATGATCAGAGCAGAGCACTGAATAGAGCCTTAGCACGTCTAGTACGTTCTGACCAAAAACACTCCATTACCAAGACCGGAATCTCAGACTGACATTTCGGTTTGCCTACAAGCTACGTCGGACTAAATGTGAGAAAGTGTGTGTGAAATGATGCAAAAAACCAAACACATTCTCACATTTAGTCTTACAGCCCATCAAAACGCTTCATTATAGTAATCAGCCCCATCTAAATGCTTCATTTTGAATGTTTCATGGCCTCGTTCAAAAACTAAACAATCCTAACCAACAGAATCTGAAGTGCTGACATGGTCTTAAATTGGAAGATTTGTATAGCTTTTTAATTTCAATCCAAATAAATGTTGTAAATGTATATTAAATAAACTAAAATTGACCAAATTCATATTATTTAATGATTTATTAGTTTATTATTATTTATTTTGTTTACTTAAATTATTTGCGAACGCAACATGCGCTGCAACTGGTTAAGTGTAATTGGAAATGGACACAAGTCTAACTCAATACTTTGTAAAACAACAAAACAGACAATTTTTTCAGCTGTAGTTTGCTTAGAGCATTTTTTGGCGACGTTGGAAGTTCAGGTGGAAACAATAGGCGGGTGCCTCCGTATTTTTTGTGTACAGACAATGCTACGAGAAGCATACTTGTGAAGTTCCATTGCCAACTTTAGCTAGTTCAGATTCCTCAATTAGATTAGTATTTTCATCATTTAAGCAGTTCGGTAGTTGCAAGACCAAATTTTAGTTTTGTTTGTTGCAGAAATATTCCTGAAAATTTCTTTTTAAGGGACTATGTAGAGTTAGAATTTTGTTTGTAGTTAGATTTTGGAATACAAATTTGAGGAAACTATGTTTTAAAAATAAGTTGCTTTGTGTAAAGCATCTTTAAGGAATAGAAATAGGCAATATGTTTACACACAATACCAACTAAATGAGTGCAATAAATAGATTTAAGTAACTTTTTTTTATTCCAGTATGGGGAAACCAAACACCCAATAGAAAAAAACGGTATACGCGCCAAAATCCATACTTCTTGACTAAATAATGTTATCTTCTATGTTTACGCATAAAATTACGAATTTTGTAGAGTATGAAAATTTCTAGACATTTTACAATCTGAAAAATTAATTATGCTATGAAATAATTTGCGGCTATTAATGCTAATTTTTTTTTCTAAAAAGTTGATGAAGGTTAGCCGAAGCGGAAATTTCTTTAATGAACAATGAACATACCTAAAATATGATTGGCTTTCCCAAAAATATTTTTCTACACTAACCTCTGCTTTATACCTGAAAACTATTGTTTATGTACATATGTATATTTTCTTCTATGTTCTGCATTTATAAAATGTAATCTATGGAAGTATTTACTATATTAAGAAAAACATGTACGTAAAACTCATTAATTTATTTCATTTTTAGCAGCACTTTTAATAAACATACCCTTCAAACAATAATAAGTAAACTTGAATTTTGGTAACTAAACATTTTTAAGGAATGAATAAAAATTATATTTTGCGTTAAACTGTGGAAATTCACTAAAAAAAACTTCTGTACGTCAATAATAAACATTAATGTCGATTACATGATCTATTGAATGAGTTGTGCATGAATTCAGAACGATTTTAAGACGTTTTCATTTTGTGATATATGTTAAAATTTGCATTTTATTTGCTCTGCATTTATTCAACAGATTCGCTATAATCGTTCTGATTACTTTTTTAAAACATTGGTGTTCCTTTGATGCATAGTTTTTTTTTTTATTGCAAATACATGTATGCTTCCATCAATCAAGAATGTTATGGATAAGATATTTTTCGATTATAACTCTCTTTTTAAATTTAATATTTATTAATCATAATGGAATTGAAAAATAGTTGCAAGCTTAAATCATTAAAAACAAACTATAAATATACTTGGATTAATTAAATTGATACAGATTTTAATTACTTGCAAACAAAATATTTGGGCCGTTCGTTAACGAAAATTTATTAGAATTCAATACAAAAATTGCGCTCGCACCCTTAACTTGATGGTTCTTAGAACGCATCTTTGATACAAAAATCTGAGATTTATTATGAAATTTAAAGAATTTCGTAGTGATTACTGTAAATTAGTGAATTAATTATAATAAACTGATGTTGAACATGCTTTTTTCAAGATAAAAATGTAAATTGGTTCACTATCCACAAAATTCCTGCAAAATTAAAGCTTAAGACTGACTTTTTCATCGAAAAATGTAAAAAGAAAAACCTGAAAAAAACTTAATAACCCCTCCATTTTGTTTTTGCTTTGCAAAGTGCCGCTAGCCCACGGTATGGTTTTTTTTTTTGTTTGTGCTCATATTCATGGACTAATTGTCAAAATTACAAATACAACAATGTAAACAAACGGGTTTTGGAGAGTGAAACGTACGAAAGATTCCGGTCTTGGTAATGGAGTGTTTTTGGTTCTGACCAGAGTTTGAGCTCTCCGACTTGTTTATGAAACACACTGTAGAAATGAAGTGCCAATAGCGTAAGAATCAAAAACACTCTATATGAAGATATAAATCCTCGGTAGACATCTTAGTTTGCCTACAAGCTAAACCGGAAACCAGCCTCATAAAATTATTCATGGTGTGCGTGTAATTTCTCCTCTAATTCATGAAATTTCTCCTAAAAACTCAGTAATTGTGTCTATGTATGCGTGAAAACACGTCAATTTTTCTCGTTGAATACGTCCACATTACAAATACAACAATGTAAACAAATGGGTTTTGGAGGGTGATACGTACGAAAGATTTATATCTTCATATAGAGTGTTTTTGGTAAGAATTTTCCATCTGTCTCTTTCATCATAGCCACGCTTAGCTTTTTATTCCATTTGCTACGTCATTTTATTCAGAGCTCTTAGAGCCTTCTCCGAGCTAGCTCTGGTTGAAAAAATTGACAGCTCAGTTCTCTGCTTAAAAAGAAAAACACCTAAAAATACATAGAACTTAATGGTTTCACTCTTGCCTGAAAAACCATCTACGTTTATTTATGCAAATCTTAGTTTGTCTCCTTTTTTCTTGTAGATACTTAAGCTAAGTGTACACGATTGCCAGATCTGCAAATATTGCCAGATCTGTCACTGAAAAAATTGTCTCGAATGGCTGACAATCGTGTACACACCAAATTAATTTGCAGACAAATGGTTTGGCTCCTAATTTGCAGACAAATATCTGCCAATTAATTTGTAGATATCTGGCAATCGTGTACACGCAAGCTGACAACCGTGTACACACCAAATTGATTTGCAGACAAATTTGTTCATCAATCATTTTGAAGACAAATTAATTTGCAGATGTGGCAATCGTGTGTACACAAAATTCATTGGGAGATCACCAAATTTTTTTCATTTTCTGACGTTTCTGCAAACGTCTGACAATGAATAAATTTGCAGATGCAGTTTGAGGAACATTTGCAAATTTATTCATTGGCAGACAAATTTTCTGACTGATGCGATGTGTGACAATGAGCTGAAAATAAATTTGCAGATCCAAAATTTGATTTGGTGTGTACACGGTTGGCAGAAAATCTACAAATGTTTGCAAATCTATTGCTAGCTATTTGGCCAAATTAGTTTGTCGACATTGTCAGACAAATATTTGGCAATAGATTTGCAGATGTTTGTAGATATCTGCAAACCGTGTACACACAAATTAAATTTTCAGCTCATTGTCAGCTCATTTTCACCCATTGTCAGACGTTTGCAGATCTGACAATGATTGTCATACCTGCCAATCGTGTACACTAAGCTTTATATCCATGTAAGTGACTGATAAACTTTCAAGATGATGTCATTTTCTTAAAGCAGTCGTGTTGAAATTTGTTTACAAATTACTAATTAGGGCCAACCGAAAATCCCTATCGAAGAAAGATCTGCGAGAAATTTAAAACTCATGGCATTTCATGTCAGTTTATTCTCATAAATGTTTCAAAATCATTCTTAAATAAGCAAGAACAATTAAAACTGAATAATATAGCATAGACATAAAAAAAAGGTATTGAAAACATTCTGGGTACATTTATTATTCCAAGGACTTTGGAATTCTTGGATAGGTTTAACATTTGTTTTCTTTGTATAGCCCCATAGTTGGATTTAGTGGGTTTCAGTACTTGCATATACGAAATTAGTTTGTTTTGGATAATTATGTCAGAGTTCTTTCCTATTAACTAGTACATTCTTCCTTACTTCAAGTATAGCTCTTTTCTTTTTGATGTGCTCTTTCCATTTTAGGTTTTTTCCAAAGCCATTCAAAGGATTTGGCAGTATTGGAGTAAGGTACTTCTGTATTGTTTATAGAAATTGGAATATTATTTATGTTTATTATTTATTGCAATGGATCTTTTTGGCAACAATATTGCAGTATTATTAGCAAAGGTGGCGTTGGTATCAATTGGAATATGCTTTCTATATAAAAGTTACAAAGTTGGTGCCAGGACACATTTTTGGGGTACTTTACTTTAGTTCCAGGAAATTTTGGTGGTACCGTACTCTAAAGAGTTGGTTCGTAACATAAGATTTCAGTATTTTGTAGTATTGCATGGGAAAATCATTATGAACATTTTGTACTAAAGTCCCAAGTTCAAAACCTTGTCAGAGTCATAGAGGAAATATATTATCTAGAGTCCCGACCGGTACCCGTCCTACCTGAAACACCCTCAAATTTTATTCGAGGTGAACTCTCTCAAATTCGAGGTGAACTCTCTCAAATTCGCTATCGGTGAATACATGTTAGTGGAAAAAAAAAACAAAATGAAGGATTGGGCTAAAATAGAAACTTATGGAATTTTTGTGACCTGTCAAAAATGACAATCAATTTTGCAAAACAAAACAATGGATTTCGGATTTGAAGAGTAAGTTTTTGTTAATTGTTTTGATATTTAATATAATTTGATATTTTTCAGACCAAAATTCCTTATAATGAAGAAAGTATATACAAGTTCAGTTCATTGAATAAAAAGTAAGTCAAATTGCAGTGAAGGAGGTGCAACAATAATCGATTTATTTTATAGTTTGTGTTTTCATTTTAGATACTGCCAATAATATACCACAATGCAGGAAGCAATTTCCCTGGAGAAATCTGGAAGACAAAGCAAACAAGGCGCTGATTTGCAGGCAAGTTTTAATATATTATATTTCTCTTAAGAAAATATAATCAATGTTTTTAACGACAGATACTGCCCATTGTGTTTGTATGCGTTGACGGTGGAGGTGTCACCATCTCTACCAATGGTCAAACGCATTCAATGCAACAAAACTAGCAGCAACAACACCACCAAGTCAATGATGCAAGTGGAAGTTTTGCCATGCAATATTCGACCGCTAACGCCCTTCTCCCAGCAGCTGAGTGTTGGTGTTGGAACGACATACATAATAGCAGCAACTGCCAACTCGGCCTATTCATCAGCTGCCAAGAAATAAAATGCAAGCGGCTCAAAAAACGACACAAAAGCGCGCGGAGATAAATTGTGTAAGTACGAATCGAAACATTCATATCGTAGTCAACTCGCTTAATCTTCATCTTCTAGGTGTAAAGAGTACTACTAGTCGGTAGTTCTGCAAGAGAAGCAAGAAAAAGAAGACAACAATAGCAGGAAGAATCCAAAAAATTTCCAACCTTGACTGTAAATTAGGTGAATTCAAATATTAAATCTAAAACTAATCCATTCATTTTGCTCCTAAGGATCGCACTGGCTTAACGGTGGCAATCATTCGGAGGCAAATGGGCTGGCCCGACAAGAATCCACAAAAGGCCAAACAGATTGATCAGTCCCTCGGCAGCTACTGACGATGTCGGCGAGTTGAATCCATCGATTTTCACACAGAAAATCAACATCAAAAACAGTAAGTCAACTTCCATTTGAGATTTCCTTATATAATAAAAATTAATTTCTTTATAGTCACAACAATTCAGTGTGAACAACCTCTATCCGCAGCGGAAGTGTTTGTGGGTCAAGCGATCTCTGCGTTGTCGACAATGCGAACACAATGCCATCAAGCCGGAGTACCATTCAGGGTCAATCAAGTATCGCATTCAATTGTTCGCTAACTATCATGTGCCCGACGTTCTGCTTGTGCGTTGTGAAAAGCCACTGAAGCCTGGCACGTCCACTCAATCGATCCTCAAGCTAACTAACCCAACTATGCACGATATGATCACAACCATTATGGAGTTCCATGAAGTTGGAGTTGGCCCAGTACCGTGAGGTCGCTGCCTTCGCCCAGTTCGGTTCAGATTTGGATGCTGCCACCCAACAATTGTTGAACCGTGGTGTTCGTCTTACTGAACTGTTGAAGCAAGGACAATATGTGCCAATGTCCATTGAAGATCAATTGCGTTTTAATACATTTTTATTTGAAGTATCTTTTAAAATGTCTGATTTCTCCTTTCACAGGTTGCTGTCATCTACTGTGGTGTCCGTGGTCATTTGGACAAAATGGACCCCGCCAAGATCACCAAGTTCGAGAAGGAATTCTTGCAACACATCAAGACCAGCGAACAGAGCCTGCTCAACCAAATCGCCACTGAAGGTCAAATCTCCCCAACTGTCGATGGAAAACTCAAGGAAGTCGTATCGAAATTCTTGTCCACCTTCCAGGCTTAAAGTGTAATTGTTAATTTTCCACCATAGCGTATTAGTATCCCAATTAACATCTTCAAAGAGAAACTAAATGCAGCCTCACCTTAAAACCATCAATATGTGAGAGATTAATGAAAAAAGAAATTTAATTAATAAGAGTACGATATAAAAGTTAAAACAAAAAAATAGAAAACAAACAAATAAAAGAAAAACAAAAACTGTAATCGATATGTACGAATCATTTAAAGAAAAACAAAATAACCCTAGGTATGCGCTTAAACTCTTTACTCTGTTCTGAATAACCAAACGAAAACAAAACACACATGCATTTTTAAAATTTTATTTTAGAAAGCGTGCTTTTTGAAATGATTAAAAATTAAGATCGAGCGAGTCACTTTTGAAGAGCATTTCTTTCTTAAGTAAGATTACATAAGAAAACTCAAAAACTGAAAAAAGAACTAGCAAACAATAAAAGAGAATAAAGTAAATCTTAAAAAAAACTACTAATACTACTTTTTGTTGTAATTTGGAATTCAATCAAAAACTGTCGGGAATAAAATTATTATGCTATTAAAAGAAAGGCCTTGTATAGGGTTGGGTAGAGGGCGGAATGAACAGCAAAAGGTAACAAACACTTCTGCGTCGTAGCTTTGTCTTCTTACGATCCTCTTTCGAATTCATCAGCCGATTACCGATTTTCAGAAGAGGTATTCCACAGTCTACAGTGTCAATAAGCGGCTTGGAAGTTAGGAAGGCCGGTTGATAAACCAAAATGGAATAGGACACACTTAGGCCAGTTTAATGGCCCATTGTGATACCACATGAATCTTGAGGCTTCCTCCTAAGCTTAATGAAACCAGTTTGAGTCCCTTACGAAACGTGAAAGACTGATTATGTCAATATGATTGAGATCGTTATAAAAGAATTCTCCTAGGTAATTCTTTCGTTTTTGAGCTAGAGCAGGGCATGTACAGTACAGAGAAGGTGAAAAACTGTTTCCTCCTCTTCCATTGTAAGTCGAGCATAATTTTGTTGATACCTTTCAATTAAATGGAAATCGGTTTGCAAGTGATTGTTATTTGACAATATTTAGTCAGTTTGATTTGAATTCGGATAGAGGAAACAAGCGAAAAATGAAGCTCAAATAATGTTTGTATTAGACTTGATTCGTGGAACGTTGCAGCTTTAACTTTTATTTTAGGCAACGGATAAATGACTTGAAATAATTTTTCAGCGCACCAAATTTTTTCTGAAATTTAATGTTCTTTTAAAAACATTCAAGACACGTTCAAAAGCTTTCGACTGTGCTTCGGTTCATAGCAACATTAAATCTTCCTAATTCGATTTTTGAAAATTGTCTTCCACTAAGAAACACAAAACTGCAGCTTTCTGTAATGCCAACAACAAGAATAGCGAATCCAGGGGTGGTGGTGGTGTCGTAAGGGTCTTGACCTCACACTGGGAGATAATTGTTGGTTATCGTATTGAGTTATTAAATATGACCCCTTGTATTTCAAATTATTTATTTATTATATATAAAAACTAAATTGTATTTTAGCGGTTTCGGTTTCCACTTTGTGGCTTAACAAACTGAAAACATGAAACTCGTCTTTAATCTCATCTTATTTTTTTGACGCACATACACAAAAGTGTGTTAAGTGTTTATTTCTTTTTAAATTGATTATCTATGAAATACGAAAACTTTTTAGATCTATACCAGATCTTTATGATTGAAGAAATCTACTTTTTAAGGTGAAATTGCTTTGGATGCTCTAGAACTAAGATTTAAATATGAATTTCAAGAGAATGAATCTCGCAAAAACAGTAAAAGTGACAATTTCGTTAAACTAATGCCTCTTCTTGATCATATACCTATATTAATTTAATATGAAAACTTAGGTTGTGAACTTTCAAGATAAATACAAGACGAGGCTACGATTTACGTCGTTTATTCGATCAGTCCAACTAGTAACTACTTTTTCCATTAAATTTTACCGTATGTCGTCAATGGTGGCTTGAATTTTGACTTCCAATGCTTCAAGAGTTGCTGGTTTCTTGGCTTACACCAATGGCCTAACATAATCCCATTCAAAGTAACCAGGAGTAGTTAAATCGCACTTCTGAAAATAAAGTTGTCATCAAATTGAGTCGAAATAAAAGATTTTTGGAAAGATGTCTGAGCGTGCGGGTGTACGTACGTTCGCGACGTTTTTTTCGTCGTCCATAGCTCAAGAACCAGAGGAGATATCGACTTCAAATAAATTTTGTTATACAAATAATAGTGCAGAAAGGGCTCTCAAGAAAATTGCGTGGGTGGTTTTTTTACCATAGCAGTTTAAAAAAAGGTGAACATTTTGGTTAACCCTAAATATCTCACGAATCAATAACGCTAGACACTTCAATTAAATTTTATGTTATACATACATATATTGTGAAGTGATACTAAACAAATATATTTTTGGACAAAAATCCAATTAATCCAATAACAAAAATCCAATTAAAAATGGTTTTATCTCCAAAACAATTTTGTGCATCGAAGAATAACGTTTTTGATATCAGGTACAATTATGAGAAAAATCGAATTGACAGTTAAAAAAAAATAAATACCTTAAAGGATTCAAATTAATTTTATTTTATAAAAAATATTGTTTTCAACATTCAGTAATTTTTGTTTATAAAAATCTAACAGTCAGTTACCATTGATGGAGTAATTTTCGAGTCGGGTTTGAATTGAAGATGTTGACGGAATCGACAGCAATATATCATGAATTGGGAGGCATTTTATTAAAATTCAAGAGACCTTCAATTAAAAAGAGACAAATTTAGGATGGTTCTTATTTTATTATTTATACAAATATCCTTACCAGCTACATCACAGAATTCTGCAAAACATGTACAAGAAAGATACTCATCTGCAATTTTCTCGCAAATTGTATCGCTTGCGAATATATTGAAACAGAACGATTGGCCAATTCTCGGTGGATTGCAGATTAAATCATGAGGAATGGCTTGTACACATTGCAATTCTTGGCCTGTCGGTCGATGGCTGAAAGAAGTGCTTTGCATTGCACATGGTGACACATGATGTTCCATGCTTAAAAAAAAATTAAACAAATTTTTGTACCTTAAAAATTTTCATTTTTTTTTTGTTATATAAACCTAAGAGCAATGGTGTAGTACTCTAGAGCACCATCCAAATCTTTTTCGCTACTTAAAATATCTCCTAGCACTGTGAAAAGCTTGCAACTGGGATAGCTGGCGGCTTCTTTTTTCGACAGTTTAATGGCCTCCTGTGTTTCTCCCTCAGATTAAAGAATCCCTGCCATCGCTGATACGGCCGGAAAGTAGAACTGGTCGATTTCTAAAGCCCGATTAAGGAAAGTCTTTGCTTGGCGTTTTGTAACGGTATTCGAAGAGTACAACATTCTCCTTGGTTTCTTCTTTATCTGAGGATTAAATTAGGTGCAAATTTATTATATATTTCTATTTCAATAAATAAATATTTTGTATTTAAATTGTTTTACCTTCATTTGCATTTTTGGGAATTAATTTTGTTTACATTTTCGTAGAACTGTCAAAATACTCACCTTGCTGTTAATCTGTCAAAACTGGGTTAAACTCAAATTAGGCCACGTTCGCATTGTAGTTCTATGGTGCGCCTATACTTTCTGCATGATTTTTTCTGTTTTTATCAAAAATTTTCATAAAAATCATAGAATTTGTTTGCCAAAAGCAGTCAAATATTATTTTTAGTACAGTTTTCACTGAAAGGAAGTTGCAAAATTATTTTTTCTTTAAATATTGCATTAATTTTTCAATTTTTGAATTCAACGGATCTCTTTTTTGAACGGCTGAGTTCACCTCACAGTTTTTTCTCCCACGGCTGAGCAATATGGGCACAAATTCCATAACAACTACATTCATAATGGCTTTTTCCCATAAGAAATGCACGGGACAACTAACACATTCTTATCCTTATGGACAAAATCCTCTCAATTTAGCTTGTAGGCCGAAAGAGAACAAACCCATTAAGTCGGGACTCTAGATAATATACATATTTCCTCTATGGTCAGAGTCTTGAGCAACAAATAGGAATATAGCATAGTATACTTGTTTTTCTTCAAGTACTTTTTCCATCACATTCATTGTACTGGGTCTATCGTTGAATAAATATTTCCAAATCCAAACTGAACTAATAGTTCGGAATTAGTCTTCTATTATTATGCTGACATACCTTGTTTAGGTATTACAATGACTTCTGCAATTTTCTAATGATGTGCTAAATATCTTAGTTTAAGGCATGAGTTTTTATAAATTGGATTTTTTTTTATAGGCTCTCGAGGGTATATTTTTATTTCAAAACCTGAGCAGTGATAAATCATATCCTGTCGATTTTTGATTAGATAACCTATGTTGCCATATGCTTGTTACTCCTTTGAGCATGACTTTCATATTCGTCGTTCCTATCAACAAATTGTAAGGATCTGTAGCCCTATTTGTTAAGAATGGTTGAAATACATTTTCGAGATCTTTAGCAAAAATATTAGCTTTTTGTTTTGGGTTTCTGAATCCGACCCATTTGCCATCTTAAGGTTTTACTGGCGGATTTTCTGTCTGAAGTCGGTTTAGACGCCTTGCTGCTTTTCATAAAGATTATTTGTTAGAAGCATTTGTCGTCAGACTTTTCAGAAATCATAATGAATAATTTTTTAAAGTCACTGATTCTTTTTTTAGTTAGGTGTTTAGACGGTTAAAGACTGCCTTATCGTCGGGAAATCTCGTAACTTGCCATTTCCCTCTAGCACTTCTTCTTTCCAAAATGAACTACTTTAATTCGACAGGCTATTTTATTTCTGTGTCGCCCAAATTCGAAATAGTTGCTGCTGGTTTTGTCCTGTAGCTCATGAAATCCTTGGATGTATTGACCGGATTTTTTGCATAATATAGGCCCTCCAAGATTGACGTTTGTGAATTGAGTTTGCACTCTCGTCTACACGTAGAACGACTGGAACCATGAGTGTTGTCCACTAGCATCTTACAAACTTGTGTACCTACTTATTAAAAAAAAACGTATTATTTGTTCTACATACACTCACTATGGTCGTGATTTTTCAATATTTCCCAAAGTTGTTCAAGATTTCGAGCGGGAAACAGCTGTCAATATGAAAATAACTTATGATTTAAAAAGAAACCTCTAAATGTTTTTTTATGAAAAAAAAACTACATTAGAAAAATGTTCAATTACCTAAATCCTTATTTTATGTTTGAGGAATTCTAACACAGAATTTAAATAATTCAATTAATTTTCTTATTAAATTTATAGAAACAAATTCATAAAATTGACAAGCATGTTGATTTCTATTTTTAACACCAACAATAATTACCAAGAACATGAACTTCAACAAAAAGATATATAATATAATTTACTACAAAATGCCTACTCAATTTCTATTGCAAAATCGAGAATCAGTTTGAGTTTGTTGCACTTTTGTGGAATTCAATATGTCTGGTACTTTTATTTCAAGGAAGTGTGCCAAATGTTTATTTTTATCTTCATGCATAAGTTGAAGAGAATGGAGGTGCACGAATAAAACGTGGAAAATTTATTTTCAGTAGGCAAAGTTTTGCCATTGGAACATCATTTTGTCGAAGCAATTGTCGCTGTTATTTGTTATTGTTTTTGAATAGTTCAAGTGTTCAGTATTTAATTCGTCAAAAGTGATTCAAAAAGCCCGCTATACTCAAGAAAATTTGTGACCGTGAGGAAGTGTTATTGCACCTGGTCTTTGTTTTTCGTGTTTGATTCAGAATGTCCCCGAGACAACAAGATATTGTAGGCCAGGTCAACGGCGACTTCGGCCGTTGGCAATTGAGAACTACCCTTTTGATTTTCTTCTTGAAAATCCCATCTGCTTGGTTAATGGCTGTCATTATTTATACAGCTCCATCTCCCCGAAAGGGTGAGTACTACTGCAAGCCACCGCCGCCGAGTGTATTGGAAGCTAATTCAACCTTCGATAAGTGGATTATGGTTTCACATTCGATCAGCGAAGAAACGAATACAGATCGTCAGTTTGACATCGACGTCTGTCATGTCTATGAAAATTCACTTCAAAATAATTTCACAGCAATGCATCCAAATTATTCAAATCCGTTTACGAGACCCAAAGCTCGACAGAAGATAATACCATGCACGCATTTTCTACATAACTCAACATTCCAGAGCTTAGTGACACAATTTGATTTAGTGTGTTCCCGACAAGTCCTAGTGGGTGTGTCGCAGACATTTCATTCGATTGGAACTCTAGTAGGAGGATTGTCAACTAGAAGTATTTTAGATCAGTTGGTTTGCAAGTAGTTCGTTTAAGAATAGTTTTGACTTTTTTTTGTTACAATTCCAGTATAAGTCCTCGAAAACTAATGCTGGTTGGAATGACGGGTCAAATTATTTGCGGAAATCTAACAGGAATGATGTCAACATTTAGTTTGCACGTAGTTTTTAGACTCTTAACATCAGCGTTCTGTTGTTTTATGTACACTACTGGACAAATAATACGTAAGATATAACAATAATTTTATTAGCAATGCAATGTCCAAAATAATACTTACCCCCTGACTCATATATGTATGATGTAACTTGAATCGCAATTGAAAGCGCACTTGCTGTTAAGAAATGTCAGACGCTCAAACTCTGAAATTGTAACTTTTTATTGAAAACTTTAATGTCTATTGATTATATACAACTGTACAGCTAACTATAGAAGCTTTGAAAAGAGATGGGGGTTTCTTTCCACCATAACCTTGAAAGGAGGTATATCGGTATTGAATGGTTTTTTTTTTTGTAAACAAAGTCTAAAACGCTTAGCCATGATTGAAACTGTATAGTTTTAAACAATCAGTGGCGGCGCAAAATCTTTAACAACCTATTGTTACTAAGTATCGATTTACTAGCGAATCAAACATTTATTAAAAATCGAGCATACGAACATGTCTAAACAGTGGTAGTTAGTGAAAGTAAATAAAGGATAAACACTCTATATGAAAATTAAAATCATATAAAATAAAGCTTTTATCAGTTCTATAAAATGATCTGAAATTCCTCAATACGCACTTGATTCAAGAAGTTAAACAGACCTAGTAATTTGAATAAAGCTGTCGAAACAACTATCGTATCCATTGGCTGCGTTCAATCTCCGATAGAGTATCCCGATACCTTTTGTTTGTATTTTACGTGTAAAATAGAATGCTGATCCAAAACAGCTGGGATTTCAAAAAAGGAATCCAAGAATTTCCGGTATTTGTGGGTAGGTATCTGAGAGAAGAGCTGGTTGAGTTTGAATGAACTTGAAAATTGATTTCAAAATTGTATGTTTTTTTTGGTAAAAATTCAGTAAATACATGAAACTATCTATTTAAAGCTTTATTTTGCAATATCCTTTGCCCTCAAAACCAAAAATGTTTGTCTGCTTTTTGTGAACAGCTAAAAGATTCTTTTATTGTGTGCTAGCTATTTCAATTTATTTATCCAACTCGTTCAATGAGGTCTTCTATCTTAAGATCCACTTATCCAGGACAGCCTATCCAATACAAGATTTAATGCAGCCATTGTGTCAATCCGTTTCGTTCGTCAATGTCAACGGATCCATAGCTATTTATCCATTCTATGGGTCAGCCCCTTTTACGTCTTCATAAAGATTGTTTTTAAAACAAAGCAAATACATTTAAAAGCACGTAATAATTGCAATTTCCAACTGTAGACTGGACTATTAAGCCCACTACTCTTATAAGCTTATTTGTACACAGGTACAACCTCGTGTTAAACTACTCGTACGAAGTTTACTTATCAACATCAGTCAAAAACATATTTCTCCACAAAAAATGTTCGTGATAAAAGTTTCTGTAATTTCTCTAGAAACTTATTCTACGATTTGTAATTCGTTGACGTTTTCAACCAAGAACCAAACTGTTAGCCTGTCAAACCTATCTATATCTAGAGTCTAGAGTAGTTGTAGGTAGTAAATGTGATAACATAAACGTTCGTCTGCTGGCACGTGGTGGCCGCATTTTTGAGAAAAAGTGCATCAAAAGTACAATTTTTCCAAAAATTGAAATAGGAAAGGAAACCACTTCAAATGCATTGCATCTTGACGCCTACGCTGATCTCAAATATGGTTTCGATGGACGTGTAGGTGGCCGTATTTGTCCTTCAGAGGTCGCCGAAAACGCGTTTTTGGCGTTATTTAGACTTTTGGGAAACCACTTTAGATTGCTTGCATTCGAAATCCCTCGACTCCCTGATTACGAATATGTACATGACAGACGTCGCCGAAATTGCATTCATTTTGGCGTTTTTAAACTTTTGGGAAACCACTTTAGATTGCTCGCATTCGAAATCCCTGGACTTCCTGACTTCGAATATGTACATGACATACGAGTAGGTGCCCGCATTCTCCAGACACACGCGATTAAAATCGCAAGTTTTTTAAGCAAATCTTTAGATAACAGACGTAGCCCAATAAAATATATTGCAATCGAAAGCATTTCGATACCAGAGTATAATTATACTTACAAAAAATAAGTTAGCAACCATCTGAATAGCTTAATAAAATAAATCGTTCAAATAAACGTGAAATATTCGGCTAAGGCAACGATTAAAATGTGCATCATGCAGCACTGACATTTAATTAACATATTTAACACGAACATCAACATGAAAAACAAAAAGCTATTTCCTTCCATATTTTCCCATTTTACGTTAAAACTGTGATTGTTAAATTTAAATTTTATACACATAGTTACAGATATCACAGGTGGACAAGCCAAAGTTATTGTTAGATGCCTTTTTGAACTTTTCTGGTCCATCGGTTTGATATTGTTGCCAGGAATATCACTTTTTGTAGATGGTTGGAGTCAAATATATTACGTGATATCATCATTCACTTTAATCTTAATTCTTTTCAACAGGTTAGTTAATATTTAAATACTGTTTGAATAAAAAATGAAGCAAAGTAATTTTTTATTTTAAGCAGCCTTTTTAGATTTCTGACATTTTAGATTTTGACAACTAGCGTAGACTATTCTCAATATATTTGTACATAAGATATTGAAATTATTAATTATAAGATTTATACATACATTACATATGTATATATTTTTAGATGGATAGCTGACTCACCTCGTTGGTTGGCAAAACATGGCAAATACGACGAAGCACTCCAAGAGCTTCTTGAATCCGCCACAGTAAACAATAAAAACATTCCAGTGGATCTTGAAGAGCAGCTCAGAGAATTCGGATCACACGTGAAAAATGATAAATCTCTTTCTTATTTATGCATTTGGGACGAAACAACTAATTGGAAATATGTCTTGGCCTTACATTGGGCTTGGGTTTGGGCTAGTTTTTTATACAATGCAATGATTTTGGCCATTCGGCAATTTGGAGTCGATCACATTCATGTTAATACAATGTCTATGGGTAAATCTTTATATAAATGTTAAATTTTAAGTTTGTTTTTAAATATTTTTGACAGGTTTTGCGGAAATGATTGGTGTTATAATTGGACTTTATTTGATTTTATACACAAAAAGACATTGGCTTTGGGCTGGATTGTCAATGATAATCACTGGATTGTTCGCTTATTTTATTTGGCTAATTCCTGAATATCGTCAGTTTTAACAAAACAAACCTTACAAAAATGCTTAGAGCTTTTTTTATTTTCAGTAAAAGAAACACAAAAAATTGGTATCAGTATGATACTCTGTCTCGGTATTAAGGCAGCCAGTTCAGTTTCGATGTCAGTACTTACAACGTGCTCAGGAGAACTTGTTAAGCGAGAATGTAGACGTACCTTAATGACTTCAGTTGTTACACATAGCAGATTTTGGCTTATATTTTCATCTTTATCTTCGGCATTAAGTCTAATTCATAGTTTGGCACCACTGACAATGTTTGCTTCGCTGGCCATACTAAATGGAAGCCTAATGTGTTATTTAAATATGGAGTTCTGGAACAAAGAAGTACAGGGTGCAACGCAAGTTCCTTCAGTGACAGATTACAGAAAGATGATTCAAACGAGACGAAGTTCAGTTTTACGAAATGATGTTAATTTCTCAAGGAGTATTAGCATAAGGGATATTTGGGTGGAATCAAGGAATGAAAGAAGTAAAGATTCCAGAAATTCAGTGTGACAGAAGAAATCTGATTCAACGTAACTACATTGCAACAGAACTTTGTTAGAACTACATATAACTTACCAATAACTGAAATATAAGTTCATGAAGTAGTAAACCTTGTGAGGGCTATATTTAACTCCTTTTTATTTGTTTATTCCTCGTATCCTCACTGGGTGTCTACTCCGGTGTCTCCTGCTAATCTCCTTCGCTTGGTTTGGGTGATGGCCTCTTTGCTGGGTCCTAATAGGTGAAAATTTTATCGACCTGGAGTTTGACGGCTGGATACCGCTGCAGCTCCTCGTTCAACTGTCTTGTTATCCGCTTCTAATATTCTTGTAGAGTTATTTTGAACGACGACGTCAACCGGGCGTACACTTCGAGGCGCTAGGCGAAACCTGTGGGTTGATTAAAAGAGATTGGCTGAATAGGTTATTAACCCTGTCGTTTGTTTGTCATATTTATTGAGTAAGACAAATCAAATTGTTTATTCTTGGTTGGACAGCCAAGCAGCAATCAAGGTCGTATCCGGCACAGTCACAAAGTCAAAACTGGTAAAACAACATCGTTTACTCAGCGAAGCCAACACAGTTCCCTTCGTTGGGTCCAATGGCACTGTGACATTAAAGGAATTGAAAAAGCAGACAAATAGGCCAAAAACGGATCAATTTTTCATCCTAGCCATATTGTATCAATGATTTATAAACTAGCAAGTAAATGGACTTATCCGCCAAATCTTCATTGAAATACAAGTGATAAGCTCTTAAAACATGGAAGGTTTCGAGGAATTTATAGCCAAATATTTCCAAAGCTAAAATACCTTTATTATCCTTATTGATAGGTTTCCTTACGTGTTACAACTCATTGGATACCCTCATCGTTTATTGAGAGTATGTGATTACGAGGAGGCGAAAGAGGATACCTTTAACTTTCTTTGCGAACTCCCAAGCCCGGCCAAAAGAAGAATGACAATATTAGGAAAATACTTTTTCGACGACCTACTTGCCACTTAAGAATATTCTGAAATTTTCCAAAAAATCAGGATTGGTCAGAGAACCAACTTCAACCTTAATCCTCACCAATGCTCCTATACATTAACCAATCCTTCTCCTTTCTTGCAGAGCACATGGATCTGAGTGAGAAGTTTTTCGGTCATTGCTGATATTTTTATTTTGAGCTAGTTCACAAATTCTATTGAAATGATTATCCAATTTGCAGTTTAAGTGCGGTTCTATAAAAAGAATTAAATTTAATATTTTTTTGCTTAACTTTTTATACAGTTACATAAATAAACAATATTTCTAGTGGTGTTTTGTTACTGAACCATTTCATTTTAACAATTTACAACACGTTATTTATGTTTTAGATTGTTTTATATTTACGATTTTGGTTCCTAAATTCAAATTCCAAATACTCTTAAAACTGTTTCAAAAAGGGGAACCGGATGTTAATGTTTCCAGAAACAACTCAATATTCAATACCAAAACCAATAAATTCAAAAAATGAGTTACAGCAGCATAGACACAAACCATTGTATTGAGGTTAAATTTATTGCTGCATATAGTAAGGCGTTATCTGAGGTAAGTTTATAAACTCAATAAAAAAACGAAAAATTGCCGAACAAAATTCAAATTTTAAAATTTAAATTATTAGTAATATTCGGTTATAACGACCACTCACGGAGATAAATTTTCCGTCGTTATAAGCGGATGTCACTATATCCGAATGGAAAAAAAAATCTTTTATGTTTTTTATTTCATTTAAATAAAAGTAGTTCAATTTTTTTTAAGTTATGAATTTGCACAAACGAAATTATATAAAAGTAGAAAGGTACAATGTATTTAATTTTTTAAAATAATAATTCAAGGTTCAATTTTGAAATAATCTGTGATATAAGACTGTTTTCTGTTTGTAAGATAAAGGAATACTAATTTCTTTTCAATATCAATTTCATTTTTTCTGGTGTTGTTTTTTTCAAAAAAAAAAAACAAAAATTCTTAACAATACATATTGCCTCAGATATTGAAGGACTTTGTTTCGGTTATGGCGCCGTCATCGTCATCAGAGTCTTCATGAACTGAATTGTCCACAGTCCTAACTATTTCTTCTAAATTTGGATCTTCTGATGTTAAAATGTTGTCATCAACAGTGAGATACTCCTCCCATGCTGTTTCTGATGCGATGATGTACACATTGTTCATCAGTGCAATCCATTCAGATAGGGACCAATCATACTCTTCTTCAAACTGTTCTTCGTCTCGAGAATTGTTCAATGTCTGCAAGCCAGCATGCTTAAAACAGTTAGCATTGGGTGCTGACCATGCCATGCGTCTAACAAGCTTATGGTACATTCTTGATTAGCTTCTACGTTGCAAATAAAGTTGAAGACAAAGATTTTGCAAAAATTGCTTTTAAGGCTTCATATAACACCATGGTCCATTGGTTTCAAAATCGATGTTGTATTAGGCGGAAGGAAAGCCAGTTTGATTGATGAGAGGTTTTGAATGTTGGGATGTGAAGGGCAGTTATCGACAAGCAACAAAATTCTATTTTTCTTTGCCTTAAGCTCTGAATCCCATTTTCGGCTTCATCCAAATTAAAAATTTCATAGGGTTGGTACTCTGCTCGAACTACTGGCCATATTTTTTGTAACCACTTATCGCATTGCCCTGGCTGTACGCTGTTAGCTTCTCCAGAAATTTTTCCAAGCACAATGTTGTTTCGCATACGGAAACGTTAAATCCAACTTTTCGTGCATTGGAAATCATTTCCAAGAAGATGAACAATTTCATTTGCTTTTGTTTGCAGTATTGGCCCTGAAATGGGTACATTTTTGCTCCTCTGAATCTTAAACCACTTCAGTAATGATGCCCCAATGTCCGGATTTTTTGAATTATTAGTTTGAATTGATTTTTCTTCAAAACTTTTTTGTACGGCCTCTTTATTTTTCCATTTCCCCTGATTAAATGCTTTTGCGAGATTTGAATTTGATTCTCCTGCTTCAAGTCTGCAAATTATGGCAGTCTTTTCCTCAATACTGAAAGTTTTTTTCATAGATTCAATTCTTTAAAGAATAAAACACATTCATTTTTCTCCTAAACTGAAAGAATAAATCGTTTTCTTACCTTAAACTAACTTATCTCATTGAGAAATAACATACAACAGGGATGGAATCGGCTAAGGTGATAATTGACTATCATATTTTTGATAGTCAAATTTGACTATTCCGTCTGTGTAAGATGATTCAACTCAATTCAATTCGATTGAACAATTTCAGATTATAATTGTCACAATTCATTGTTGCTATGGTGAAATTTTAAAATGATTCCTATAAAATATCTAAGAAAAGTATCAAATTGGCTGTGTTTAAATAACATTCTTACTTTTCTTGTGTTTTTTCGAATGTCGTAAGCTTTGTCGGTTTCAAGAATGTGTTTTTATATTTAAGAAAGGTAACTGAAAAAAAAAATCCATTCGTTTTTTGTAAGCGTCTGGTAGCTCTATTCAGAAACGACATATTTGTAGGAAAATGACTATCACAATTTTGTTGTGACAATGTTTTAGGTATCAATTTGACTATCACCTTACATATTTAGTCATTTATCAAAAATCACCTTAGCCGATTGATGACTCAAATTTGTATCAAACAAATAACTCTTGTTTTCGGACGTTATATCCGAACTTCGTCACAAACAACACCCTTGAAAATGGTCGTTATAGCCGAAGTCCTTACAACCGGAAGATATTGTTCACAATTTAGTGCCAAACTTTAGCTCAAAGTTTCGTCGTTATAATCGAAATGTCGTTTTAATCGAAGTCACTATATGCGAATTTTACTGTATTTTGAAAATTTGGATCAGTTTGCTTTCTACTTGTGTGTGCCACCTGATCCTTCGTTCGCTGTAAAACCCGCTCTAGCTTCTACTTCACTCAACTCAAATATACATACGAATATAATGTATAGCAGGACGCGGATGATGAGGGTCCTATATAGCGGCACTTTGGTCGCTCGAGAGAAGGCATAACTAATTGCAATTGTAATTGTTTTCTCAGCCCAAAGAAACAGCGGTTAGCAAGAGTAATTCTTCGTTTGATCTCAGCGCTGGTGTTGTAAGCGGAGCCTAGGTAGACGAAGTCCTTACCTATCTCAAAGTTACCTCTGTCGATGGTGACGTTTTGTGACCGAGACGTCGGTGTTGTAGGTCCTTTCTTGATGACTTTGTTTTGCCCTCAATAACCGCTAAACCCATTTTTGCCGGCTGTGCTACAATACTCACAAAAGCCCTGTTGACATCGCGCTGAGTTCCTTCGATTATGTCAATGTCATAATTTTCGAAAACCTGAATAAAAAAATATTTTTGAGATTTATTCATCAATTGATAGGTGGGTCGATGCTCTGTATTATAGTGAAAACCGCATCTTGTTTGGAGGCTTGGTTGAGAAAATAGACCAACCGAAAGATAATTTGTGATGGGCTGGGTCGAAATTCTGTAACTTTTCTTTTTCACAAATGTTTCCGAAACGAGAGCTCTCAGAAGTTTTTGGTTTGAAGTTGGGGGTAGAGCATTGAAATACCTTTCTTTTGATGTGTAATGTGCATCTCTATTGGGTGGGAAATAGTTTTGAAAATACTACTTTTTTCGGGCAAGGGGTTAGCCCACGATTTTTTCGAAAAACTGAAAAAAAACTCATTTTTGAACATATGCGAGTAATTTGACAGACTTTTGGATGATAATGCCTATTCTTTTAAGGACGATCTTAAAGAAATCACATAATAGTTCATCAGACTATTATGACATCAAATGGTTAGGTTAAGTTATTGTCAACCTTTATCGAGGAACGCGAATTCTCCATGGTCATCCTGCACAAACGGACGAGTTTGGCAGCGATGACAAAACTGTGACATACATATATAGCGCGTTCATGTAGATGCTGTCTTATGCAGCCTTAAAATCGATAAAAAGATGGTGTGTGTCGATTTGATGTTCTCGAGTTTTTTCCAGAATCTGTTGAATATTTGATCGACTGTGGACTTTCCTGTTCTAAAGCCACATTGATAAGAACCTATCAGGATGTTGAAGATGGCCAGTTTAGAGGGTCTCCTTTTTTTAGTATCGCATAAAATATATTGTGGTTCCATTAATTGGTCATGCTTTCTTCCATATGCCAATTTGTACTTCGTCTAAGTTAGGGAGCCTGACATAGGAAAAAATGAGAGCTTATTAAATATAAATTACTTTCAATATTTTCTAACATATCTACTATATAAAAATAAGTCGGATTTTCCTTCCTGACGTTATAACTCCAGAACGCACGAACCGATTTCCACGGTTTTGCATTCGTTGGAAAGGTCTCGGGCTGCGTGAGGTTTATAGCAGACAAAATTCAGGAAAAATTTCAACAGAAAAGCGGTGAACACCGTTTAGCTTCCAATAGAAAGCTTTTGTAAAAGTTCCGATTTGTACAGTTGAAAATTTTTAAATTTTTTGACGTTTCAAGTGTCCTATATTCTATACCAAAGCTTACTTTTGGGAACCTTTTTTAGTCAACCATATCTCTAGAAACGTCAGAGATATCGACTTCAAATAACGTATGAAATCTACAATGAAGGAATGATTCTGATTGAGGATCAATGCTAACGCTACTGATTGAAGTAGGAATGATTGCGCCAAATCGATCCATGCACGATGCATTAAACGAAGAATTTTATCGAGAGCTGCAATACAATGTTGATACATTGCAGGAATTCGTTGGAAATAATGTGCCGTTGCTGAATGAACAGCAAAAACAAGTATACGAAACATTAATGCAAGCGGCGTACAATAATACTGGTGGTCTATTCTTCCTGAACGTAAATGGAGGAACAGGGAAAACATTTGTCAGTTCATTGTTTGGCAGGCGATTTCAGGCAGACGACGTTGCCAGTAATTGCCCGTGGAACGCCTGCAGATGGATTGAATGCTTGCCTGAAGGCATCACTTTTGTGAAATAACGTAAAAACATTATCGCTAACCACTAATATGAGAGTTCACCTTCAAAATGATCAAAACGCTGCACAATTTTCCAAACAATTGTTAGCTGTTGGAAATGGAAAAGTGCCAGTTGATGCGACAACTGGATTCTTACCAACGACTTTTGCCGATTTGTAGACTATCAATTAGCTCTTATTGAAAATGTTTTCCCAAACATTAGTGAGAATTATTAGAATTATGCCTGGTTAAGTCAACGAGCAATTCTCGCCGCAAAGAATAATGATGTACACGCACTGAATTTCACCATTCAATAAAAAATCGCTGGCGATTTGGTGACATACAAATCCGTTGATTCCATAACAAATCCCGATGATGTAGTAAATTATCCAACGGAGTTTTTGAGTTACTGGAGTTTCTGGAGTTACCAAAATTTCCACCACATAACGTGCAACTCAAAGTTGGTTCAGTTATTATGATATTGCGTAATTTGAATCCACCGCGACTTTGCAACGGTACTCGACTTGCGGTGAAAAGACTTATGCCGAATTTGATTGAGGTAACCATTATTAACGGAAACTACGCAGGTGAAAATGTATGTATTCCTCGAATACCAAGGATTCCTACTGATCTTCCGTTTGACTTCAAACGATTGCAATTACCGTTTCGCCCTGCGTTCGCAATGACAATTAACAAGTCGCAAGGCTAATCGGTTAGTGTTTGCGGGATAAATTTAGAAAAAAATTGTTTTTCACATGGGCAGCTATACGTTGCGTGTTCACGAGTTGGGAAACCATCCGCTTTGTTTGTGTTAACGTCAGACCAAAAAACAAAAAATGTGGTTTACCAAAGAGCACTTCAGTGAAACGGATAATTTACGGACAAGTATAACGGTATAACGCTTCGATTCAGTATTTACTTTGGATTCACTTTCATTTTTTACTTAGAGAAGTTCAACTAAATTACACTTCATTTTTGTAATCGAAATGAATTCATTACTGTTGTGAAATGAAATAAAATTTTTCCTTTTTCAAATATAAAACAAAAACAAAAAATTTGTCTTCATCTTTTAATCCCCAAACGAAATGTTACAAAAAACGAAGCCATCTGGTGGCGAAACAGAGTTCGCCGGGTTTGCTAGTCCTCTTTAAAATGTTCCATTTTGTGGAAATTAAAAATGGTTCTCGTCTAAATTTCACTAAATTTTTGTACAGTTTTGTTTTAAATTATTCTAAGAAATGTTTAATTGTATCAACTTTATGGCTTACCACGCATGCCATCCATCCGAAAGAGCAAGGGGTGGTTCTTCCGTATTTATCAGAGAAAATATCAATCATTCGTTTGAGATAAATATCGAGCTCGATACAATGCAAGTTACTTCCGTTAGCATAAAAGTTAGACACGTATTTTTTAATATTGCGTCTATTTACTGTCCTCCTCGGTCCAAGATAGACAAAAACGATTTTAAAGTTCTTTTCAACGCTTTAGGTCCAAAATTTATTATTGGCGGCGACTTCAATTCGAAACATTCATTTTGGGGATCACGTTGCATTTCGACGAAGGGTAGACAACTCTACAAAGCGGGTATTGAATGTAACGTTGAATTTTTCTCATCAGGAAAACCAACGTATTGGCCAACCGACACAGCGAAAACACCCGATCTTGTTGACTTTTTCATCGCAAGAGGAATGAACAGAAAATATATGACAGTAGATGATAACTTCGATTTTTCTACGGATCACTCGGCCGTTATCTTAACAATAAACAGTAACGTAATCGAAAAAGAAAAGCCCCTAATTTTAACAAATAATAACACAAATTGGGATAAATTCAAAGAAGATTGCGAAAATAGAATTATGCTGAACGTCTCTTTGCAAACTCCGTTTGAGTTAGAAGATGAAACAGAAAAATTTATAAATATTGTTCAAGAAGCAGCTTGGAATAATACTCCGATCTGTAGTAAAAAGTCAAGGCAATACGAAGAAAAAATTCCAGAAGATATAAAAGAATTGATACGCGAAAAACGAAAAGCTCGAAAAGTATGGCAGCAATCACGTGCTCCTCAGCATAAAAGTGTCGTCAACTTTTTATCAAACAAGATTAAAAATTTGTTACGAGATTTTAAAAACAGCGAGAATTCTGCCTATCTTGAAAGCCTAACAGCAGACAAAAAAACGAATTATTCTCTTTGGAAGACGATAAAAGGTATTAAAAAGCCTCAAATAATGTCGGCACCTATTCGAAAAAATAATTCTGAATGGGCAAAAACTGATAAGGAAAAGGCGGATTTATTTGCTAAGCACCTTGAGGAAACGTTCAAACCTTTCGATGGTCAAGAGCTTCTGACTAATGACGGAGAGCTCCAACCAGCGCCGGACAATTTTTCTATCAGGAATATTACTTTGACTGAACTTGTCCAGGAAATAAAACGGCAGAAAAATAATAAAGCTCCTGGCTACGACCTGATTAACGGTCGTGTCCTCAAAGAGTTGCCTAAAAAAGCAATGGTTAAGCTCTTACAGCTCACTAACGCTGCTTTAAGACTTGCTTACGTACCCACGCAATGGAAAGTCGCCGAAGTAATAATGATCCCCAAACCGGGTAAGCCACCGAATGAGAAAAAATCGTATAGACCAATTTCTCTCTTACCAATTATATCTAAAATATTTGAAAAATTGCTTCTTAAACGAATGCTACCAATTATTGAAGAAAAACGTTTAATTCCCGACCACCAATTCGGTTTCCGGAATAATCACTCGACAATTGATCAGGTTTACCGAATAACTAACGAAATTGAAAAAGCATTTGAAGAAAAAAAGATTTGCTCAACTGCATTTCTTGACGTTTCTCAAGCTTTTGACAAAGTTTGGCATGACGGGCTAAAATATAAATTAAAAGTCTTTCCAGAACAAATATATAACATTCTTGAATCGTACCTAGAAAATAGATTCTTTCGAGTTAAACAAGGAACGGAGTATTCGGAGTTTAAAGAAATAAACGCTGGGATTCCCCAGGGTAGCGTCCTTGGACCGATTTTGTTTGTTCTTTATACCCGAGATATACCCCAAACAGAAGGCACAACTTTAGGCACTTTTGCCGATGATACAGCTGTACTCGCAATATCGGATTCAATAGAAACGGCAACCTCTAAGCTTCAAAAGGCATTAAATAGCATTTCAGATTGGACAAAGAAATGGCGAATTGCTCTTAATGAAACGAAATCGACGCACACAAATTTTACGTATAAAAAAGTATATAACTTACCTATTTATATAAATTCTGTGCAAATTCCATACGCTAATGAAGCGAAGTATCTAGGCATGACTCTAGACGCGAAACTTAAATGGAAAGTTCATGTAAAAAAGAAACGCGATGAACTCGAAAATAAACTCCGCGAATTGACATGGCTTATTGGAAGATATTCCAATCTAAGCGTTTATAACAAGCTTCTTATTTATAAGCAAGTACTGAAACCAGTTTGGACGTACGGTATACAACTTTGGGGTTGTACCAACGAAAGAAATATACAAATTTTGCAAACATACCAAAACAAAGTACTTAAAATAATAGTAAATGCTCCATGGTATGTAAGAAATAGCGACTTACATAGAGATTTAAATATAAAATATGTAGAAAACGAAATTAAAAAATTTGCTACAGAGCTAAGATCACGACTTAGAAATCATAGTAATAACTTAATCCAACAATCTGTTAGCGAGGCGTTCGTTTTTCGGCGTCTGCACCGAACAAGACCTTCTGATCTAGCGCAAACAAATTAATCTCTCCACTCGAATTTTGTGGAATCTTCAGGTCCTCTCGTTGGGGAGCTTCCTGACAAAACGCGAACAAAATGACGCTAAAACTACTTGTTAAGCTGGACTTAGTTGTAGTAATAATATAGAAGATAAGGGAGGTGAGTTTTAGTCAGTAAAAATCTGACACTACTATAAGCATCGGGCTTATAGTGTCTCTGAAGATTTCTCACCTTCCTGCGAAAAAAAAAAAAAAAAAAAAAAAAAAAAAACTTTTGAATATTAACTACTGCGGATTGTTTTTTTGGAAATTTCTCACTGTATACTAAATATGGAATCCCATAATGTTTAACACAAATTATTTTTGTGGACTTCATTCCATTTGTTTTCGGTGGTATTTTCATTTTTGTAATCTCTCTGGCTGCCCTGCCATAAAACTACTACTTTCGAAATTTCTGCAATAATTTTCCTTTGGACTTTCTTCATCCCTAAGAACCCATTGGCCAATAGAAAGAATCCTGTCACGAAAACTTAGAACACTCAACACCTACTTCCCGGATTGGAACCATGTTTGTTGGCGAATCATATCTAACAATGAGAATGTAATCCCAACCGGTATTTTATTTTTTTCAGGCCCTGCCATCATCTTTCTTATGAATCTACAAAAAGTGCTGATCTCGTCATTCCACACCTTAGAAACCTATTCCTTAATAGCCTCAAATGGGAATATGTTCCAAAGTTGTGGCGTGAGGTCGGAGTAGTTTTTATGCCAAAAGCTGGTAAACCCAGCCACATTAATACTAAAGGTATCCCCAAACAGTATCATTTTTACTTTTTTATAAGTACCTATAGTTCGGTCTGTCTGCATGCCTACAAAAAAAGCTGTTTTTTTTAAAGTTTAAGAACTAGTTAAAAAAATAAAGGGATACACTTTAAAAAAGTTAATAACATCAGCAGTGGAAAAATGTGTGTTCAACATTTTGGTGCTTCAAATTTTCCATTTTCGAGGTCTGCAACTAAAAACATAGAAAAATTAGGCAGCGATCTTCAGCTTCATGCTGAGGCACAACAAGAAGACACTGCTCACATCTTATGCTACTGCCCAGCACTTTGTCAAACTAGGAACAAACTTTTGGGCAGACACATCTTCGAAAATCTTGAAGAACTTGAAGACATTCCAGGAAAAAGCCTATAAGGCATTATCAAAGCCTCTAAACGACTGGAACAAGACAATACATAGGCATCGTAGATTTAAAATTATTATATTATATAAATATTTCAGAGAACCACGAGGGATCTAAAGGGTTTTTAAATTGGCGCGGGTAGATTTTGGGGCCCCTTGGCGGCCATTTTGTTTTGGTGACATCTGTCAAAGCTTTTGTTTATTATTCAGTTGTTTATGCCAAATCATCATGGCAAACAAACGTTGCGCACATTGCGCCCATTTTACGGTAGACGTTGTTGCCCTTCACAATCGACTCTTCAACGTTTGTTGGCCAAATTTGAGACGACCAGTTCAAGGAACTCAAGATCGGCCGAGAACATCGCCGCGGTCCGTGAAAGTGTACAGAAGAACCCGAGTCAATCTATTCCTTGCCGTGCACAAGAACTCGGCCTTTCGCAGACTTCAACTTGGCGAATTTCGCGTCGGGACATGGGCCTACACCCGTACAAGACCCAACTGACACAGGAGCTCAAAGTTCATGACCATAGACAACGCCGTTTGTTCGCTGACTGGGCTTCGAATCGTTTGGAAGAGGACCCCAATTTTGGCCGAGAATTCATCTTTATAGTGACGAGGCGCATTATTGGATCAATGGCTGTGTTTACAAGCAAAATTGCCGTATATGGGATGACTCCAACCCACGCGAGCTTCACCAGGTGATAATGCATCCTCAATAAGTTACCGCTTGGTGTGGAATTTGGGCCGGCGGCGTAATTAGTCCGTATTTTTTTTAAAACTACGTTAGTGAGGGGTCACCGTTAACAGCGATAGCTACATAACGACAACTAATTTCTTACGGCTCAAATTGAACCATATGGACCTAGACGACATGTGGTTCCAGCAGGACGGTGGCGCGCGGTGCTACGTGCCACACAGCAAACGCCACGATTGACATTTTACTTGAACGATTCGAGGGTAAGGTTATCTCTCGCAGGGGTGATGTGAATCGTCAACCATAGGTCATGCGATTTGACCGCGCTAGACTTTTTCCTGTGGGATTTCTTGAAGTGAACATACATAACACAGGCCATCGCTCAAATTCAGCCGGATCTATGCTGAAGAGTCCTTGAAAATTGTACCACTCGGATCCGTGCCACCGTAAGAAGCCGAGGCGGGCGTTTGAAAGATGTCATATTCCACACTTAATGGCATACATGCGCCTTTCAAATAAAAAAAATATTTTGTTAATACCTCACACACAGCTTGTTTTATAAAGTCATCAATCGTCAGTACATCAACCTAACCTATAACCTATTTCATTGGTCTGCGAATTTCTACATTTAAACAAATTTTATTGCAGATTGATTTCGCTCTGGAGCTTTGACAATCGCAAACAAGGCCAATGCCAGCCCATCAAATACTTTTTTCTTCTTATTTAAATTGCAGACATAAGCTCTATTTAATTTTATTGACGTTTATCTATTTCACCTATACACAAACAAATATTATCTTTAATGTTCTAAGATTGAAATCGTCGTTTTATTCTGATGTATGCCTATATCATCCGGAAACACTTGTCAAATAAGTGTTCAAAAAACGATAAAACATTTTTTAAGCTAAGTACTTAAACCTAATTAATTACGATAAAGTAATAAAACTTTGTCATGAGTAGTCAGTGGAAAACAAATAAAAATTCAAGATATCATGGAAGTAGGTAGGTACTTGAAAAAAGTGACTTTCTCTATTGTAAACATGAACTCATTAAAGTTAATGTATTTTTGCTTTGTACGAGTATATTCCTGGAAATGAAAGTCAACAAAAACAAAACAACCCGCATTTATTGAGCAAAATAAAATTTGATTACTACAAGTCTTTATTATTTCTTAACATTTATACAAACATCATTCTCGTTGTATATCTGCACTGCACTGCACTGGTTTAAACTTGACCCTATAAAATACTTCTCATTCTATAAACGAGAATGTTTTGTTTTATAGTTTTGTATAGCCAGAAACTTGGATGGAAGTTTACAAATTAATAGATATTGATGTAGGTATAGTAATAATAACAGAAATGCTATACATACGTCAAATAAAATTTTATAGCTAGGTCTTAATAAATATACCTACATCATAGTTAATTGAGTCCCCACTACGAATGCAATAAATTCTATCACATGAGACTTACAAATCTGCATTTTTGTTAGCTTGATGAAATTTATTACTAAAGACCAATTTAATTTCTAATCGAGATAGTGGGAGATGTTGGTAATGGTAGCAAACCAGTTACTTGTATAATTATTCCAAAGATTACACGGTTAAAAATTTTGGGGTACTTTTTAATATTTTTAGGGTTACATATATGACAACACCAAAATTTTATTAAAACTTAATACAACGCAAATATTACAATTATGAAATTAATACAAAATATATTAGAATTTAATGTAATCATATTACAAGAAATAATAAGATTATATTAAAATTTAATACAAACTGCATTGCAAATATACAGTACTTTTAATACAAAAATATTATATTTTAATAAAAATATAATTAATTTATAATGTTATAGTATTATAACGTAATACTTTCTTTATTAGCATTCACCAATGCTGTATTAATTTATAATATAATTTTAATTAAATAATATTACAAATGTATTAAAATATAACGCACGATATCTTAAAAGTTAATATAAACTGTTTATGATTTTTAATAGTCCTATATTTAAAATTAATACCTGAAGAATTGCAAAGTAATACGAAATGTATTATACTTTAAAACAAAATAGGTTAATTTTCAATGTCCGATGTATTACATTTAGATACACACACGTAATGTAATTTAATACATTTTTTCTTAGAATCTAATAAAAAATAACGGAAATTTAATACAAAATTATATAAAATTTAATAAAATGTTGTATTACATTTCAACTTTTTTTGTATTTAAATTCAATATATTTTGTATTCGTTTAATTTAATATAAATTGAATTAAAAGCTAATAAAATGCTTGATATAAGTTTTAATTCAAACATGGATTGAAATTCAATATATGATTTAATTGAGTATCTTCAGTTCTGAAGAAGTATACAAACCAGTTTCTTTTGCAGATCCATTCTCAACCAGGGTAAAAGTTGCATCCTTACCAAAACAAAAATTGAAACAAGAAAAAGGCTATTCAAAGTATAATGATTCTTTATTGTATATAATAATATATATATATTTTATATTAAGAAATTACAAGGAAGTATTTTTATAACAATAACAAACATAACAAATTTGAACGTAAGTGTGAGATTACGAACGATATCGTTTGAAATGTTTTATGACATAGAAAACAAAAATAATCCATTTTAGTGCTTATTAACATAGAGGAATAGTTTTATTAAATAATATTACAAGTATGTAAATCAGAATCTCGAATGTAGTGCAATTTTATGTTATATAATAAAAATACTAAAACTAAAATAATTAGGTTAAAACGTAGTTCATTTCAGTAAAAAAAAATAATAAATATAATAAATAATAAAGTAAAATAATCAGGTACAAAAAGGAGTAAAAATATTCATTTGATTAAAAAAAATAACTAAAATGTATGTACCTTTTTTTTAAACAAATTATTTTGTTTTTGATTGAATTTTGAAAATATTTCAAGTAATCGATTTGATTTTATGGTTGATTTTTCCTCTATCTTATAAATAAAAATAGAAAAGAATTGAAAAAATGTTTTCAAAGAGTAATCATATTCTATATTGAAAACATAAAATATTTTGAAAAGCAAATCAAACGTTTCCTTAAAATTAAAATTAATTGGAACACATAAAATTTTATGGTCCAGAACAATATAGAACTGTGAAATTGCTTGCCTGTTTGGGCCGACACAAATTAAGTGTGGCTGTTTTTGTTTTTCAAAAGCCTCTCTCGGTGTATTTATCTAAAAGAAAAAAAAATTAATATAAAAGACTGTGAGGCCTCCTTTCAAAATTACCTTTTCAAATGAAATAAGTTTCTGGACAGAAAATTATCCCTTCTTTTTTCTTTGGATTTAGGCTCCTGAGCAGTAGAGGGCAGCAGTTTTAGCAGCAATAAAAATGGAACTATTTCACTGTTCCAGTCTGTTTAGAAAAAAAAAAAAAATATTTAGCACTGAATGTAGTTTCACAAACAAATATAACAAACCTTCTATTTCTGCGTCATCACATATAGTTTCCACATATGGCATAATTATGCCAATCGTCTAGAAGACTCCTTTCTTTCCCTGGATATCTTAGATGGAAGTCAAACAGAATCTAAAAATATTCGAGTTATTAGAAATAAATCAAATTTAATTCAAATGTAAGTTAAAAAGGAACCTACCAAATTCGCATTGAAAAAGAAGAAGGATTATTTTTGAGAAATGTCTTCACTGTGATTGTTTCTTTTTTTTCTTTTGGGCAAAGTTTTGAAAAGACGCTCCTTTATGTTCCACAGCTAGACAATTTTCGAAAAAATATCTATCCTCCGCCTCTATGTCGGAATCATCGCTGGTTATAATGTTTTGACTGCAGCTTGCTTTTAAAATCTTTGATTTGCCGTATGTGCCCTCACACTTTTGTCGCTTGATGTTGGTGTTTTTTATTTTATTGAGCAGAAAACCTGTGTTGGTAATAGGATTATAGAATAAGTCCTAGGACGAAACGGAAAAAAAATTAAAACAGATAATAATTTGTTTCATATGAATACGTGTATACATACAATTCCGCCAATTTTGCTGTCGAGAACACCAAAACTATCACCTTTATTTTTTATTTTCACATATGAAACTTTTTTTGTTCAAAAATTGCGCACTTTAACTTCGGACCCGAAATGACTTCATGGCGATACTTTTGAGAATGACGCAATACGTGTCCTTTGTTTGCTAGTTGAATACATAGATACAAACTTGAAATTCAACATTTGTGTATTTGTTTTCAATTCAGTTGGGTTATATTATAATGAAGTTGTATTACAATATAATACAACGGAATTAAAATCTAATATAGTTGTATTAAAATTGAATATAGTGGTATTTAAATCTAATACTGGATTACTAACATTTTAATTCCCTAGTATTTCTTTTAAATAGACTTAAATATTGCATTAAATACATCTTTGTCTGCTTTGTTTGCTAGTCAAATAGGTACATACATACATAGATACAAACTTGAAATTCATTATGTATGTATTTGTTTTCAATAGAAATGGGTTATATTATAATGAAATTATATTAAAATATATATGCGACGAAATTCAAATTATGCGAAATTAAATTTTAAAAAACCAATATAGGTAGTGAGGCTTATATTTCCTTTATTACATTTTGTATAGCTATTTCTCAAAAAGGAAATAAATGGAAATAAGGGCCAAAGAAAGACGATGTAATATGAATTAAATTTTAATTTGCATTTATTAAAAATAATTTCTTCAAATTAAATTTTAATACCTATATGTATTAAAAAAAAATTAGAGATGATTAAAATACAAGTTAACATCGAGTTAGATTCTAATCAATTCAATATTGAATTCTAATTTCTTTAAGGACTACGTTTAAAATAAGGTTTTCAAATATTATATTTCAATATTAAAGGTTAAAATTTAATCCTTTCTTTTATATTTAATATTAAAAGAATTATATTCTAATCCATTTGATTATATTTTAATATTTTTTGTATTACAAACTAAAAGTTTAATACAAAACTATTAGTATTTAATACAAAATAATTACAAAAACTCTTTAATATTTATGAAATATTAAAAAGTAATTTTTACTGTATTGTATACAGCTGTAATACAAGTGCTGTATTAAAAATCATGCTAAAATTTTTAACCGTGTACCGATAAGCTCGACATCAAGCCATATCAATGAGACGATTTCAAGTAGTGAAGGCTTCCTTATCGAGTTATAGTGAAGAAAACATTAACATTTATTATGTTTTTTCCCATCTAGTTTAAGAAATGAAACAAACAAATCTTTGATGTTTTATGCCTTCTGTGACATCAACAACTAAAAGTGGATAAGTTAATTTCGTGTTTAAAAGAAAAATGCGTATAGGAATCCGTATGTGCCAAAAGGAATTAGCCTATACAGGGTGGTCCTTCTAGTAGTTTCTTTTGAAAGCATAGGTTGTTTGCAGCTCGTAACCGTGACAAAAGTCATTATCATACCTTCGCACAACAAAAAACTTATTTCCAAAAATGAAGCAAAAAGTTCGTTAGACTATTATGCTAGTGGCCAAAACCCATATGGTCCCTATCATCGCACGGTTTGATAGTTTGGTGCGAATTGTGGAGTAGTGGCGTCATTGAAGCATTTTTCTTAGAAAAGGGAGCAGGGAACAGCTTTTCGGTGAACGCTGTGTTCATGTTAACTGAAATTCAAGACATGGATTTAGACACCCTTTGGTTCAACAGCGCTCCATGCCACAATCGATCTTTTCCTAACTAACTTCTCAAATAATGATATCTGTAATTTTGGATATGTTAGATGGCCACCTATTGACACTTCGATATGGCACCTTTGGATATTTTTTGGAAAATGGTGAAGAACGTATTGTTAAACAATCTATAAATCATAAAATCAATCCGTGCACTACAGACCAAAGCCAATTACATGGTTTTGAAAAATTGAAGTGGAGCGAAGTCAGCCGAGGTAAGGTAGCCACTTAATGGACTTTGTGTTTCATAATTGATGGATAAACATAATATATAAAAACATTTATAATTGTGTTAATTTTATTGCATTTTTTTTTTATTTTTTATTATTCTTTATTTTTTCCATATACATAATATATTTAACAGAATTAGTTTAAAAGATTTACATGCATGGCTTATAAGCCGTCTGCCGGAAATGCAAATTATATGAATTAAGTAAATACGTTTACGTTTATTGCATTTTTAGAAGGAAACTTGGTTTGGCCCACCCTTTGAATGAAATATTCAAAATTTTCTTTCTTATACTCGAAACGTATAGGAAAATAAACCTTTATTAAAAAATTGACCAAGATAAAACACGTATAGTTTAATGTTTTAGCCAAAAATGTACATATATTTATTATAAAGATAAGGGTTTGCCATTATGTTTTAAAAAAGTAGCTTTAAGTATGGGGACACTTTGGGCTCGTATGTCAGCAATAACGCTTCGAATATTCTCTTCCCAGGTGTCAATCCACTGCTCAGGATGCTATAAATGTGCTCATCAATAGTTTTCTTCAATAAATTGATTGTTACGATACGTCGCGCAAACCAAACAATCATTTTGGTAATAAATTCCCATCGTTTGAAAACGTTGTGCAGGATTATGTATATTCATTATGAAATGACAAATCAAACTGAGCCTAAATCAAGTGATAGCTGTCAAAAAGACTTACTACGAAAAAAGTATTACCAGATAAAATTACTAACCACTATTTTAGAACTTGTACAGAAAAACAATATCAGGCATATAAAAGAAGTTACTATACAATAGAGATCGGTTTAAAGAGGATTCTCTACAAGTAAATATTTTCTATAAGCTATAAGTTTGAGAATAATAACTAAAATACAACCAGATGGACCAACAAATTAAATAATGACCTCTTATCAATGACATTGAAAGTAAGTTCAAGTATTTCATTGTACGCACGAAAACCAAGAACCTTAACAATGGAACATCGCGTTGAAATTACTCAACTATACAAAAGGGCCACTTTTCACTTGCTGCGCCATTATTATAGCCGTCAAAATCGATCGAATTCGCAAGCAATCGGTAAAGTTGTGAACAAACATTGAAGAAAGTAAAGCGTTACCTCAGTCCTGTGCATCATTGTTATGCACGCTCTGTCGAAAACATGGAAGCTGCAAGTTTCTGATGATCGAAATTTATCTAATTCCCGGAGCTCGTAGCAATTGAAGGTGTGGTACACCTCAGTTTTAGACAACATGTGGTTGCAACAAAAGGGACAACAAGCTACACAACACTACCAATAATATAGTGTTGTTGCGTGAGACGTTTACTTGTCGGTAAATTTCACGTTTTTTGACTCGACGTTTTGGCCACGAAGATCATGCGATTTGAAACCGAAAGATTATTGTCTGTGGGCCTACCTACTTCTACTTCACAAATGATCCCTGTTCCCTGAACTCTAGAAGCATAAACGATGCGATCGTTTGAATGATAGGTATTGCTTTTCACACTTAACTGAATAGTCGAAAACTTTGAATTCCAAAAAAAAAAATTTTACTGAGAATTTCCACGAAAAACTTTTCTCAGCTTTAGTAGAAAATTTTCCAGTTCACAACATGAAATTTGGCACAAAGATAGATCTTTTGGTGCAAAGAAAAGAAAATAAAAAATCAAAGATTCGGTACCACTTAAAAACACAACTTTTAAGTTATGTAGATAAATAAAATTCAGTACAACACTTCTGAATGACGTAATGATAACTTGTGACGGCCTCGGTCTTGGTATGACAGTGAGATGCCCGGGAAGGAATAGTTTCGGATTTCTTGAGGAGAAGCAGTAAACTGTGTTCGTACAAACATTCAAGCCGGATTTCGTTAGACGGGTTATATCCCTTCAATAAACATCTGTTCAGAGCTGGATTTCGCTCCTTCTTTTGTAAGGGATAGAGCCTCACCTGAAAATCCAACCAATATTGTTCCCATAAAACGGAAAATGAAACGCTACCACTTTTACTTCCGATTTTAACAAATGAACCATCAATAGAAATTTCGGATCGTGTGAGCAGCAAACCCTCCACTAGTGTCCTACTTCTAACTCCTATAGTTCTCATTGTTTTCGCACTACAATCATTGCTACCTTTCCCGAAAGCTTGAGAAGAAGATAACAAAAAGACAACGGGATTCAATATCATCTGAAAAAGAAGCCGAATCCGAACGGCTTATTTAAGAAATCACTTTTCATGACAAGAATTACTATTTGTCAATTCCTCACAAGATACCCGAAGAATACCGGTGAAAAAAAAAACTTTAGATGGTACAGGCAGGGATTGAACCCAGGACCTCTGGCATGACAGTCCTACGCACTAACCATCACTATATTTAAAATACTGCATGTCAAATTCTGAAATCCGACAGCTTTTTTTTGGCGGATTCACAGGCGAAAGAGTGTTTATTATTATTCAATGTTCGATTTTGGGATTCTTTCTTGATTGTAATTATATAAAAATGTAGTAGTCTCCTGGACACCCGTAATCTTGAGGATTCCTGGGATTCCTGGGATTCCTCAAATTCCTCGCTTTCAGAATAAATACACACCATTGTTTATTGAATAAATCATTGCAAATTTTACAAATTCAATCAAAACAAAACAAAATTTGTGAAAAGCTGTCAAACCAAAGTGTCAAATCACTGGAATATAGGAAGAAAAAGTCAAACCAAAAGTGTCAAATCACTGGAATATATGTAAGTGTGAGTAATAAGTGTGCTGTGAAAAGTAATAAGATATTTATAAATATGCCAATTTCTAAATTTACGAAGGCATTTTAAAATCATAATAATTATACATAGATATTCCCTTTCAATGATTACAGATGGATTAAATTTAGAAGATTCTTGGTGAGTTTTCTGTTAGGTACTTTATTATCCACAATTTATTACGTTCTGAAAAAAACTTTCCTAGTAAAATCACTAATTTTTATAATGACCTAAAAATCAATGCAATTTCTTTCAAAGTAATTACATTTATCTATTCTTGTTGAAGTATTAAACATCAGAGAAAATAATCACACTGCCTTGCGCCGCCCGTCCCGTGTGTATCAAGAAAACAAAACCTACTTTGATAAGAAACTGAGAAATTAAAAGCAAATTATTTTAAAACACCCTTTTAATCCATTGATAAGTGATAAGTTACAATACATAGCCTAATATGTTTATACTATTGCAAACATCCCCAAAAACAAACTATCAAGAATCTAGATATAAACTTTTCACATGTATGAGTGTTGTGCGAGTATAACTTTCAATCATATTTATTTGATATATCAATTCAATTAATAGAGTTGTTTGACAAAACTATGTAAACAATTAGAGCCTCAGAAGTTCTACATTGGTCTTATACATGACATATTTATGAACATATACATACCATACATACAAAAAGTTGTCTAAAAGAGTACATAAGAATTTATATAAAGGCATTTATATTAAATATTATGTGACGATGAAAATTGCGATACATATACATTTTAATCAGGCAGTCAATTCAAAACGTCCACACTTCATAAAAAAGGAGCAATTTTCCATTGCCACAGTAAGGGAATAGGCTGCTTGGATATCGGATCGGATCACTATTACCATACCTAGCGTCTACGTCTAACGAATCCATGAGATACTTTATTATTGTTTGACGAAACGAAACGGGAGTTGCATATAAGTTTGCATGCATGCAATAAACTTTGGGTTGATTTATTTCGCGGTTCCGTATATAGATTGTAATTAATTAAAGTGCATTATAATAAAGTGCATTAATAAAGTGAAAAGGTAAAATTTGCGTGATTTCCAAGAAGATATATCAGTAACATGATCTTTTGAAAAGTTCAAGTTCAAGTTCAAGGCATATTTAAGTGGATTTTAAAGAGTTTTACTAGATATTTTCAGTAAAGCTAAATAAATTGTGTAACGAGTACATTATGAGTCTATCTACCTTTGTTTTGTTCGTTTTTATCGCTTTAGTAATTGCCTCACTGACCCTTTCAAACTCTTTTCAATTGAGCGTAATTAAATCTTTATGATGAGCGGCCTTGTGGTAATGTCTTTTTTCAATTAAACCGCATCAGTTTGTTCGATTGTTATGGAGTGACTATTTAATCAATGATAAAGTTCTTTTCGAAATCGTAATGGACTTGCTACTTGAACTGAGTTGCCAATTTGAGATTTTTGATAAATTTCTTAAACTAATAGATAGGTACTATTTTCTTGTGAAAAAAATATATACTGGCGAAACAAATCGGGTTTAAATCCTCAAAACATCCAAACACATTATGCTACAAATTAAGAATTTTGACATTAGTTAGCATAAGCGTTTTCACAAGTTGTCATCATTTTAAGTTGAATTTCAACGATGTTTTTATTTACCGGTTTGTGGGATGCGTTCTGTTGACATATTATAAATTCGCATTCGGCAACCTAGAAAATGCAAAAATTTAATTTTGTGTGTTAAAGTTAAACAAAAATATTAACATTTGCTATAGAAATTGCTTTAATTCGCAATTGAGGGCTGCAATCGAATTTGCCAGAGTTGTGATAATATTAGTTTTGTTGGACACAGATTTTAAATATTAAAACATTTTAAACATTTTCTACTTATTAAGTTCATACAACAAACAGTTACTTTATGATTGGTCGATTTAATTAAGCTTGTTGACTTATTGGTTCATTCCATAAAATGGTTTTGATTTTCTCGGAATTTTCTTTTTCTGCTTCAGAACCTATAGTCAAACCTTTTATTGATCTGGTTTTGAAGCTTGTTGCTCCTTTTTGTTGGAACAACTTATCATCCCAGTCATGGTCTACAAAAGGAGGCCAAAAAGCTATGAGCTCCAGGAGAACGATACATTCAGATCATCAGCAACACTTGCAATAGCAGCAGCAATATTTTTGACAGCGTGAATTACAATAATGACCAAGTAACGTTTCCACTCTTTTTAAAAGTCTTCATAAGTTTACCTATTGCTCAAGTCGATTATAATTATTTCGTAAGGCACGAAAAGTAGCTAAGTTTGAATCATTTACACCGTTATAGTAAATGACACTTCAAATGACGGCTGAGTTTGACAGGTGCTACCAACCTTAAACCTCTAAATAAATAAACCTAAGTACACGTTATGTATTAATTTTGATCAAGTAGAGTTAAACACAATTACCTTAAGTTAAGGTCAAATTTGAAATCTGCACCATTTTTATATTATTACAAATATTTTATACATATTTTGTATTTACTTATAATCTACATATACATATGTATATCTAACTCTCCTATTTAAGAACTTTTTTCTCAAAAACTATTAATAGAATTACAATTCAAATTTGTATGAACGGCAACTCCACAGAGTAAACAAAAGCATGTCAATGGAATAATTTATTAAAAAATGTATTTTATTGTCTTTAAACAACGATTATACTTATACAATCAACATAAATATCATTGAGTAATAAAATATTACTGGTTTTGGTTAAAATACCTACCTACATGTGTTTAATCTGCTAATACGATTATTTATTATTGAGCGCGAGCTAATCAGGTTTATCTATATCTATAATTGGATCATTGAGACGGTTAAGTTAATATACGATTGTTCCTTTAATTTATATCAGTTGAATTAAATTAAATGCCAATATACATATATTTTGTGCAAACATTTTGTTTCACATGAAAAAAAAATGAAAGTTAACCTTATCATTGAGCTACCTATGTCTTTAGAAAATATTAATTTAACATTAATACACTACAGATGAGGCTTTTTCGTTTCTACAGTGACAGTTTGTGAAAATAAACAAACTAAACGTATTAATTGAAATTCACAATTGTAAACTTATTTACTCCATACACTGCTCTCATAAGATTAATTGTAAATCCAATATGGCCTTGACAGCTCTGAATCTAATTTGTGAAAACACCCTTTCCCTAATCATCGAACTGTCATTGTCAATATATTCAGTAAACTCCACATTTTCATCCTGGTAAATTACACAAACGAGAAACGTCTGCAAATTGTGTTATGAAATGTTCTAAAGAAATTCGGAGTCGGTGGCCGCAACTCTATGGGTCATCAATAATCTAAATATGCGTTATTGGTCACATTTGCTTCATGAATCACCACTTTATCTGGAAAAACAACTGTTTGGTGACTGTTTGCATGACGGCGACGTTATTGGGCCATATTTTTTCGTCGATGATAACGATCATCAAGTTGCTGTGAATGGCCCTTGTTATCGCGCCATGAATACAAATTATTGTTGGCCTAAATTAGAAGATATGAACTTAGACGACATATGTTTTCAACAGGATGGTGCCATAAGCCACCCAGCACACTTTTTTCTTTGGGAGAACGTTAAGTCATTGGTTTATTCCAACAAGTCGTTTTGGCCTACCTACCTACCGATGCAAACGTATCGCGGTGACCATAAGAAATAGAGTTCCATTCATAAATGTTTTGATTATACTTCAAGCCGATAATAACCTATTTTGCAATATCTCAAAAGGTTTGGGTTTCATTTTTATAAAATGTTGTCAAGTTCTCATTGGAAAACCCAATACATATATGTATGTACCTACATAACCTCATGTACCATTAGAAAGTAAATCATATTTCTCCACCCACAAATTTAGTTCTACAAGCCTTCGATTTGTAATTCGGTCTTAGGTGTTAAGGTTTCCAACCGATGTGGCACCAATAGCTCAACATTTTAAACGATTTAGTTAAATTAGCAATTTACTTAGCTGAAAACATGGTTTAGCAAATGTTGAACAATTTTAATATCTCTTAATACTTGTCTACAGTTAAAATCACCACATAGCTACTTAAACTTTAAGCAACTGGCTAAATGAAATCCGTATTGCATCTGTCATTATTTCAAAAACAATATCTTGCCAATTTTACTTGAAAGAGTTCGTGAGCTAGAAATGTTTTGTTTTAAAATAATAAAATGTTTTCAAAGAAAAAGATTTCGAAATATTTGAGAACTTGGCTTTGTGCAGAAATATGTGTTGTTTTAAGTCCCGAGCAAGTCTTTTCGAAGAGCTGGATGATGAAGAATCTTACTCTAGGTCTAGTTATAGGTTTGACAATTAACAATTAGTTTCGTGGTTGAAAACCTATAAACTCACAAGCCCAATTTACAAATCGTAGGCTTAGTTTTCACCGGAATTAGAAGTATTGACTAATATCACAAATTTTTTGTTTTGTAGAGCAATATGCTCCAGGCTGATATTGGTAAGTAAACTTCCTAATTGAACACTAGGTTGTATAACTGAGTACAATGAATCTAATAAGAGCAGTGGGTTTAATAGTCTAGTCTATATAGTTGAAAATTTCAATTATTATTCTTTTAAGCAAATAAATTGGTTTGTTTCAACAACACTCTATATGAAGATATAAATCATTCGTACGTATCATCCTCCAAAACCCTTTTGTGTATAAGTTTGTATTTGTTTTAGCCCAGATTTCTTAAGGGTCTTCAAATTTGTTAAAGCTTAAAGTTGAAGTCAGGTGTACATGCTTTTTGGGATCACTTTCCAATTTCAAGTGAAATGGATTTGACACCTGACAAATTAAGCTGTCATTTGAAGTGTCATTAAAATATTTAAATATTTACCATTTACGACATTGGACGATGTATTAATGGAATAACTCTTTGAAACAAATCAATAATGGCCGTCACGACGTTGTGAAGAAAAATGAAAAGAGTAATAGTTAAACTACAATCACGCATTCGGTAGTTCTGACTTTGACATTTTGAATACACAATGGACTCTGCAATTTGAAATGTTACCTCAAGATATGCGCTCGCTTTAGATCGTAAATATCGTAATCTCGAGCTCAACGCTCGAGATTAGATCTATTTTCTATTTTATCGTGCTTTGACAGCTGACAACTGTATTGTCATTGCAATTTTGTTTGTTTTATTTCACAATCTGTGTAAAGCGGCAGTGTCTTCCCTTCTGTTGTTTAATTTATAAAAATAAGAGATCTAAATAAATAAATCAATAAAATGTAAGTAAAGTTTCTTCCCATCGCCGGAGGGTTGAAGTTACATTAAGTTTTGCAAATTCTTAGGTCGCGCTTTATAACACATTATACCGTAAAATATCATAATATCGTAAAGTCGATAAGAAGCTTGTCAAAGCCCGTACGACCTAAAAGTTGTGGTTTAGGCATAAAAGTGTTAGTAAAGTCGGAATACTGAGCATCATCGTAGGATTTGTATCTACATAATATGTAAGTTAACGAAATATTTACAACGGATGCAAAACACCTGGATCATTGTCTTGCCTCACATTCAACATACGTGAGAGAATGTGCTGACAGCGCGTCTGCTGCACCAACAACGGATGGTCAGTCACACGAGATTCGCAACACGCCGGCATTTCGTAGGATAGGAGTTGGGATAGCCTAAGCTAAATTATAAGTTTCTTTCTAATCGTAAGTTCAGTTCAATTTTTAATGTAAAATAAAGAGGTTCTTCCTCCAAAAAAATATATTTTTTTATAATAAAATAATAAAATAACATAATTTGTACATCCTTAAAAATAAATTCAAAATAATATAATAAAAAAAGCAACAAATATTTTTGACTTACAATCAGTCAAATAAATTTTATTTGTCAAAAAGTCAACATTTAGGTCCCAAATATCTCAAAAACAAATAATGCAATCGAAAAAAAGTTTACTGATGGGGGACCGTCTGAAACATACCGATAACTTTTGTCATGTGTTCTTTCTGTTGTTTAGACTTTCTTCTCAGTCCTTCTGTGTTGTATTAATGTCTTGAGTTTTATCACCTAGTTTCGTTACTATGGTGCAGTATTTCTACTTCGTACATTTATGTGCACAAAATTTCAAAATTTTCAATTCGTAAAAAACTGTCCGATTACAATAACCTTAAATTCCAATTCAATTCACAATTTTTGCATAAATAAATACTAAAAACTTTGATCGAGTTTTTAAGACGGTGTTACAGATTCAGAAAACCTATGAAATTTGACAATTCCAAATACAGTCAAAATACAAAAAATATCAAATAAGTCTGAATTTAAATATGTTACGAATTTTCGCATTTTTTATATCTTATCACAGGAAATACTTAGTTTGAAATACGAATAAAATACAATCAGTAAAATCAAATTAAAATAGCGACTATCTCCAGATATTTAAAAAAAATATGTCCCAGATACTATTTGAATTTTTAAAAGAAAGTAGTTAGTAATTATAAAAGATTGTTTAAAACATTAACTTGTATGAGAAGTGCCAATCGTATTAGATAAGAATACATATAACATGTCTACACATTGTTTGTCTAATATTAAAAACAATAACAAGTTAAAGAATCTTTTACTCATTGGAAGTACTTTGAACGAGTTACCATAATGTCTGAGTTTTCTGTATTATCAAGTTGCACATTCTTAATCCTCATCTAAATCTTAATACGCTATCGAAAGTATAAGATTAAATAAAACACGTGTGCTTGTTAGACGTTTCTTAAGGAAAACGTACAGCCCAGTTATTGACTTTCATCAAAATTGACGAAGATTATTTTGAATTTGAATCTTTTATCTTGAATGAAATTTTGTATCAGTATTCATTTTTTGGATCTTTAAAGTTAACCCAAATGTAAAAATTTACAATAACAAAATTATTCTTTTCTGTGTAGTTCCGGTTAATTAATAACTAAAGATAATTGTGTGTGCACATCAACACCTTTGTAAGATCTTAATTGGCTGCTTGTTTCTGAAGAGCCCCGATTGTTTTCAGTCATTAAAATTAAGGCATCTATGGTAGCTTGATCTTCGGTCTAACTCTTCGACTTAAATCCCCCATTTGTTAAAGCTATTACTGACTATATAATGATTTATGATTCATACGGTTTTCTAATAAGAGCTTTCTTAATCTTGTAATTTAACACACTATTTCTATTGATTTGATTGCTATATCAAAATAAAACTATATCAAAATAAAACCGATTTACTTGATCTTTATTGGGCTGTACGGAACTGAGTTTTCAGTAGCTGTTATAGAAATTATGTTTACAGCAGTATTACTCACAGTTAACAAGGGACTACAACCATAAGCAAATTCTATATATAAAAACACCTTGAGCACCATATGTGCATACAAAAGTTGGCCAAATTATGCTTGGAAAACTAGTTCGACTTTCAATATAATTGTTTGTTTGTTCATTTGGCGAAAAGTTTGATCCTTTTGCCAAGATTAGGGCTGGACTCAAAAATAACTACGGCTATGGTTACATAGAAGTATGTTGCCTTTCTTATGTTATTAAGTGCAGGGTGTTTTTACTTTAGCAAGTAATTTAAATGTAAAATCACACCGAACGGTCTAGTGATTGATTTAAGCTTAAAGATCCCGTTCTTACGTCATTTACAAACCTGTGTCAAATATAATTAAACCTTTTTTTCTGTAAATAATTCCGAACTTACCAAATAATAATTCATAATCAAAAAAGTAAACCAATCAAAATAATCATGTTATGTGATTAGTGATTAGTAACAATACAATAATTCTACATAATTTATTTGCTATTTTTTGTAAATATCTTCATTGATCACAGGTGTTATGTTTCAATCTTCTAATCAAAATTGATTAGCACATCTTGCTTAATACTATATACATAATAACTTAAACCTTTATATGAGTTAAGTAAGTATGCCATCAAAAAATTATATTCTACTTTAATTTACGTGTCTCAGTGTCAAGGTACAAACTAATGATAAAATTAAACAATATTTTTCAGAACAAATCTTTGAGGTGTATAGCAACTCTAGATCTGAATTTTCAGTAATTGTTTAAGCGTATTTCGAGTTTATACTGACTCGTATCATAACATGTTTTTCTATTGAAATCTAAGAGAAACTGTAAAACCATGTGAGCATGTGGCATGGCTTAGAGGATCTACTGGTTTAACAAAACTGGAAGATTTTTTGTGGAGTTATATAAGAGAAACTGTAAAACATGTGAGCATGTGGCATGGCCTAAAGGATCTACTGGTTTAACAAAACTGGAAGATTTTTTGTGGAGTTATATGAAGTCACGTTAATAGTGACTTATAGTTTCAATTTGTGCAAAAAGTAGGCGAAAATTGGGCCTATAGACTGGAATTTATTCCAATAAAACATAATAACCCTTATCTTTATAATAAAGCTAAGTTCTTAGCCATAATATTAAATTATAGCCCTCAAAGGTGTTCACTATAAGTAGTTCAACCTAACTGGATGTAGACGCGCGCCGCGCCGCCGCCGCCGCGCCGGCCGCCGTTGGTTGATTCCATCTTGGGAATTCCTCCGCTGCAGTCTGGATGAAAGAAGAGGTGCCTTAGTTGAAACACCTCTCCCCCCTCTCGTTTGCTACCCCCAACAATTTTCCCGAGGGGTTGGAACCCAATCTCTAGTTGAGGTACTAGGCACCCGATGTTCACCACGGAGAGGTGAGAGTAGGAGTTGATAGACAGAGGTGGGTTTTGAGAAAAACCTGTGGTCGCTTGTGTCCTCTTGAATGCACATGTCTACCATTTGAACATCGTTATTTTCGTGCTAATAAATATAATAAACAAAAACCAAAGTGAGGATATTTCAACTTCTTAAACAGCGTATTTTATTTTCACCACGTTAGATTTAGAATTTCTAAGTGTGTCGTATAATAATAAATTGAAACGAAATACCGAACTTTGAATTACTATCCACGATTGTATTATTTCTATAATTAAAATATGAGAAACATAATAATTTATGCAAATACACAATTCACGAGTAATTGGTTATAACTTTAGTGCCAACAACGGTGTACATGAAATAAATTTATTAATAAACATAAGTAAATAATAAATCTATGTACGTTATTTCTGTCTTTTAATTCACACTATAATGCCTTTCATGTAGACGCCTTTGACTTTGAGTACACTATAATTTAAATTAATCGGAATACAAGTTATGTTATGTATTTTCCCCTGAATTTGCTTATCATGAATATCAAACAAAAATGTGGAAAAGAATATTATTTTAGTATTCATTTTTACAGAATGTGGAGGTATTTGCATCATTATATAATTCTGACTCTGTCAGTTTGAATTTTATCGTCATACCAGTTGTTTTAAGTTTAGTTTTATTTTACAGATGTTTATTGAAAATGTTTAATATTTCGATTTTTCTATAAATATATCACGAGTAAGGAGTCGGTTTCTCAATTGTTTAACATAACAAAAGAATCTTATCATTACTTTTACCACAATGAAGTGTCTTTTTATGTTAAATTGAAAGCTAGCAAGAAAGTGTCATTTGGAACGTCCTATGGTACCGTGAAAAAAGACCTGCTTTAAGAATTGGATTTATTGCCTTAAAGCCAATTTTCAGCAGTTGGTCAGAACCGACGTAAGATAATGCTCTCACTAAAAGTTACCTTGAATAAATTGACTGTTTTATTAGCTGTATGGCATGTAGCGCGAACGTAATAAATTTGAACGAATTGCAAACGTTGTGTTCAGTAGTAAGTCTATTCGTTATGAAATGGCAAACCAAACTGAGCATACATCATAATTTTGACAGGTGTCAAAAATATAAACTCCGAACAAAGTATTGCAGTTGTGTTATAAACTGCAACATTAAATTTGCCATTTGTGATTTGACCTTTTTAAAACTTTTAAAAAAACCTATGAATAAACAATGTGAGCAGAGTGAATTATGGCATATTTTGATTTCAAAAATATTTGCAGCATTTAAAGATTTTCTGAATTGACGCATTCTTTTCTATATTCGACTCCACTGGGACCATAAAACATTAGAATACATTTCTATTCAAAGCAGCTTAACCTTTTACTATTTACCAGGAACGATTTGATAAGTTTTGTATTAGATATTTAGATACGGAGATACTTAAGTTGCTCGAATGGATATTTTGGTACTCAATTGTAAGACAAAGCAATGGTAATATGGCTGCAGTTTTTCTTTGTTTGGTTTCAGTGTTGATATCGTTGTCTCAGTCTACAAAAGAGCCAAGGTAGATAAAGTCTTTAACTATCTCGAAATCTTTTAGCTGTCCCATTGCAACGTGCCATTACACTTTTTTTTTATTTGGACCAACAGACGCTACGGGACTTGTGTAAACCTGGTAGGCTCAGAAAAATAATTTCAAATTTAATATGACGAATGAGTTTCGCAGGGATGCAAATCTTTTCAGAGCTCGTATCTATCAGGTGAAATTCCATTGATCGCACGAGTTAAAGAAAAAGAGTTTGAAGTTTTGTGCTTTAAGTTCTTTTAATTGCGGTGGTATATTCACGACTGAATTTCTAGATGTACATTTGTTATGTTGTTCGATCAGACATATTTTACATTTATTATTAATATGCTGATCGAACAATATACTTAATATATTATCTTACAATTTGATATTTTATTTTTTGTCAATTTGACATTTTAATTTACTCATATTACATTTTATACTGAACTAATTGAATATCCGTTCAGGGTTGTTGGACTATTATGGTGACGAAGGTCACCATACAAATATGTAACTTCTCCCCCCTTATTTTTAAGATTCTCCTGAATCATCGGAGTTTCTATAATTTTAACATTTGGTTGGGGCTTTGTAACATTATTTATTTTAATTTTTAATTTCCGATTTGACTTGTTTATGAAAAATATTACAATAAGAATAATTATAATTATTAAAAACATTGTTATATTACTGATTTGACTTATAGTTCTGTGAAAAGTTAATTCATTAATTTTTTGTAAGTTTTCAATTTGTTGTATTCTTGATATTTCTTCAAACTTTAATTTGTCTGTTACATTTAAATTTTTGTCTTCTTTATAATGAAACTTTTGAATAAATTCTAGTTGATAGTTGAAAATAGTTTCATTTAATATATTTATTGAACAATTATTAATATTTAATATAAAATTTCCAGTTAAAATTAATTTTCTATCATCACAACCATTAGTAACGTTTTCTTTTTCTAAGTTTTTGCATATAAAAGTATCGTCATCAATTTTTATTATTTTCTTTTCTTTATTATAACGAAAAGTACATGAGTCCTTTGTTATACATGAATTACATATATTTAAATCTTTCAAATAAATGTTCTTAGGATTATAAACATATTGAACATTGTTTATTTCTATAAACTGTAAGTTTTCCATGTCTATTTCTTTTTTATTATTATTTGGTATAGGCAATATCATTTTAAGTTGGGTCAAAATATAGTCTTTTGGTAGTTTCACAGCTATTATGAGTCTATTTTGGTCGAGTTTCATAAGTCCTATTTTAGCATTTTCGAGTTTATAGAAGTCTATCCCTAATGTCTTTATTTCCATTCCTGTCAAAATACTTGGATGGAGTATGCCTTGTTTAGCAGATGCTATGTGATCTAGTACGCTATCAATTTTGCTTTCCAATATTTGTAATTTTAATAATTGGTCGGTAATAAGTTGTTTTCTAAGAATGTCTTTTTGATTTGAAGCAACAGTTTGGTAGGTATAGGATAAAGCTTCTCTATCTGTTTCTAATGTTTTTTTAAATTTGTTGATTGAGTCCATAAATTGTTCGTTAATTTTAATTTGTTTGTTAAGATTTGTTATAGCTGCATGATTGTTGGTGTCAATAACGTTCATATGTCCGATAATATCTTGTCTGTCATTGTCATCCATTGTCCCAAACAACCATTTCTGTCCTGTTCCTATAATGTTAATTAGTCCTCTTTTCTGTCTTCTTAGTGGTACTATTGATCCAAGTTTTGATTTAATGTTAAAAATTTCATTTCGAATTTCGGTATTGTTTTCTAATTGCAGAGTTTGCAAATTAACTTCTATCAATCCTATTGTTGAAAATATATCCTTAGTATCTATTATATGTAATACAGTCTGGGTTTCGTTTACTATTTCTACTGGGCCTAAGTTTAAGGTAGTATACCCTTTATTGGTTTGTATTGGTGTTATTATGAGTGTTGCTTCCGTTACTCTCAGTATTATCAGCCAGAAGATCGCTTGAAGCCAAAAGATTACCTGCAAATTTATTTGGTCTTTTAGTATTTGTTGGATCAACATTTTTTAAATTATGTTTTCTGTAATATGTTTCGTTTTTGTGTCGTAAATGTTTATAATTTCTAATGTAGCCTTCATTTCGTTTTTCATGATAATTTTCCCTAGATACATTCCTTTTTTTTTATTATTTTGTCCTTTTTAGCTTGTATTCTGTTTTTTAAATTTATTTGATTCGTCTTTTCTGCTGAATTTGGACTCATACCCAATGTTGAATGGTATCTATTATTATATTATATATCTGAATGGCTTTTTGGATTTTACGATTAGTAGAAATGTCCTTGTTTTTAATCGTCAGTAAGATTTCTAATAACGTTGAGTGCAATCTCTCTATATCCGAGTTTCCAGTATGTGAATTTGGTTTGGTCATATGCATTTCTATTCCTTCTCCTTAATATTTTCTGAATTAAATTCATTATCACAGATAATTTTTCTAGGTTTCCCGAATTTACTCAGTTGTTCTTCAATGCATTCCAACTTACTTGTCCAATTCTTACTACTTAAATTGTAACCATAAGCTTTTTTAGTCAGTTTGTTAATAAATGTCAGGTATGTTAATTTATTAAAATGGTAAACATCCATGTGCAAAATGTCATTACCTTTAAGTGGAGTTTCTGTTAGTTTGAACTTAGGTCTTATTGGTTTTCTGTCGTATTTACCTTCTTGACAAGTCTGACAATTCCCTATAACTCTCGAAATTTCTCTTATAAGTTTTGGAAAGTATATTTTGTTTTTTAATTTGTGATAAGTTTCTACTATACCTGAATGATTACTCTCTTCGATGTGATACAAGGATATTTGTCTATGAGCATCTTCAACTTTTTCTAAGTCTCTTGCTCTCTGTGTCAGTTTGTAGAATTTTACTTGTCCATACATTTTAATTAAAACTTTTTGAACTTTATTATATTCAGTATCTTCTACTTCTGAATAAATTCCTATTGTACCTGATTTAATAGTTCTTTTAAATAAATCTGTCCAGTATTTGTCATCTTTTGTCATATCTAACTCAATTATTGTTTTAGTGTGTTGTACTTTTATTTCATTTTTTACAGAATAAGTCAGTATAAGCTGAGTCTGGTAAATGTTAACAATTCCTTCTTTGATTTTAATATGGTCTAAAAGTTGTTCACTCGCTGAATGTACCGTTTCTGATGTTTCGTTTATTTCCTCTGGGATCCTACTTAAGAAATCTGCTATTTTATTTTCCTTGCCTTTTATATATTCAATGTCAAACTCAAATTCTTGTAATTTAAGAAGTCCTCTTTGAACTCTTTGACTAAATTCTTTTCCATTGTATTTTTTATTTAAATATTTTACAGGCATATGGTCAGTAATTATTTTAAATTTCTGTCCCCAAAGATACGGTCTAAAATATGCGGTAGCCCATACTATTGCTAAGAATTCCTTATCCGTTGTTGAATAGTCTTTTTCGTGATCGTTTAATGTTCGGGAAGCATAACAGACTGGCTGCCCGTCTTGAGTAAGAACAGCTCCTAACGCATAATTACTAGCATCAGTAAAAAGGGAAAATTGTTTGTTGAAATCAGGAAATTTGAGTATGGGATGTTTAATTAGATTTTCTTTTAATCGTTCAAATGCTTGAATGTATTCTGGGTCCTTACTGTTTATTTTCATGTTCTTTTTTAAGTATTTTACCATCGGGTATGCTATTTTAGAGTAATCAGCAATAAATTTTCTATAATATCCAGTGCTACCTAAAAATCCTTGTAATTGTTTAATTGTCTGAGGCAAAGGATATTTCTGGATTACTTCTATTTTGTTAGGGTTAGGTTTCATTCCCTCTGCAGTAAGTATGTGACCTAAGTATTCTGTATTTTTCTTAAGAAAAGAGCATTTACTTAATTGTATCTTAAGATTGTACTCAGCTAATTTTTGAAAAATTTTGTCCAGTGATGCTATGTGTGCTATAAGTATGTCATCAAGATAAACCGTGCAAATTTTGCCTATGTACTCTCTCAATATTTCATTCATTAGACGTTGAAATGTCGCTGGGGCGTTTTTCAGCCCAAAGGGCATTCTGGTATATTCATATAGACCGTTTGGTGTTACAAATGCAGTCTTATGTATATCATCAGGATGCACCTTTATTTGATGATATCCCTTGGCTAAATCAAGGGTTGAGAAGTACTGAGACCTACCTAACTTATCGAGAATACTTTAGATATTTGGTAATGGGTATTTGTCGTCTACAGTTATATCATTGAGAGCTCGATAATCGACACATACTCTGTATTTGACTTTTCCTTCGATATCGGGTTTTTTAGCGACCACTACGATTGGTGAAGCATATCGACTATTCGATTTTCGTATTATGCCCTGCCTTTCCATATCATTAATTTGGATTCTTACCTCTTCTTCATGTTTCTGAGGCAGACGGTACAGTCTAGCATTAATTTGTTGGTCTGTGGATAATTTTATTTCATGGAATATACTTTCGCAGTTAGTAAGCTGATCTCCATCTCTATATAAGAGTTTTTTGTATTTTTGAAGCAAATCTTGTATTTCCTGTCTCTCGAATACTTTTAGATCGTCTAGCTTTACTTCAGTACCACCCTCTAACTCATAGCATTGTAAAGATGGTTCTATTTCTAATACCATTGGAAGTATGGTTTTATTTTGTAGAACCACTTCTTTTTTTACAATATTTATGCTTTCAACCATGTTACCAAGAACATCCATTCCTAACAAGAGACTATATGCTTTGTCGCCCAGTGATTTTCCATATGCTCTAACAAAAACATTTTTTTGATAACCAAATTCAGTGGGTACAGGAACCTGATAAATTTTAAGTTTTTCTACGCTTCGGTTATTTACAGTAGACAAGTTCACCGTAAGCTCTTCGAGTACGTTATAAGATGTACAGTCTATTTTACTCGTATTTACCAAACTCATTGTGGACCCTGTATCTAACAAGCATATATGTTTCTGATTATGTTTCTGAGAGGCTACATTCAGAAAAACCGGAGCTTCTATTGAATGAATTTCTTCTTGGACAACTTGAGATCCTTGATCCAAATTATTTATGTCCATCGGTTCAACATTTTGTCTATTACGAGTCTGTCTGGAATAGTTATTGTTGTAATTATTTAGTGTTTGGTTGTTGTTTTGTACCGTATTATTTCGTTGGTTTCGGTTTGTCTGACCCGAATTATTGTTTGTATGTTGATTTGTGTTATTTGTTCCACTTGCATTGAAATCAGTGTTTTGTCGTCGCTGATTCGTTTGTCTTGAGTTATTGTAATAAAAATTGTTTTGAGACTGTTGGTTATTTTGTCAAAAAACACTTATTCTTTTTTTTTGTTTAGTTCCCGGCAAATCGTGTTTGATATTTTATCGGGTGGAGTTGGGGACGTGGACGGTTAACAAAATACGCACTGTAAACAAAATATATTTTTTTTTTAACTGATTTGTAGTTACAAAAATAATTTTTTTCTGCGTTTGCTTTCCGTATCGACTGCGCCAGTTAAAGAAAAAGAGTTTGAAGTTTTGTGCTTTAAGCTCTTTTAATTGCGGTGGTATATTCACGACTGAATTTCTAGATGTACATTTGTTATGTTGTTCGATCAGACATATTTTACATTTATTATTAATATGCTGATCGAACAATATACTTAATATATTATCTTACAATTTGATATTTTATTTTTTGTCAATTTGACATTTTAATTTACTCATATTACATTTTATACTGAACTAATTGAATATCCGTTCAGGGTTCTTGGACTATTATGGTGACGAAGGTCACCATACAAATATGTAACTCACGTGTTCTTCCCTCCTCCGACTATATTTTGCAAATGAACTGGTACTCTCTCTTAACTCTTTCTGTACTCGAGTATAGAACAAAAAATACTTAAATGTAAGCATAATACTCGCTTCCTGAAAGGATTAAACATACCAAGTGCATAATCGCTCTGTAATTTGAAGAGTTTGTTAGTAGGAACTTAAGATGTAACTTAAAATTAAACCTGTTTTGAATTCTCTCTGTTCTAAAACAAAACGAAAATAATGGAAACAACAAACAACACAATTTTTAATCTCTATTTTTGGCATTTTTATAATTGTATTGTCTTTAATTAGAAATTTGAATTCTATTTCTTACTATGAAGGGTGGTTAAATTTTAAGGGTCGATGTTGAATGTGAACCACACCTAAATGTCAAGTTTTTTTCTGCATTTTGTTTGACATTTCTCAAATTCAGATTAATTGATTTTGAACCACAAAAAGATACACAATCGGGGAACGCGTTAAAGTTTTTCAGGCTTATTATGAAAATTTGAGCCGAGCAGGTCTGTAAGAGATGTGAAAATAACAACGCATGCTCGTACAACTTGTAATACAGAAAATATTGCTGCAGTTCGCGATAGTGTGGTCGAAGAGTAAATCGTCGTCGTGCTCAACAATTGCACCTCTAACGCTCGTCGTTGATGAACATTATGCATAAAGACTTGCATTTACACACTTACAAGGTGCAATTGACTTAAGAACTAAAGCCTCTTGGCCATTTCAAGCATTGTCAATGGTTAGAATGGTGGCAAGAAATGGCAACAGTGGATGATCAATTTCCGCAGAAAATCATTTTCACCTCAGTGGATTGGTCAATAAGCAGAATTGCCGCAATTGGGCGAATGATAATCCAAGAGTGGCTGTCCAAAAACCAATGCACCCACAAAAAGTGACTGTTTGATGTGGTTTATGGGCTGGTGGCATCATTGGGCCGTATTTTTTCCAAAATGAGGACGGTGAATGGTGTTCGCTATCGTGAGATGATAACGAACTTTTTATGGCCCGAATAGGAAGATATAGAAGTTGACCATATGTGGTTTCAACAAAACGGTGTCACTTGCCACAAAGCTAACGAAACAATCGCTCTTTTGGGTGACAAATTTAATGGCCTCGTTATCTCACGTTCTGGCGAGGTCAATTGGCCGCCAAGATTATCTGATTTGACATTGTACATCGATAAGCCAGCAAAACCTCAATTATAACTAAGCGACATCGAGAATTTGGACCATCGGATGTAGGTGTGCCGCCGATATTTTCCATTTGGCCGATATTTTGTTCCATACATAATTGAACTATACTAATATTTTCATAATAAAAAGAAATGACAACAATTTCTTAAATTATTTGTTGTTTACTCAAAATCAACATCAGCCCTTAAAATGTAACCACCATTTACAATAAGTAAGCTAAACTAAAACATTTAAACGAGAGAAAGACGTATTTTCGTTGTTTACATTTTAACTGGTCAATTGTGACTTCTTTAGATTTTTATAACTGGCAACACTTTATTAGGAACCCAAATGAAAGCATATTAAAATGTTTGGCATTAATTTCATATCACCATTTGTCACAAGTAGGAACATCGTGATGCCATTTATCTAACAATTAACATAAACTCTAATTATTGTCAATTCATTTTTCGAATTATAAATATTATCTTTTTTTTTCAGATCGTCCATTATTTCCTTACTTATAAAAATGCTCCAAAACAATGCCGTCATATTCAGTTAATAATGCTTGCAAACCTCCAATAGCTATTCCAAAGGCTGGACCTGATCTCATAGGAAGTATCCTGGGCAATTTTGGAATTTGGCAACTACGAACTGTTCTCATAATATTTTTGTGCAAAATTCCTGCGTCATGGTTTATGGCGTGTATCATCTTCACGGCCCCCGAAATCTACCCCAATAAGGAGTTCCAATGTGATATATCTGGTATGTCAATCAATGCCACAGTTTCCGAGGATCAATGTTACATCAATACAATTGATGGCCAACTGGAGTGCACTGACTTCAACTACAACTTTGACTTCAATTCATTGGTTATGCAATTCGATTTGATTTGCTTGCGGGATATTTTTGTTGCGTGGACTCAATTCTGGCATCTCTTTGGGATTCTTGTGGGTGGTGTAATCGCTACAAAAATGATGCTTTGGTATGACGAAACGAAACGACGCAAACAAGCGCCTACCACCAAAAGCCAATTTTGACTTTATCCGTTTGCTTACATATTATTCCAGGATTAGTCCTCGGACGACAATGTTCATTGGAATGGTATTGCAAATCATTTGTGGTTGCGTCACTGGATTCGCCAGGGACTTCACATTACACTGTGCATTCCGATGTCTATCAGCCGCATGCTGTGCACTCATGTTCACTGGAGGACACACAATATGTAAGTTAAAACAGACCACCCACCCCTCGAGTATCTCTAACGAAAGGAAATTTTTATTCAAACTCATTCTAGTATCCGATATAACAGCTGGAAAATATCGACTTGGTGTGATAATACTTTATGACACATTCTGGTCGATTGGACTGTTTCTTTTGCCGGGTCTTGCATCGTTCTTCCGCAATTGGACGCAAATTTACTTAGGCATCACTTTCCCGACACTCGTTCTTATATTGCTTCTCAATTGGACACCAGACTCCCCACGCTGGTTACTGCGAAAGGCCAAGGACACAACCCAATGCGAGCAAATAATTCGTGATGCGACAAAAATCAATGATCGAACATACAAAATACCACTTGACTTTTCCGAACAACTGCGCATCCAAGCGGAGTCCTTTAAGAACAATCCACCTCGAGAAGCTAGTTGGGTGGAATTATGGACTGGACCTAGAGCAAAAACTCATCTGATTGCTGCTCACATTGCGTTGGCTGTGTTTATTATTAATTTTATGGGTATGCTGTTGAATATAAGATCCTTTGGTCGAGATTACTTGGTCCTGAATACAATAATTATGGGTAAATGAGATGGGGGACGACACAAAGTTTATCTGTACAAAGCACAGACAGTGTTTAACCTTTAATGGTGATAACTTTGCCGGTTTATAATTTTCTTCCTTTTTTTGCAGGATTCAGTGAAATTGTTGGGTGTTTCTTGGCTTTGCATTTCACACTTAAGCATAATAGCTGGAAGTGGCAGTTGGCGGGTGGATTCAATATCGTTGCTGGCCTAATTGGTTTTCTGGGGTGGACATTTCATGAAATTTCGAGTATGTATAATTGTATAATGCTGTGATTATGATGATTTTGTGTGAATATTTTTTGTTTCATAAGTCTTTTCAAAATATAATTTTATAATAGCATGGAATTTATTACTTAGGTTGTATGTTATTTTGGTAAAAAGACCAAAATATGCATAGTTTTCCACTAAATTTGCGAGTCGAGGCCGAGAGTAGAATAGATTTGGGAGAAATGATATTATTGTTAATGGATAAGTTAGAAATAAGAGAGCATTTCTAAAAGTCAAGGTCTCCTTCCATACAAATTATGACAAAGTTACTGCACTAGTTTTTGGAACACAAAAATAGATTTAAGTATATAGCGGTGATCTTATCTTGATAACGGGGAAAACAAAGCACGGATATTATTAATTTAAAAGTAAAAAGTAATCCTTACCTACATAAACATAAATATTTCTCTATTTTGTAAGGCTTTGCCGGATATTTTGAAATTTTGACAGTTTAATTTTATTAGAAAACTTTACGGAGGAATAACCGCCACGGTAAATGTTAAAATTCACACTCGGACTCAAAATTAAAATTCAAAAAAGAAATCTGAAAATTTTGTGTGAATACACGTAAATATTATTACCTTTTCATATTGAAAAATAATAGTGTGAAGTGCATCAAAAACGGCACGTGTCCCTGTTTTTGTATTTCAAGCTAAAGCAAACTATTTCTCTCTTAGTGTAAAAATCCCCAAAGTAGTTGATTAAGTCTTTTGACTTGTATTTCTTATACATAATTAAACCCTCTTATTTCCTTATTTCCTTGTCATGTCACATATTCATTTAGCATTGTTAATTAAACAAAACTATCATCATGAATCATTACGTTACATGACCTTCAAAAAAACTTTCAAGTTTATTAAAACCATTTTAGGAACTTTTACTATAAAACAAAATAAATAAATAAATATTGTGTGTATATTTTTAGTGGATGAAAATTTAAAAGCAACCCTTTGGATTATAATAGCAGCAATACCCAAAGCTGGAACCTCTCTTGCTCAATCGATGATTATTGCATGTTTAGCAGAATTGGTGCCACCGCACAAGAAGGTACCCTTCATGTTCTCGGTTGTGACGTGGGCCAGGATCTGGCTGCTAACAGCTCCATTTGTTAACGTTCTAAAGAAGATTGCTATACCAATGTCGCTTAGTGCATTTTGTTTGCTTAGTATTATTGGTGGTATTTGTTTGTGTTTGTTGCTTACGCCAAGACCTTCAGGATCTACTAGTAAAATGACGACGAAGTCGACTTCAGAAAATGGAAATACGGAAGTTGAACATGAACCATCGACGAAAGACGTCAACAAAGTGCTTTGGACTGTCGAAGTTTACGATAATCCTGTTAGTTCTTGAGGTTGACAAATAACAATCCTTACGAAGAGGTATAGAAAGAGATACATACATATATGTATGTATTTGTGTAGTTATAGCTTTTTTAGTAGAAACAAATTTTTGTACTTAATTTGGAGCCTAGAATGGCTGTGCTTTGTACCTTTTTTATATATTGTAAAGTTTTAAAACTTCAACGAAAATATTTTTTTTAGAAATCTAAAGTTAGAATCACATTATTTGTAAATAAATTATTCATTCAAAATAAAAATATTTGTAAAATACCAAATTGTTTTATTAAATTTGATGAGAAATTGGAACCAAAATCTATTGAAAATCAGTCACATTTTTAAATTCCACACATTTATTCAAGTTAGCATATCTTCATATTCTGCAGTTACAAACATCATTACTGGCTCAAATTGTGTAAGGTTGGTAAAAATAGCTCCTTTCATTGAGAAATTCCTATTTCACTTTTATTCTTCAGGTTAACTGTACTACGGAAGATAATTAAATTTAAACCCTACATTGATATTTTCCATTTCCATTTATAAAAACGAAATGCCTGTGGTAAAGTAGAATAAATTACGTTTACATTGAATCCCTTGACTTACAGTCATATGCAAAATTATTATAATTAAGTTATGTATTCCGTATAACGTATAATAGCGGTGAAACAATTTGGTACGTAATTAAATTTCCCGAGGCAAATAGTGTATTACCAGGTAAAAAAATATAAAAAAAAATAAAATCTGTGCAAAATTTGAGCAGTATTGGGAAGAAAAAAAAACTACACCAAATGATGAAAGCTTCTGGGAGAATTTATTAAAAACCCTAGTGTTACACACAACATACCCAAAATTCGGTTAGGGAACGAACAATACGAAGGCGTCTTGATGAATCTAATTTTGGAGCATATTCTCTTAGAAAAATTCTGTACATATCTTCCAGGAGCAAAGAAAAGCGATTACAATTTGCGAAACAGTATCTCCATAAGCGAGTTTGATAGACTGATAAGAGTTTCATGGATTTGATTCGACTGCCAAAAGAACAAAAAAAGAAAGCTCCAGTTTTGCAAGAAGTGAGTCACGGTGGAGGTTCAGTTATGTTTTGGGGGTTGTGTATCATCAAGTGGTCATTTTTGACAGTCTTAAATAATTACACAAATAAATTATTCAATGGAAACAACATACATTTTTTTAAATATTGACCTAATAACAATTTCCCATTTTCAGTTTTTTCGATTTATATCTTTAACTCGAAATACATACTTTTTTAAATTGTCAAAATAAAATGACTGTAATTGCAAGAAATCTTTTAGATTAAAAAATAGGATATCTTTTACTATATAAGCTCAAATAACTAATTGCAAAGAATTTTAATTTTATATTTGTTTGTATATATTGAGCAAGCAATAAAGGGGTCATGAATACCCTTATAATGATTAAACACAGTGCGAGAAATTACTATGGAAGGACTGGATAATAAAGGAGATGCGGATGCACATTAATTTTGAATGCCTGCACATTCTAATGAGTGGGAAATATTGAGCCTGGCAAAGCGTTCCACATTCGTGTAGTGCGGCTTAAGAAAGAATGACTATATGTATACTTAACAGTACATTACATTCTACACGTTTTTTTATTTTTTAAGATCGATATTTAATGAGCCTCTCATATGCTTCCGTTGGTAGTCTACATCCGAAGAACAAGGATGAGAATCTAAAAATGATACTGTCACCAGCAAAACAATTTATTGGCTTAGAAGTTTCAGAAAATGATCATTTATAATACGCACACCAGCGTCTATTTTGTGGGTATCAGATTCGAACCCGTCCAATACTACTTGAATTGAACGGTCCGAAACATATACGGCCCTACCTTAACAATAAATAAATATATCAACAAAAATAATCTCAAAAACAATTTGTTGAAAAAAAAATTTCTAAAACTGTAAATTTTCGTTAAAACAAAATAACTAATTAACATTGTTTTTCAAATTTAACGGGAATTAGTAAATAATTTAATTTTATCTCAATAGCCCAGTTAAATATCACTTCGTCGATTTACAAATGGTCACCTTTTACCTGTAATGTACTAAACAATATGGTTAAACTTTAAGGGTTAAGTATACTTTCCTTTCATTTCTATATGTTTTATTTTAATAATGAAAAACCCTTATTATCTTTTGTAGTAGTCACAGTCTTGCTTTCTTCCCTCCAATAAATTTAAAGACACCTACAAAAGCCAAAAGTCTTTGGCGATTTTTTTAGTTGGAGAACATGATTAATTATTTTTTCTTATATTATTGTATCCCTTTTATATTTAAATTAAGAAGAATTTAGGTCAAGGTCTTTATACTAGTATATCAAACAAAGGTGTATAATTTATATTTATATTCTTAAATAAATGTCACAATTATTTGTCCATTTGAAACATTTTTTTAGCTGTATTTAGCTCATCGTAATGATACCCCTTATCTGCCACTAAAACCAAAAGAAAACAAATTAAAATAAACTCATTTCAAATTGTCTGCTGCCCAATAAATTAATAAAAAAGCACATTAATTTGGCAAATAATAATGCAGACTGTTCACAGTCGATTGAAACCGGTGAAATATAAATATGTCTAAATGTAGGTGCCTACAATTTTATGTCAATATCATTGTTTAAATACCTCACACTCGTCACCTTAATCACATAATTATATAAAAAGATAGTGTTGAATTTTCTGACAATGTGTTTTTTTGGGTGCCATTTTTCGGTGTCATAACTTTAAGAAAATGATGCGATATAATCAGTCGTCTTGATGAGTGTATCTGTATATTATTAAGTGATAATGAGTTGCATTAATTTGGTATTATACCTTGACTTTGAGACACTTTTAGTATTTTTTTTGTTTTGTAACTAGATATAATGCAATGGTATATGAAACGAACGTACCAACAAATTGGAGAGATGGAAGATAATAAATAAAATTGTTTGCAATATTTAAATAGTGTAATTGAGTCTATACACTTAGACTTATACAAATTTAGATATATTTATTTTAATGCACTTTGGAAGTTGAATTCGAAATTGGAAATTTTATCTATTGTTGTAAATATATATATAATGGGAGCCACTTTATATAATATGAATGGCATTGGGAGTTTTATAAACAAAGGTTAAGTCAAAAAAGTCTGCACTAGTTAAAGTTGACGTAGACACTAGGTATACCTCCCGTAGGGTCTCCCGGTAATAGTACAATAGTATGCAAAGAAGTCATGTTATTTATTACTTTTAGTATGTCTCTAGGAAGTCTCGTTTCAGTAAACTGTACGTTCCTGTTGTTGAAAGCCGTGTTCCATCTTTTTTGTGGTAATGGTCACGTGATCGATTTTATTGACATACATATATGGTTTTCCAATAAGGATTTGACAACTTTTTTTTTAAATAAAACGCTAACCATTTGAGATGGTGCAAAAACTTTCGTATCATCGTGAAGTACATTCAAAACAATTATAAATAAAACTTAATTTCGTTAATTTCGCCACGGCTAGCACGTTTGCAGAGATTGATTAGTTTGGCCCGAAACGTTATTTTTTGTAGATGAAGTGTTGAGTCATAAAGCATATTATGTGGATTTCTACCCGACCAATAATGCATATTTTGCTTATTCACTGATGATGGTTTCACGATAAAATAAATCGGCTTGGCGCATCTTCACTAGAACCCAATCGGAGAACGTGTGTAAATCAGCTTTTTCTTGTATGGATATAAACAAAGATCATTACGAAAAATACGCCATAATGTGTTCTGACCATCGACCATTGATTGACATGTAATTGACTGCTTTGGATCGTTTGCTTCTTCAACATCACTTAACGAATACGTAGGCTCAAATTTGTACACAAAACTTGTCTTTTATTTCGGGAATTAAGAGTTGGTAAAAGCAACTTTAAGATCGTCAACTCCAATTTTCGGTAGAATTTTTAACTTCCCATAGGAAGTTATTGTAATGGGTCCGACTTGTCAAATTGAAAATTTTGACATTTCTCGACGTTTCAAGGTCCCTAGAGTCGAAATAAAAGATTTTTAGAGAGATGTCTGTGCGTGCGTGTGTGCATACGTTCGCGACGTTTTTTTCGTCGCCCATAGCTCAAGAACCAGTAGAGATATCGACTTCAAATAAATTTTTTTATACAGATAAAAAGGCAGAAAGATGCAGAAAGGGCTCTCAAGAAAATTGCGTGGGTGGTTTTTTTACCATAGCAGTTTAAAAAAAAGTGACAATTTTGGTTAACCCTAAATATCTCATGAACCAAAAACGCTAGAGACTTGAATTAAATTTTATATAATATATTGTAACGTAATACCAAACAGGTATATTTTTGGAAAAAATCCAATTAACGGTTTTGTTTATAAAAACAAAAAAAAAATTTGTCACCTCGAAAATTTTACGAATACAAAATGATTTTATCTCCAAAACAATTTTGTTCAACGAAAAATAACATTTTTAACATCTGGTAAGATTTTGAGAAAAAACGAATTGACAGTTTTTTTTATCAAAAATGAAAACTTAAAAAAACATTACTCAAAGTTGGTAAAAACTGAATCTCGACTCAAATATCTTTTCAAAAATTTGAGATCATGGCTTCCAACTAATTTTAACTTATAAGAAATATTATTTTCAACATTCGGTAAAATTTTGAGAAAAATCGAATTGACAGATTTTTTACAAAAAATAAAAACTTAAAAGAAAATTTAACAAAAGTTGATAAAAATTGATTTTCGACTCAAATATCTTTTCAAAAATTTGAGATTATGGCTTCCAACTAATTTTAACTTATCAGAAATATTGTTTTCACCATTCGAAAAAAATTTGAGAAAAATCGAACTGACAGTTTTTTTACAAAAAATAAAAACCTAAACAAAAAAATTAATAAAAGTTGGTAAAAATTGATTTTCGACCCAAATATCTTTTCAGAACTTTGAGATATTGGCTTTAAACTACTTTTATCTTTTAAAAAATATTGTTGTCAACATTCAGTAAAATTTTGAGAAAAATCTAATTGAAAGTTTTTTTTTTTATAAAAAATAAAAACCTAACAAAACAAACAATAAATATTCCACTGTTTAACAGTCGAATTGTTTTTTTCTCCTGAACACCGTTTAATTTTAATAAATATGATTTAAAATAAAACCAGCATAAAAGTGTTCATATATGCGTTTCGCCCGGTGTAATGGTTGGGCTCATCAGAAGATGACCATTATGTGTTGTTCATAAATAATATATGCTGTTGTTGAATGGGCTTCAGGTCAAATGAAACAAATATTTTATTTTTGTCACAACGTTTCGTCCATGTATATGGACATCATCAGGTGAACAATGGTTTCTATATTAGCATTGATAAATATGTTAAAAAATTGTTTACAAAATATTCACATTACAGTAAGCACTTACAATAATTGTTACATTAAAATTAAATAGTTAATTTCTTCTACACAGTAAAAAAGTTAAACTGACACGTAACTGTCCAACAATAAAGTACAAGAAATGAAAAATTATATAAACATAAAGCGTATCGAAATCATATTGCAGAGCTTTTTCTTTTCCTTTTCTCCACCAAGTGTTTGAAGTGTAGGCTGACGTCTTCCATATCGGTTCGTCTGTTAATTGTGTTATCAGCATTGATTATATGTAATGTTTCGATAATCATCCTTTTGTTTTGGTGTTCTTCTCGCTGCATTATTTGTTTGGATGCAATCTTCACCGTCTGCAATAATTTTGAAGAAACACAGACCAACAATAGAAAAGAAAAGCTTAAACGAGCACACGACAAAAAACTAATATTGCTTAAGAGTAGGATGAAAGAGAAATACGGCATTCGTCTAAATCAAAAGTGGTTTGTCAACAAAACCAGTGTTCCCATTTCAGATGAAATTCAATACTTACTTTCGCTAGGTCCAAAGTACGCACTTCCTACTACCATTCACTCCACTTCTAACTCCTTCTTCAAAGTTATTGCAGACGTTGAAGATTGCAAACAATAAGCGATAATGACGAAAAGGAGATTAGCATACCTTGACACAGTAGTCATTCATGAACAAGGAAAACTCAAAATGGATTGGTTCCAAAAACCAACTTCATCCGGTAGATTGATAAACTTCTTTTCCCAGCATCCTAAACAAATAATTTTCAATACAGCCAAAAACTTGATACATAGAGTACTTTCAATTAGCGACATAGAATATCACATCAGTAACAAAGTAAAATTAAAAGAAATACTGCAAAAAACGCCTTCCCGTTACAAATAATAAAAACACTTATTACACAATATGAAAATTGAACCATCCACCCAACAGAACAAAAAGAAAGAGAAAATAAAATATACAAATCCTTTACGTACATTAAAGAAATAGCAGACCGGTTCAAAAGTGCAAAACTTATAGATGCAGAGAAATATAAATTAGCCATGAAATCCACAAACACAACTTCACAATTATACACTAACTTGAAAACAAAAATAGACAAAATGGAACATTCAAATTTAGTTTACAAAATTGATTGTAATGGAAACTCTGACGAAGCATGTAACCAAATCTACATAGGAACAACTAAACAAAAACTCAAAAGCAGACTGGCTGGACACAAATCTGACATCAAGAGCAACGCACCACAGAAGACAGCACTGGCATCACATTGCATAGCTTTCAAGCACAGCCCCAGCCCCAACCACGATAACGTCAAAATAATGCAGCGAGAAGAACACCAAAACAAAAGGATGATTATCGAAACATTACATATAATCAATGCTGATAACACAATTAACAGACGAACCGATATGGAAGACGTCAGCCTACACTACAAACACTTGGTGGAGAAAAGGAAAAGAAAAAGCTCTGCAATATGATTTCGATACGCTTTATGTTTATATAATTTTTCATTTCTTGTACTTTATTGTTGGACAGTTACGTGTCAGTTTAACTTTTTTACTGTGTAGAAGAAATTAACTATTTAATTTTAATGTAACAATTATTGTAAGTGCTTACTGTAATGTGAATATTTTGTAAACAATTTTTTAACATATTTATCAATGCTAATATAGAAACCATTGTTCACCTGATGATGTCCATATACATGGACGAAACGTTGTGAAAAAATTAAAATATTTGTTTCATTTGACCTGAAGCCCATTCAACAACAGCATATATATAGTATCAAAAGGTCACTAACATCAAAAGATATTCATAAATAATAGACATCCCTGATTGTAATCTTTCGTTAAATCCCTTAGGTTAAGACTTAGTGTTAAGTTAGTCGTAACAAAGAGTGCAAAGAGAAAAGATAAAGCGTGTTTTATTCCTTTCCGTAAATATAATAAATGGCGACAAGGATAAAACAAAATTTATAAATTATCTTAAAAAGTTAAAATTTTAAAACTTGCACAACATACATTTAAAATAAAAATAAATTACGATTCATCGAATAAATTTCGATTATTATTCAAGCAATTGGTCAATTGTGATTTTAAAAAGCCTGTAGATGACAGAGCATAAAAAGTTTAAGGATATAAAACCTGAAAAAATAATGTCTTACGTAGGAAGTATAAGTGAATTCGTGCCCGGAGAAGACTTCGATGCTTACAAAGATCGGGTACAGCAATATTTCATTGCAAATGAAATTACTTCAGAGTGACAAACATCCGTGTTCATCACCCTCGTGGGCTGTGAGGTGTACAAAGTCTTGAAGTCCATGACTGCACCTGCCTTACCGAGCACAAAATCGTTTGATGTTTTAATACGCTTATTGGAGCAACACTACGCTCCAAAGTTTAATAAAAGAGCGGAGCGCTTCAAATTTCAAAGGGCTAAGCAGGAAGAAGGAGAATCAGTCAGCGATTTTATTATCAAACTTCGAAACCTGGCTGAAACCTGTAAGTTCGGTGATTTTATTATGGATTCAGTAGTCGATGCAGGAAAATTAAAAAACCTTGCTTTGGAAGATGCTCTGACAGACAAATTCATCGTGGGGCTACGAAATGAGAAAATGCAACAAGTTCTGCTCGCAGACGAAACATCATCATTCGAAAAAAGTTGTGAGAGAGCTCTGACGATGTAAATGTCACAAAAAGAACAGCGATCGATGCAGCCGGCAGAAAAATATGTAAACGCGATTAAGCACAGATCATCGAAAAATATTGAAGCACGTGTTCGCAGTCGAAGTAATGATTCTGGTAAAAGCCAGATAACGAGGAATTTTACTCACTGTGGAAAGTTTCATCATGATAAAGACTGTCCAGTTAAGTCTTTATCGTGCTTCAAGTGTGGCAAAAAAGGCCACATGGCAAATATATGTTTTTTTAATAAGAACGATCACAAAATATCGAGACGACGACGTCAATTTAAGCCAGTGCGTAGTAAACATGCGATTCGTGGAGAAGATGCTGCAGAGCTGGTGGTCAAGGTGGAAGGTGTGTTGCTGAGAATGGAGCTGGATACAGGAGCAAGTGTTTCTTTAATAAATTCTAGAGATTATAGAGCTAAGTTTATTCATTTAAAATAAAAAAATTGTAATATCCATTTAAGTACTATTTCAGGTCACAAGTTGTCAGTTTTAGGGAAAGTTGTTGTTGCTGTGGAGTTTGCTGGTGTAACAAGAGGGCTGGAGTTGATTGTGGTGGACGGTGCATATTTTAAGCCATTATTTGGAAGAACCTGGTTTTCGTCATTGTTTCCAGATTGGAAATCCAATATTGAACTTGATAAAGGGTTTGTCAACGTAGTTAATATGGCGCACAATGATACTCTAAGTAATAAAATTGTAGAGTGTTATCCAAATGTAGTTTCTAATGACCCAAACCAGATGATTAATGGATATAAGGCAGAGATTCATTTAAATGAATGTAAACCAATCTTCCACAAAGCGTATACTGTTCCGTTTCGTTTGAAGGACGCTGTGTCCTAAGAAATAGATAGATTGGTTCAGGAAAAGGTTTTAATTCCAATAAAGCACAGCAAATGGGCATCTCCAGTGGTGTGCGTCCCAAAACCTGACGGTAGCGTTCGGCTTTGCATAGATTGCAAGGTCACAATTAATAAGCATTTAAAAACGCAGCATTGTGCTTTTGCCAATATAGAGGATATTTTTGGTAGCCTTTCAAACTGCGCATTTTTTTGTGTCTTAGATTTAGCTGGTGCTTACCAGCAGTTAGAACTCACAGAAGATTCAAGAGAGCTCCTTACTATAAACACAATGAAGGGTTTATTTCAATTCATGCGTTTAGGTTATGGTGTTGCCTGCGCACCAGCAATTTTTCAATCAACCATTGATCAAATTATATCAGGAATTGAAAACGTCTTCGCATACGCAGACGATATAATTATTGGAGGGAAAACCTTAGAAGATTGTCAACAAAAACTGTATTTAGTTTTGGATAGATTAAACCAACATAAAGTTAAAATTAATCTGCGAAAATGTAAATTTCTACAAACCTCAGTTAAGTATTTAGGGCATGTTTTAAGTCATAATATAGTAAAGCCTAATCCGAAAAAAGTCGATGCCATAAAAAATGCGCCAGCACCTAAGAATTTGAAAGAACTTCAGTCGTACTTAGGATTAATTAATTATTATAGGAGGTTTATTCTTAATTTATCGACTGAAATGAAATTGATGTATGAGTTACTACAGAAAAAGAATCCTTTTAAGTGGACTCAAGATTGCGATAAGGAATTTGAAAATTCCAAAAAATTAATTATAAACAATAATGTTTTAACTCTTTTTGATCCCCTCAAACCAATAATAGTTTCTACAGATGCAAGTCCCTACGGCGGCGCGGCGTAGGAGCAGTACTTGTCCATTTAATAGACGGTGTTCAGAAACTATGGAAAAGAGTTTACGGATCAGACTGACAACCAAGCATTAAAGGAGATTTTTAACCCTAATAAATATACAACAGCCGTTGCAGCGGCACGGTTACAAAGATGGGCAGTAACATTATCCATATATCAATATAAAATAGTTCATCGCCCTGCAAAATATTTAGCAAATGTTGATGCTTTATCAAGGTTGCCAGTAAGTGAGTCTACAAATATTGAATCAATTAATATAAAATTAATTAACTGTATAAATAAGGTGCCTATAGATTTAAAAAAAAGTTGAAGTACAGACTAAGAAAAGCCCTATACTTCGTAAAGTGTTCAATTTTGTAAAAAATGGTTGGCCAAAAGAAGTTGATAACGAGCTTAAACTTTATCATAAATTTAGAAATTGTCTTAGCATCGAGAATGGATGCATTTTTTATAATGATAGAGTATTAATTCCAAATGATTTAGAAATCCATGTTTAAAAATTGTTGCATGAAAACCATGATGGTATAGTTTTAATGAAAAAAGCAGCTAGGTCATATTAATGGTGGCCAAGGTTGGACATATCAATTAAGGACTTTATTGAGTCTTGTGAAGAATGTCAAGCTACTAGAAATGTTCCAAGAGAAATTGTTAGAACTAAATGGCCTAGTACTATGTATCCGTTTCAGAGAATCCATTTAGATTTCTTTTACTTTCAAAGTAAAACGTTTCTCCTTTTAGTAGATTCATACAGCAAGTATCTTGACGTTGTACAGATGGGTCCAACGAATGCTAAAAGCCTAATACAAAAATTAAACTCAATTTTGTCGGTGTTTGGTTTACCTGCAACCATAGTTACGGACAATGGTCCGCCCTTTGCTTCTTGAGAATTTAAACAATTTTGTAACAAAAACAAAATTGAATTACTTCACAGTCCTGCATACCATCCGCAGTCAAATGGTTTGGGCGAAAGGCATGTCCAGATTGTTAAAAATAATAAAAAAAAAAACATATGTTGTGTTATAAACAAAATGTAGATTTGCGCGAACATATCACCAAATTTTTGATGCATTACCGAAACACTCCGAACTCTGTTACAACAGCATCTCCATCAGAAATGTTATTTTCATTTAAGCCTAAGGTTTTACTTGATTTAATTAATAATAAAAAACAGGTTTCATTTAATTTAAAAAATAATTCTAAAGCAAATTTTGTATATAAAAAAGAAAAAAATATAGAAAATCAAAGTTATTATAAATTACCTTCATATAAAGTAGGGGAGAGTTGTATGTACAGAAACCATATTAAAAATTATAAAAAATAAGTTAAATAAAAAATAAAATAATTGTATTATTATTAAGAAAATAACTTGTATTCGATACATAATAAGAATTGGAAATCAAACTAAAATTGTACATGTTAATCAAAAAAAAAACTTAATTTAAAACCTAATTATAATTATATGCATTCTAAAATTCCTTAAAATACAATTGAAAATAAAATAAAAATACAAGATAGAAATTGTAAAGATAAACAAGTAGAAACTATTCAAAGAAAAAAGAAATTAAGAAACAAATTTGAAATATTAGATGGTGTAAGAAGAAGTGGTAGACTTCAATCGAAAAATAAAAATTATTATAAGTATAAACAATACAAATGAATTTAATACATTTAATTTATTTTGAATTTCCATAAAAAAAAAATAATGTATTTAATTTAGTTTCAATACAAGAGAATGAATTTAATTTTGAATTTTTGGTAACTATGTTAAAACTAAATTAATCTTAATTTTTGAATTACTTTTGAATATCGTGTGGTACCCGTGGCATGATGGTTAGTGCGTTGGACTGTCATGCCAAAGGTCTTGGGTTCGATCCCTGCCTATGCCATCTAAAGTTTTTTCGCGGGTACTGCCTCTTGCGAGGAATTGACAAATTCTCCAAGAGTAATTCTTGTCATGAAAAGTGTTTTCTCAAATTAGCCGTTCGGATTCGGCATATAAACTGTAGGTCCCTTCCATCCCTGTCAACATTACTCGCACACAGGAATGGTTGAGAGTTGTAACTCACTAGGCCCTGGTTCTCTACGGACTGTTGCGCCACCCGATTTATTTATTTATTTATTTTTTGAATATCGTAGGTATTGTTTAAACCTTTTAGGTTTTAAAATAAGCAGAGGAGAATGTTGTGTTAATAAATAATAGACATCCCTGATTGTAATCTTTCGTTAAATCACTTAGCGCATATCCTGTGTGGTGAATTTATCTTAAACTTAGGTTAAGACTTAGTGTTAAGTTAGTCGTAATAAAGAGTGCAAAGAGAAAAGATAAAGCGTGTTTTATTCCTTTCCGTAAATATAATACATTACACCTTGTCTTGACGCATATTTTCCCGAATAAAGAAGAAAAAAACAATTCGACTGTTAAACAGTCGAATATTTATTTTTCATAAAGTCCCATAGAAAGGCAATAAAATAGCTACAATTTATCTTCTTTGAAGACTTGTAGCAACTATATAATTCGCAGTTGTTCTATGTAGCTCGGATTATATGGAATCTCGATTTATTCGGGAAAATATGCGTCAAGACAAGGTGTAATGGTCATCTTCTGATGAGCCCAACCATTACACCGGGGCGAAACGCATATATGAACACTTTTATGCTGGTTTTATTTTAAATCATATTTATTAAAAAAAACAATACTAAAACTTTGTAAAAATTTACTTTCGACTCAAATAGCTTTTCAAAAATTAAAAATATTGTCTTCAGTAATTTTTTTTATAAAAATCCAACAGTCCGTTTTTTCATAAAAAAATAAAATCTTCAAGAAATAATGGGTGATTTTTTTGAGGTTAGGATTTTCATGCATTAGTATTTGACAGATCACGCGGGATTTCAGACATGGTGTCAAAGAGAAAGATGCTCAGTATGCTTTGACATTTCATCATGAATAGACTTACTAACGAGCAACACTTGCAAATCATTGAATTTTATTACCAAAATCAGTGTTCGGTTCGAAATGTGTTTCGCGCTTTACGTCCGATTTATGGTCTACAGCGATGAGGCTCATTTCTGGTTGAATGGCTACGTAAATAAGCAAAATTGCCGCATTTGGAGTGAAGAGCAACCAGAAGCCGTTCAAGAACTGCCCATGCATCCCGAAAAATGCACTGTTTGGTGTGGTTTGTACGCTGGTGGAATCATTGGACCGTATTTTTTCAAAGATGCTGTTGGACGCAACGTTACGGTGAATGGCGATCGCTATCGTTCAATGCTAACAAACTTTTTGTTGCCAAAAATGGAAGAACTGAACTTGGTTGACATGTGGTTTCAACAAGATGGCGCTACATGCCACACAGCTCGCGATTCTATGGCCATTTTGAGGGAAAACTTCGGAGAACAATTCATCTCAAGGAATGGACCGGTAAGTTGGCCACCAAGATCATGCGATTTGACGCCCTTAGACTATTTTTGTGGGGCTACGTCAAGTCTAAAGTCTACACAAATAAGCCAGCAACTATTCCAGTTTTGGAAGACAACATTTCCGAAGAAATTCGGGCTATTCCGGCCGAAATGCTCGAAAAAGTTACCCAAAATTGGACTTTCCGAATGGACCACCTAAGACGCAGCCGCGGTCAACATTTAAATGAAATTATCTTCAAAAAGTAAATGTCATGGACCAATCTAACGTTTCAAATAAAGAATCGATGAGATTTTGCAAATTTTATGCGTTTTTTTTTTAAAAAAAGTTCTCAAGCTCTTAAAAAATCACCCGTTAGTACGCAAATTTGGTAAAAATTGATGTTCTCAAATTAATTTCATTCATCCAATTTGTAAAAATTTAAGAAATGCTACTTAAATTGGTAAAAATTTGTTTTCGACTAAAAATCTATTTAACAAAACTAGATTTTCAAACTAAACTATTTCTTTATATGAAAAATATTGTTGGTAATTTTAAAATTTTTAAGAATAATTCAACTAACAACTTTTTTAACCCAACCCTACAAACTTTTAAGCAAGACAAATCGACATACGGGATGGGAAGTTATCAATGTGGGTCGCATCCCAGCCTCTTCTGGAAAATTTCAAGAGTAAGTTTGAACTGTCAATTTTATGCACATTACATACGTGAAAAAAGACTGGAATATTTAGATGTATTTTAAAACAAGTTTCAAAAAAAGTTATTTTTCATAAGAAAACTGAAATTAACACTTCAGAAAAAGTTTTAAAAGACTTTAACCATTTTGATATTTATGTTTAAACCTTAAAATTTAGTTTATTCAACATAAAAGCTTCTTGCAAGTTTAAGAGTAGAATCTCAATCAATAACAAATCATTTGTAAGGAGTTGCTATAGTTTTATTTAAAAATTGTATCTTCTAATTGTATCTAAATTGATGGGACTGATAACTTTTCATTCGTGCGCGTCTGTCGATATTTGTTAAATTTTAGAGGCATTTTTTTTAAAGTTTTTATATTTTTTTAAAAAAAATGCCGATAGGAAGTTGTCAACGCGTTTAAATACCTCATATAAAAAAAAAACTGGCTGTAGTCAGAAGTTAATTCAATGTGGTCACAGTTTGTTTCTAAGTATTTTATGGATAAAACATCAAAATTCAAAGTTTCAACGCCATAATTAAGACTTGTGTCTTTGTAAGGAAGTCTATTGCTATCAATGGATGGAGGATATTGGAAAAATCCAAAAACATTTCTTCAAAAGAAACTCAAATTACTCTCGCTCCAAACTATGCTATCTACGTTGAATCCGATTTACCTCAAATTTGTATACAAAACTTGAATGCTAACGCTGACCAAAGTTATAGCCTGTTTCTATTAAAAATATAAAATTTGGCAAGAACAGTTTGGAAAATGGTGTCCCTTTCAATTTAAGTACAATCAATGTAGCAGAACGGCAAAATATTCTATATGATTGCATTGCGAAATCAGACGAATGGAGGTATCAGATGCATGCCTTATATACATAAGGCTACGAAGAAGTATACTTCGAGGGCTATATACAATACTTTAAATTTAAACAATTATTTTAATATCTGGGGTGGAATCGGCTAAGGTGATTGTTGATTGTTGACAGTCAAAATAATTGAATTTGATCTGTGTAAGGTGATAGTCAAATTGATACCTAAAAATCTGTCACTAGAAAAATTTGATAGTCATTTTCCTACATATATGTCGTTTCTCAATAGAGCTACCAGACGCTTACAAAATACGAATGGAAAATTTTTTCAGTTACCTTTTTTAGGTACAAAAACACATTCTTGTGACCGATAAAGCTTACGTTATTCGAAAAAACACAAGAAAAGTAAGAATGTTATTTAAACACAGACAAGTTGATACTTTTATTTAGATATTTTATAGGAATCATTTTAAAATTTCACCATAGCAACAATAAATTGTGACAATTGTAATCAGAAATTGTTCAATCGAATTGAATTGAGTTGAATCATCTTACACAGACGGAATAAAAATGATAGTCAAATTTGACTATAAAAAAAATGATAGTCAACTATCAGCTTAGCCGATTCAACCCCTGATATGGGCCTTATATTTAATATCAGAACAGACATTTTTGAACATAATTTTAGGCCATATCGAAGTGATATTAAACCAATTTATGGCTTTTCCAACTTAAAACAAAATGAAGGCGTCTATCATTTTTTACCGACATTTTTAATTTTGCAATAAATTCGCAGACTTTATTTTAATAAAAGTTAACTTTCGCAAGACGAATACCTCAGAGTATGGGTAAAAGCTGCTGATTCGATATATTTCTCATGCAAATAGTTACATAGGTACATATTTGAACTTGTAGTGAGTAATACACACCGTATATACATTTTGTTTTAGCTAAACTAAAAGCCAATATAAATTTTGACTAATTGTCACATCTACATATGTTTTAGCTGAACTAGAGGCCCTATATTAAAGATCTTGCAATTTTTTTTCTGTTTAAACATAATTTCTACTTTTTATTTTAAAATTGTAACAAAATATGTAAAACATTCTATTTTACTTGCGACATATAGGAATTCTATGGCAAGTATTGCATTCGTACAAAATTTCGAACTCGAAGTTTTAATCAAACATGGAATTACGAGGGTAGAGAAGTCACAAAAATTGGGTCCCTCGATTCCATCCGTTCGTCTGTTTGTCGACGCTCCTACAGCCCAAACAATAAGGTCGATTGAGTTCAGACTTGGAAATTACGATTTTAAGCCGATTCGCTTTAGATGTTTATTTTCATTTTTTTAAGATATACAAACATACATACAAACCTTATGGGCAAAAATTGAAAATTCGAATTATCTCAAAAATGAACCCATGGATTTGTATTAAATTTTCTCTAAAATGTGTGTTCTTCACTTGCCTTCTTTCCATTAAAAAAAATATGTGTTTGTATAGCTCCAGAAGGCTAACACCTATAGAACCGTTATTTTGTTTTTAAGATTTCTCAAGAACTAATCAACCGATTTTTAAAATTTTTTTTTTTTACACTGGTTTAATAATTTTTGATAATCAAAAATGTCGAAGTGTTTGTTTTTAATTTTTTAGAAAATATTAATATTTTTATAATTAATTAATTTTTGAAAAAATTTTTTTGCAGGTATATTTTTAATTTGAAATATTTTTAAACAGACTCTTTGGATACATGAGCATCTTCATGTGACCCAGTCATGCATTTTATTAAATATTTTTTTCCTATAAAAAGATTAATTATTATTATTATTATTATTATAAGCTTTTATTTGCCATTATTGATATTTTGTATAATATTTATTTACATTTTTGTTTACATTTTCTGTTTCTTTTGAATTAATTACTATATAAAATTGACATAATTTTTTTTTTTTTTTTAATCAACTTTAATATGTAAGCAAAGTTTGAATAAATAAATGGATGAGTGTCACAATTCTATGATCTGGCATAAGCCTCCCCCAATGTTGCCCAGAGATCTCTATCTTTTGCGTCATTGTACCAACTTTGTCTTTCTTTAAGCAAATCGTCTGCCCATCTTTTCTTCGGTCGTCCAATTGGTCTTCTGCTTTCTGGTGGTGTCCATTTTGTAATGATTTTTGTCCATCTTTGGTCCTGTATTCTAGATATATGTCCTGCCCAATTCCATTTAAGGAGTTTTGCTCGTTCAACCACGTCCGTTAAACCAGTTCTTCGTCTTATTTCTCTATTTCTCACTCTCTGGCTTATTCGTAGGTTAAGTAGTTTTCTTTCCATCTTGGTTTGGCATATTCTTATTTTGTCAAGTAAACTTGAAGTCAAGGATATAGTCTGTAACCCATAAGTCATAACAGGAAGAATAGCAGAGTCTAGTATATATTTTCGTGTTTCGTCCCTTAGATTTGATTGTAATATTTGTTTTAGAATCCAAAATTGTTTCCAACTATTGGTAATGCGTCTAGAAACTTCTTTTTTCTCTTGGTTAATGAATGACTTAGTCTGTCCTAGATAAGTATAGTCTTCTACATATTCTATGTGTTCGTTATCCAGCATTATGTCATCTTTAATATGGTTAGTCATTATCTTAGTTTTTGATTTATTGATATGAAGTCCAACTTTCTTGCATTCATTTGTCAATTCTATGAGCATATTTTGTATTTGTCCGGAAGTTGATGAGATGAGAACTATGTCATCAGCGAATCTAAGGTTGCTCAAATATTGTCCCCAAATATTTATTCCATATCTATTGTCCCAGTTTAGTTTCTTGAATATTTCTTCCAGTACCGCAGAGAATAATGGTGGTGACATTGGATCCCCCTGTCTTACGCCTCTCTTTATTTTTATTTCTCTTCCTATTTTTTCGGTTTTTATTTTCGCCACGCTGTCTGTATATATATTTTTCATCGTCCTTATAAAGATAGGATGAATTCCTTGGTTTGTCAGCGCTGTCCATATTTCGTCATGTTCTACTGAGTCAAATGCTTTACTGAAGTCAATATATAAAAGATACAAAGGTTTTTTTTTTTATTAATTACTAGATGGAAATTATTCTTTATTTTATTACTCATAATTTTATTGTTGAATTATTTTTCTAAATTATTTAAGCTTTACCTTTTTCTTAACTCTTAATTTCTATATGTATTAAATTGTTCTTTGCCTAAATGTGTACATAAATAAATAAAATTGTAAACTGAAATTTGTAATCTCTAAATGTAATTTTTGTTTAAAACGGAAGACGACTTAAATGCCATGCTTTTTTAAACAATAAAAATGCATCTAATATACTCTAATATAAATCAATTTTTACAAACTTTAAGTAGTATTCCTTTAGATTTACATATATTGTTTTTTAAAAATATGTCAGATATCGTTGCTGAAAAAAAAAATGTGACTGCAACTTATATCGCTATTCATATAATTAAGAAAAACTTGAAAAGCCCATTGCTCTAGGTCAAGCCTCAAAATTCAAAACATTCAATTAAGTGAAGTGTCAATATTTATTGTTTTATTTGACCATTGTAATAAGAAATATTTGTAATAATCACTGAGTGAAGATATTTTTCAATTTTGGTGGAAGTTTTTTTGGGTGTTCTCTTTGGGAAAATTGTATTTATTGGCTTTTATTTCAAGTTCAAGGACGGTCATTTACTCAGTTTCAAACAAAGCTGCATTGAGTTACCTTGTGAAATTTCTTAATTGTCAAAAGACTTGTGATCAACAAAATATATGTACATATATACATTATATTCGTATATTCGATTAATTGCGTATTTTATATCTACCAAAAAAATAAAAAAAAAATAACATAATTGTCTAAACAAACTTATCACGTCAAATTATATCAATGGAAAATCTCAAAGCTTTAGCAAAGAGAGTATTATTTTTAGACCAAAATATTTGTTGGCATCCCCCGGAAGAAAATATGAAGAAAAAGAAAATTATAACTAAAATTTTCCTAGAGATTATTTGAATTTCATTTTTTGGTATTTATTCATTTACCTACTCGTTTATTTTTGTGTGTATTTTTTGAAAAGTCAATGATATCTTCAATAATTTTCATCAAACATATACTCGTTCTTATATTGGTCAATCATCTGCATTAGATGTGTTTAGTATTGTAAATAAATTGGTTTAATAGTTGCTGTTTTGCTTTAGTAATAAAACAATAATAATAATAAATTAATAAAACAGAAGAACATAATTTATTGGACTCGTATGCAGTGAGTGATAAACTGGACAAAACTGGGAATAAATTATTAAATGTTTAAAAAAGAATAAAAACAAGTTGACGGGTGCCGTAAAATGATCTTTACAGATATCAATTGGAGAAAGATATATTGTGGAAATAAGGTATGGATTTTATTTGCGAAAAGTTCTCAACGTTTGACTGAAAAACAGTATTAGTTAATTACATAAGAAAATAAACAATAAATGCTCGTTTAAATTTCTGTACGATTAAAACTCAAAAGACTGTGTTTATCTCTTGTTTGGATTTATTTTATCGGACTTAAGTAAGTGTTGCTTCTGTAATGCTTTATAAAAAGGTTTGTGCTGTGTTTTATTGAACATCTGCTGACTCTTTCTGGCCCAAGGGAAGATGTGATTGAATTGGAAAATGTGATATTTGAAAGACTTTCGTAAAGCTTTATAAACTCAATTTATAAATTTAAAAGCCAGATCAAACTTTTGTAATTAAATAAATATGATCAAAACCTGGGACTGAGTCAACTGGATAGATATTTGCTTCCAACACAGATGTTTAGCAGTTGACGTTGAATAAATCTAAAAAAGTGTTTATTTAAATTGAAAGTAATTTGAATTTGACAGCATTTTTTCAAAAGCATTCTTTCATTTTATATCTAGATATGTCCACGACTCCGCATATTTACCCATTTGGGCTAGAGTTCGTAAATTATTTCAAAGATATCATAAATGTAGCACAAGATTAAGTTAAAAGTTACATCGCAATAAAATTGATCTTAAGATAGTATAATACCTTAACCAATTTGTTCATAAATAATTATTGGAGGCTTTTTTAAAAAGGAGATGAAACACATTTGGAGTGCATGTCTTCAAAATATGTATTGATTATAAATCAAATGACAGTGAGACCTAAATAAATATGAATGCAATCTTCATACGATATTGTGTTATATTCGAGACAATGGCTGCGTTCAATCTCGTGTTGGGTAGGGTATCTTGGATAGGTGGATTTTTAGATACCTTGTTGAACGAGTTGGATAGCTGTATTGAGACAGCTGTCAAAAAATAAAAACAACTTTCAGCTGTTCATAAAAAGCAGAGAAACATTTAAGCTTCAAAGTTAAAATTGTTGTAAGATAAAACATTAAATGGATAATTCATTCGATGATTCGGACGATGATGAATTGATAGGTGCGTAACAATTTAATAAATAAGAGATAACCTTAATCTGTAATCTATGTTAAATTTCCTCTTAGCTAAATTGGAATTCTATACGATTAGGTAATAATTTACTTGCGAAATCTCCGGTTTTAAACGATTTACGTTTAACAGAAAACTATCCTAACAGAAACGAGGACTATAATGAAGTGACAATACCTAGATATACATATGTAGTTTGGAAGAATTTCGATCTCATTTCCGAATGAGCAGATGTTGCTTTGCGGTAAGATTTTGAGTTGGTTTGTTCACAGTATATAAAGTTTTAGCTTAATGGTGGGACCAACGCAAGAACTTTTGTTGCACGATATATCCGTTTGGTTATCCAACGCTTCTTTAAAAACCATTCAAGGAGCACCATCAACTAGAATAGCCAATTAAATGTGAACAAACTAGTCTTGATATCTTTAATGAATTGCTTATTAACGATTTCAAATTATTAGGATCTCTTGCACAAAGTGCAGCAAAATAAAAGAACTTTTAACTTGGAGAAAAAACTGTTGTTTTTTGTTTGGATCTTGAGTAAGCAAGAAAGTTTCTTATCAGCTGGAGACAGGTTCAATTTAGCTAAGAGTTCTGCTCATTTTGCATTCAGCGAAATTCTCCAAGTGGTATGTTCATTGCTCGGAGAGTATATTAAATGGCCAACTGTTCAACATTACAACAATATTTCTCAAGTAAAATCCCATCATCAATATCACTAATCAAATTGTTAATCCTGAAGATATTATTTTCCAAAATAGGCATTCCGAGAAAAATCTGGAGGCTATATTCCAGGAGTTGTTGGTGCAATTGACGGTTGTCATATACAAATAAAACAACCTTTACGAAACCCTATTGATTATTATAACCGAAAAAATACGCACTCCATTATTTTGCAAGGTAAGGTTCTATCAATTTCCTTCCCTATCCGCTTGACAATAGCCTAACATATCGACGTTTTTGACAATTTTTTTTTAAGTTTAATTAAGTAAAAATGCGCTATAATTTCCATTTTCCGTTTTTTGAAGGTGTTTGTGATGACCGTTGTTGTTTCACCGATGTTCACATTTGAGCCCCAGGGAGACAACAGGTGAATGAAATTATATTTGGGGAATATCATTTAATATGGGATGCAGCTAATCCTCTAAAAAATAATTTGGTTACACCATTTCGTGACAATGGACACTTGACACCGAGGCAAGTCCATTTCAATACTCGCCTCAGTAGTGCTCGAGTAACCATTGAAAGAACATTTGGTTTATTGAAAGCACGATTTCGCCGTCTAAAATATTTAGATGTTGCGGAGCCATTGGTGTCAAATAAAATAATTGCGTCGTGTTGTATTTTGCATAATCATATACAAAGACATAGTCCGGATGATATGCACGATGTTGTGCTTGATATATCAGAAAGCGATGAATTCGAAAATATTATCATCGAAAATGATAGAGCGGTTCCATCCAATACAAACGAAAAGAGGAATTATTTGTTAACTCTTTTTTAAGTAATATATTTAATACTGAGATACAAATGGATGTACCATCCATTCGATAAAAAAAAAACAATAAATAAAAAAAAAAATTATCACTTCATTAACTTAACTTAACCTAAGAAAAAAACAATATGTATTGCTTACTTAACTTATACTATTTAAATTAATAAAAAACTTCACTTTATTTATAAAACAAAAAAAATCAGGCACTTTGTTCTGTCAGTCTTCTGAAAAATTTAACGTTAGAGACTTTTAATTAACTCTAGTATTGCGAATTTAAAGAAAAAATTACTGTCAGCTTTATTGCTTATACATATTTATCTTTTTTAAGCTTTCGGAGTTCCTGCAACTCAGCAAGTATACCCTCGGCTCGGCTACTTTTATTTTTTTTTTCTTCGATGTCGAGAATTTTTTTTTTTTTTTGAAATCAGACATTCCACTGCTTCTTTTTCTGGAATGTAGACTAGGGCTCTCAACCGAAGGTGAGGTCGAGGACAAACTCAGATAGACCCCAGAGGATGGCAGAAGGGAACTTATTGTTTCGGTTTCACTAACTTGTGCCTCGTTGAGGTAAATTTCAGCCATCATCTCAAAGTATGGCCAATTCATTCGCCCTCGACCAGTCGACGTTTTCTTGTTGTTTTCTATGATAATGTTGTAGCGCTTTTTCATATTTTTTAATTTTATTTCCAATTCTTTCTTATCAAAAATTAACCCGTGTTCTTCAAGAACTTTTGCAATTTCTTGAAAAATTCTTCTTCGCCGAGTTTTTGGGTCTCGGAGCTGGTCCTTTCTCTTTCTGCACTCCTCCAAGAAGAGCAGAATGGATTTATGTTCCCAAATCCAAACCTTAAGAAAAGGGAATAGAGTGGTTCTTCTTTGGGGTTTTGAATCATCTGAAAAAATAACTTACCTTTCATTTCAGCGACCTTATTTGCTTGTAGCTCCACAAGCTTTCCGCCTCTGTCTGCTTTTATACATAAAAACAAAAAAGTTAAATTTATTTATTTCCACAAGATTACCTGTATTTTGTTCTACCTCTGGAACAGGATGAGGTTCTTCAACTTCAGAATGCTGGACACTAGACTGGAGGTAAGACCTAGCAAATTGGTCATCTACAAAACGAGAACAAAATAAGTCAATTTTGAAGTTTAAAAAAATAGATCATAATTACCTTCTAAAATTCGGAGGCAAATAGCTTCTTCATCGTCTATTATGTACAGAACATCCTCAAATACAACTTTAATTAACATTTTGTATACTTTTGTTTACCAACAAATACAAAAAGCTGGAATCAATTTTCAAGTTTCTTGAAATTCAACCATGTGTTGAATCAGCTGTTCTGTCAGACACCTACATACCCCAGAAATCCTTGGATACCTTTGGATTCCTTTTTTGACATATCAGCTGTTTTTGATCAGCACGTAAAAGACTAACAAAAAGGTATCCGGATACCCTATCTGTCTGAGATTGAACGCAGCCAATCAGCTGCAGTGGTGGTAGGCTTTCGTAACTTGATAATACTCGTATTCGATTTCTTTCGATACAAAATGAAAGGCGAATTAGTACGATTGAAGGATTATTTGCTCATTGTGAAATTATGTCGGTAAGAGAAGATATAACGTATTTTATAGGGAAATGTCCAAGATTAAAAGACTAAAGAAGTGAATGAGATCCAACACGAAGCGCTTCTTAACTGCGAACGATATAATGAATCTATACCATTTTTATAGAAAAACTATGACTCACAGAATCCCAATACAAAATAAAACTTTTTTGAACTACTTTTTAAACACACGATTTATAGTGTTCATATTTGTTTGCTTTGTCTTTTAAAAAAATATAATCTTAATGTTTTCCAAATGTAAAACTTCAATTTATAACCTTGTTTAAAGATTGTCAATCGGACAGACGTAAATGCCATATTTATTAGATTTATTTTTTAGCTAAAATTCTAAAAAATGTACCTTATTATAAATTATGAAATAGGAATCAATTGAACTAGTACACAAATATAAGTACAACTCCTTTACCGCACCTATGAGTGTTTGATGAGCTTTTAAGGCTTGAGCGATCATTGAGTATAGTGTGATGTGGAACTCTTTGATTTTATTGAATGTTTACGACATATTCAGATTTTGAGCTCGTTAAAAAAGCATCAAAACTCGTGGAATTCGAACGACCCCATGAATAGTAATGAAAACTGAATATTTACCATTCATCAAAACGCCTAAAACGTTCCAATGAACACTTTGGCAACACTGAAACGCATTTTGTTGAATGATTCGCATTTGGTTTTGCATAAAGTTGTTGACAGACCATCTAAGTCAGTTGGAATACGACCAAATGTATATTTCCCACCAGATCTCCACATTCAACTTCTTTTTTGCAATGCACATTGTGACCAAAATACCTAAAATCTAAAACGAACGATGTTGGAAGCAATTGGAGGTCCTTTATACTGCTAAGATTTTGTATAAAAACAAAATAGCAGCAAATTTCTTAAATCACAATTCAAGTAGATTGATATCTTCATTAACAATTTTAGATTTCTCAGGATGTCCTTTAATCTCCATACTACTATACGGAGAAGCTATCAAATTCTGTCTTTTTAACTGATTGTTAGTTCTGTTTCTCAGAAGATTACAATTAACCTTAGAGTTTACTCAGTTTAATATCATAAAATCTCATCGATTATGTTAAGTGTACTCTGAATTGAATAAAGTTGAAATTCTTAAAAAATGTCGATTGCAATATCAATTGACAAAATATATGAAGAACATTTATTTAAAGAGCATTTAACAAGAACTCGATATTCCTTTGGAAGGTATTATAAAATTTTGTTCGTAAAATATTCGAGCTGACAACATTTTTTGTCCGTTCTGATTATTCAAATATAGAAGACGAAAAACGGGTTTCCGGAACGTACGGTTGCTCGTACGTGCGACTACGCCGGCCAACATCCTTGAAATTTCGAGATATGTGAAAATTTTATATTTAAAATTCATACTGAATTCAATAATTTCGGCTTATTTAGCCACAATGTCAGAGATTGAGGGAACCTACAGTTCTTAAACCGAATCTGAACCGATAATTTAAAAAAGCACTTTTCATGACAAGAATTACTCTTGGAGGATTTGCCAAATTCACGCAAGAGGCAGTACCCATGAAAAAACTTAAGATGGCACAAGCAGGGATTGAACCCAAGACTTCATGACAGTTATACGCAATAAACACCACGCTACGGGTGATGCTAAGTTCGTACGACAATCACCAAATTACGCAGCCAGGAACCCCTGCCTAAACGTTGAGAAAAGCAAATGTAACTTGGCTTTCACATTGCCACATAAGCCTAAGGATAAATTAAGGTGTGTATCTTATACATGATCTAAGTAAACTACAAATTGGTCAATAATTGATCTAAAATTCAATAACTGCAAATGGAAACTGATTGATTGATTGATCAATTATAGTTGTTGGAATTTATACCAACTCTAGATTTATAAAATTTCAGATCACAAATGGTTGTTTTCTGAAAATGTTATATTCAATTATTATTATCGAATAAGCAAATAAAATAATTTTAAATAGAAGCTGCGTTCATAAAATTGATTTAAAAACAAACAACAAATTTAAATGGGAAAAAACATAAACTCATTTATATATCCTTTGCCTTAAATTGTTAATAAATATTTGATTTTCATAATAAGTGTATGTTTAGTTATACATATATCTATTACTACCCCAAACTCAAATTGGATATATTTTATAAAAACTTATTTTTTTTTTAAATAAAAACCTATGTGCATATGTACATATGTACATCACTAATAATCATATTTTTCGCAGTAATTGCTAATTTTTTTTATTTGTGTTGCATGTGATAATCAATAAATCAAATATCTCGTGGAAACTATTATTCGCAATTACCGCAGGAGAACGCTAATTAAAGATTGATTGAACAAATGTTTACAAATTTTTGTCAAAAAAATAATGGTGAGAATTGAGTAGTTGCAAGCAAAACATTTACCTTCATTTTCATACCTATTGTAATTTGGATCGAATTATGTGTTAGTTTTTGTTAAATAATAATAATAATAATAATAATAATAATATACTGGCGCTAGCAGTGAAGTATTATAGGTGATGTGCAGTTTTAATCTGATAAGTAATATCAGGTTCTTGTCATTATTAAACTGATCTACATCAAATTTTGAAGTAATTTTTTTGGAGTCCTCTGATGTGTTAAGGAATCGATTGAAATAAAGTGAAATGAGAATAAAAACAAAATAGTTATTGAAAAATTTTGTAATACGAATATTGTGAGTGTTTTTAGCAATACTTTTTTGTTTTGTGAAAAGCTTGTGTTAACTATTATTGTGAAAAGATTATAAGGTGAGTGCAATTCCTTATAATAATATACATTATTTATTAAAAATACATATTGTGGTTTCCAATTAATCTAGTACAAAATTCTGTTGGTAAAAAAATATATATGTATATGTTCAAATGCTGTAAGTTAGAATTCAGTTTATCCAAAATTGTGACTTCACAAAATACTAAAATTTAAAATTTTGTAAACTGGCTGAAAAAGAATAGAACATATTTTTAACATTAAACTAAATTGCACATTTTTAAGATTAAGACTGAGTTCTTTATTGCAGGCTTTGTTGATCATGCTCTATCTAAAATATACCTACTAAAATACATTTATGAATACAATTACACTTGCATGTTTGCAGTCATAATACTTTGTTTAAAATAAGTTCGTAAATAGCAAAAGTTGACAGAATTTTGATTTGATTTGTAGTATACAAATATATTTAAAAAATTAGCTATCAACAAAAATATTTAAAAACTTATTGTTGGAAGAAATCGTTTTTGAAAACATGGAAAAATGTCAGAACTAAGAAAATTAAAAAATGAAAGAAGGAAAATGTTTTTGAAAATGAAAACCTTTAAAACGATAGTTCATGTTCCTAAAAATAAAATTTTCTTAAAGAAATTTCAGGATGACATTTTTCAAAACTTAAATTTGCGTTTCTACCATTTTCATGCAAATTCAGCAACAAAATACTGTCATTTTACTTATATGAACATAAATGTTTCGAAGCTTACGCAGAAGCTTTGCTATTTGTTTATTTTTATGAACGCAATTTTGGCAGCACTGCGGGAGTTTTACAATTACAAACTCGGCTTAAATTTATTAATTACAACACTTGAACACATCATTTTACGACACCTTACAGACAGTAACATAAAACCTTTAATAGATTAAAGTTTTGTCCAGGATTGCTTGTGATGATTAAGTTTTAAAATAGTAAGTGTTAAATACCTTATTCTTTTTTATAAAAGAATTGTTGAAAATAGAAAATTTTTCGACTTTTAAGGGTCACTAGAATCAAAATCATATGTTTTTAGAGAAATGTATGTCTGTGCACTTGTAGCATTTTTTCGTCAACAATATCTCAAGAAGTCAAGAACCGTCCGAGAAATTGACTTCTAATACATTTTATTTTATAGGCAATAACATCAAATGATGCAGAAAGAACTTTGAGTGAGCGTGTTTTTAGTACCTATATCAATATTAAAACAAGCCAAAAATTGTTTGATCTGAAATATCTCTAAAACCAATAACACTAACAATTAAATTTTAAATTATAGATTATGACGTGGTACCAAATTGATATAAAGTCGAAAAAATGCAACCAACAGTTTTTTTTACAAACTAAACAAAAAAACAGAAATGAACATTTTGGAACATTACCTCGAAATTTTTTTGTGCGCCAAAAAACAACTTTTTAACATCTTGTGCAAAATTTTAAAACATCGAAGACAATTTTTTGTAATACTATAATACATCAAAAATAACGCTTTTGACATCCGGTTGAATTTTTAGAAAAATCGAAGTCACTAAACTAAAAACTAAACAAAAAAGTTCTAAAAAATGCTTCCCGATTCGAATATCTAGACAAAAATTAAAGATATTGGAGCTTATTCATATAGTTCTTTGATAAGTTCTGAGTTTGCCAGTGCTAAACTTCAACCCATTTTCCAACAATAACCTGGATTCTAAGTATAAAGACGACAAAGAGTATGTTTAAGGTATTTTTAACTCTATGAAACGTCAAATATAGGGTTTTTCAACAGATCGACAGGGACAGCAAACGACGCCATATTTCTTGCCGCTCTTTTGACATTTCTCTTCAGTAAGGTTTTCCAAAATTTACTACCGAAATTCGGAGTCAGTGGCCTCAACGTTAAGAGTGCTACGTCCAATCGTCCTAGCAGATCAACAATTGAGTATCTAGTGCAAAAACTTGAATCCTCAGGCACAGTACAAAATGTTCCCGTGCCAGTGAGACAAAGAAGTGTCCGTAGTGTCGAAAATATTGCTGCCGCTGAGGCTTCAGTTGCAGAAAGCCCAAATGTGTCTCTCACACGTCGTTTTCAAGCATTGGGCATTTCTGTTACGTCGTTGTGGCGAATTTTGCGAAAAGATCTTGGCCTACATCCTTACAAGATTAAATTGACGCAGGAACTGAAGCCGCTTGACCACCAGAAGCGTCGTATGTTCGTGAGTTGGGCTTGTCCTTTCCAATTATTCGTCGTTCGGTTAGAACGCCCCAAAAATCAAATTGTTGGTCGAAGTCATATCTCTCGCAATGTGACCTCGAAAAAGTTTTTATCGCGAAATTGTCAATTTGAATATTAATACACGTAAGAAGATTATAGGAAGATGTTTGAAATAGAACCAGAATTATTGATTTCATATGTATCTGGACTTCTGGTCCAACGATTGACAAAAATTTTAACAAATTGGTGACCAGAGAACAAAAGACCAGCAGGACGACCCAATAAAAGATGGAGTGACGATCTATCGAAAATGGGAGCGTATTGGAATCCCGCTTTTTAAAATCCCACCAAATCCCGACAATCCCGTTTTTTGTTTACAAAATACGTGTATTAAACTAAATAAGAATAGGATTCAGAGGTTTGAAAGTTAAATTACTTGACTAAAACATAATAATATCGTAATTTGTTTAGTTTTTACTGTACGTAAAAATTTTGTTTTAATATTAACTCTTGCACAAACAATATATGCATACCTACAGCAAATCTGCTTCTCGGTAACGGTTTTACTGCTATCATTTACTGCAGAAACTAGTTGAGCCTAAACAAATTGTTTAGTATTGAATTGAGTACGCAGAACAATTGACCGCAATGAATTGTATACTAGAAGTTAATTTAAGTCAAACAAAGGTGGTCGAAAATCAAGAATTGCCGGCTACGAGTATCACCTTGAAAAACAAAGAGGTGCTGTTTTCCGATAGAGCTGTTCGCAGAGAAAGAACAAATTTTGCAAGGGAAGACACAGTACAACGTTTAAAGACGGAGAACATATAATTAAAATAGCACAGTCGGGTCGGAGCACTGCCATAATCCTGATTCTTGTGCTAGCGAAATTAGTAAAACAAATAGCAGCAAAAAGAGTTGCAGAATCATTGTGTATTAATCCATCGCAGATTATCCGTGACAGTGTTGTGGAATGTGAATCTTCTGTGAGACCATGTTTGCCATCTACTTCTGCCCAAAAGCAAAAAATTTCTCGTGTTCGAATGTCTTCAATTAAAGAACCGCAAGATATCAATGAGATTAATATACCAGGTGATTTGAAACATCTTGAAGGTGAATTATTTGTTTTATCAGAAAAAGAAAGTGATGGCAACAAAATTATATTGTTAGGAACAGTGTCCAGCTTGGTTCTCCTGCAAACAACAAAATGTTGGTTAATGGACGGTACATTCTATGTCGTTCCCACTGTCATGCGTCAATTGTTTACAATGCACGGTCAGATTGAGAACAGTGTTGTCCCACTTATTTTCTGTTTCATGTCAAAAAAGGAAATTAAGTGTTATGAGATCTTTTTTTCTGAGTTGCTAAGAGTTGCAACTGAGTTCAAAATTGAGTTACGGCCCGACAGTATTTTTTCCGTTCTCATATTTCAGAGGATGCTTATTTTGGCGACGAGTATACAACAAAAAGGATTTACGAGCAAATACGGAAACAGTGACGAGTTTACATTAAAAATAAGAATGATCAAAAGTTTAGCGTTTGTTCCACCCGAAGAAGTCTCTTCCTATTATGACTCCTTGCAAAATAGCTTGAAAGATGACGAGGACACACTTAGTTTAGCAGAGTGGTTCAAAATGAATTACATTCGTAATGGAAGTAGGCAAGTGCAATACTCTCCTAACTTCTGGTCTGTGTATGACAGTGCGGAAAAACAATTCCAGCGAACACAAAATAATGCTGAAGCGTGGCATCGCAGGCGGAAAGTTTTAGTTGGAAGAAAAATTGCCGGCTTGTACAAAATCATTGTGGGTTTGAGAAAAGAAGCTATTGTAGTGCACTGTAGCAACTGAAGTAGAAAAGATAAGAAATGGACAGGAGAAATTATTTAAAAAAAACTAATGTGTTAAATCAAGAGCTTTATAAAAAATCATTAGAAATCGAAAAAAAATGAGTAGAACTGGTTTCTTGCTTTGTATAGCCTACAGTATACAGTTGAACTAATTGAAAACAATGTTACTTTGTTAACTGATTAGAGTTTGTGTTTTGTTTTGTTTTAAAGAATACTACTTTACATTATATTTTTGTTTTTTTTGTATGTTATATTTGTTAAAGGTTATAATAAAATGAATTTAGAAAAATCTCTTTTTTTTATTTGTTTTAATATTTTTGTTATTTCGATTTTCAAATCAAAACTATTTGTTTATTAAATTAAACAAATAGTTTTGATTGCAAAATCGGAATAGTAAAAAACGGTATTATAAAAACGGGATTACAAATGTGGGATTATAAAAAATCGGGAGTATAAAAGGCTAGATTTTAAAATCGGGGTTTTAAGAAACGGGAATATAAAAACCGGGATATCAAACCCAACCCATCGAAAATAACCACAAATTGGTACAACGAAGCTAAAAATAAAGGCACATGGACATTGGACAGCCTTCGGGGAGGCTTATGTCAGTAACCAACATTTATAACTTTGAATTAATTATTTTATTTTAATTTAAATTAATTTTTATTTTAAATTTATGTTCAATTTAAAACTAATAATTTCGAACTTAAAAAAAATTAAAAAAAAATATTTGTATGTATGCATTAAGTGTTAAATTGTTATAATTTGATTGCGTCTAAAATGTTTTAAAACATGGATAGTAATTATTAAATTAATTTAATTAAATTGAAGCTTGTATTAATAATAATGATTAATGGGTTGCTGATAAGTTCGAATAGCTTCAATACCTCAATATTAAATCATTCACTTCTGCATACAAGTGTAAGCCCCAAGTTTGTTTGCATTTCTTTCATAATTTACAATTTTATCATTAACCACTTCAGAGGAAAAGGAAAATCTGTACAGATAATATATCTCCAAAACACAAAAAAAAAGGAATAGGCAGTACAAAAATTTTGCAACAAAAGAATAATTATTACAAATGTGTTTTGTGTGACTTGCTTTCGTTACTAGTTATAGTTCTGAAAATTTTCAAAAAAACTGCACCATAAAGATGAAGACAAAAATTGTACCGACTCACATACCTAACTAAAGCTAAAGAGGCAGAGAAAGAGGCAAAAATCTGTGGAATTTACGTTTTTGTATGGCACATTGGGGTACATTATAGTTATTTATAAAGTAATAAAAATAAAAATCAGCCTATATACAAACATACATATGTATCGGAAGTAAAAAAAGCACAAAATACCTGCATCTGTCACAGAAAATATAAAGATATTTCTTTTGTATTATAAATTACAAGACCATAAGTCTAATTTCATTCGACTTTTATATCTTCCGCACATAGTGTTCATGTTCACAATATTTTCACCCTTCGAAGAAAATGCCAGAGATTTGTTTAGCCACTCACCCTCCTCTTTATTATTTCTAAAAAATTATGTGACGATTTAATATTATACAAATATAATAAAATGCCAAAAGAACATGCCTCCCCCTACAACCCTCCAACACCGCGCCCCATGTGCAGATTTGCAAGGATTGCCAATAAAAATATTAAGCTACCTATTCCGCAATAAAAATAAACAAACAAAAATACTACGGATGAGCACCTTGAATGCTAGAAATTATAAATAAATTAAATGTCGATGAAATATGTAAAACAAAAGATAGATACGCACTACACTACACTACACTACACTATATGTACACTATCCGTCCGCCGAATCAGAGGCTTAATTGTTGCCGTCTTTCATATCTCATCCCCCCACCACTCTAACCACGTAGACATGACGTTCAAGTTCAAGGTAAATAACTTGGGTATAGTCTTGGTAGAGCTGAGCTGTCTCTGATGCCACCTCCGACACCGCCCGCTGCCAACCGTGGCAGGCGTATTGCACCATCAACCAACGAGGAAATAGGCAAACTTTAAGGGAAAATACAAATCTATTACATATTTAAGAGAGCTATTTTTAATAACGAATTGAACGTGTGGCGGCTATGCTACCCTACGCTACCCCAAACATTAGATGTTGTTCGTATCCACGAAATGATTTATAGGTATGAAGGTATATTATGGCATTACCTTTATTTGAAGATGAAGATTTTTTTATGAAATAAAATTTTGTTGGTTATTTCGTTACGTTCGCGTCTGATATTTAAGGTGAAGCGCAGGCGGTTGAGGCAGCAGACTGCAACCAAACTAAATATATGTATGTTTTTAGAAGATGCTTTCACTTTTCGAGCACCAAAATTGAAAGATCTCTACAAATCCAAGAATAACAACAATTTGATGTTGCATCTCATGTTGAACTTGAATTTGAATTTGGTAACAGTTGGCAATGGTTCTGGGATTTCTTTTTATTTTGGTTGTCTTGTTTAAACGGGGAAACGATGATCAAACAGAGAAAAAAAGAAAAAAATACCCTTAGTTGAATTCCCTGTTAGTTATCGCAGAGACAAAACTGTAGATAGATTGAATTTTTAATTTTTGTCAAAGGGAAAAAATAAATATTTCAAATAAAAGAAAAAAAAAACATAAAAATTATACTCAGAAAAAGGAATTTAAAAAAAAAATATTTTTTCGATCGGGGTTGCTATGATTAATTGAGATAAAAAGTGAATATAAAATATATAGTGTTTGAAAAGACCAGGAATATTATATAACAGAGCTTATTAGCAATGTCTGATAGCAGCTCAAACGACGAAGATGAGGATACGTCAAAAAGGATTACCACCATCACGACTATCGATGAAAAGCCTGAAAAGCCACCCGAGACAATTCAAATTAAAATTGTCATGGTTAAAGTTGAGGTACAAATATAATATATTTTAAGGGTGTGTTTTTTTTCTACAGTCGGGAACTTATTTACCTACACTTAAATCAAAAAAAATAAAACTATTACGTTAGTTTATTTTTTCATTGTTTACCTTAAGTCAAATTTATTTATCGAAAACTTAGCTACAAATAAATAAATTGTTTTTTTTTTTTAATGTTACGTGTACGCCAGAGTAAACAGATTTGGTTAATTAGATTTAATCATCTATAAATGAAAAATAAACATTTTGGTGATTTTGTTTTTGAATTATTATAATTCAAAGAAGATTTTAATTGCGAGAATCATTATGATCAATTGGAATTACCTACTTACATCAAATTACTCATCATATCACAAATTCATAATCTATAAATATTTTTACTATTTATGTGTATTGTATGGGGGTGAATTTTATTGATTCAATCCTTGCGAAGACATTTTATTAGAAATTTACTTCGTCAACACTTAATAGTCACAAATTAGTCTACTTATAATTTGCCAAATTATTAATTTGATATTATATTTAATCTTATAAATAGAAAGACTATAGCGAATTATATCATTCTTATATATTAAAAATATTACAAAAACAGAGGGCTATATTTTAAGATATTCTAGAACCTCGTTGTTTGTTTATTGCTTTTAACTTTCCGGATAAACTTAAACAAACAATTGTTTTCAAAAACTAAGTTTATTAAAATATAAGTTGTTTTTCACAAGTTGCAAGGTCTTAAAAATGTTTGCCTATGATAACATGAGATATGGATACTATGGATATTACTTTTTTATTGCACTTCTTGCAAAAGGCCCGTCCAACCACTTGGATAGGATGATGGTTTTGATATAATTGGAAGATAAAAGCATGATGTCAGTGGCGAGTTTTTGAGCATTGCGACGGAAGGGGGGAAGATGGGTTTAGTGGTCAATGAGGGAAAGACCAACTATATGCTATCACTAAGAAAGGGAAATCTCGGACAAAACGACAGAGCTGTAACTTTAAGGTAGATGATGACTTTGTATACCTAAGCTCCGCTTTTTCACTAGAGCATTGATTATGAAAATAGCAATAAAATATAAATAAGCTTAAGACCTTGCGGCGGTGTTCAGGAGTTGCAAGTGTCTCAGTAAAAAAACTATCATTTTTAGAGCTTTCTTTTCAATTCTATTCAAAAGTCTTAAATGCGTTTTTTGGGTCTAGGTATCCATATCAGAAGAGGTGCATCGTTGGATAAAAGTTAAACGCTTACCAATATTTTCGGCAATATCACTTTACAAGAGTTGGTTTGTAATGCACATAATGTACCGAGAACTAAAAGCTATTCTGTCTTCTCGATGCAAGTACCACCCATATATAGTAGTATTGGCGGAGCGTTACGCTTTTGCGTCAAAAGACAGCATTGAGTTTTTTAAGCATTAAATTCTACACATTTGCAAATTTTAATGAGCTTATCATACACTGTTGTTGGTAGTCCACATACGAAGAACAATTATGAGAATGTAAAAACAATTTTGAAAAGTTGAGGGTACTGCGAAAGGATTGAGAGGGTTAGAATTTTCAGATAAAATATCATTTATAAAAATAAGGAAGAGACAAAACGGAGCCCTGGGGCATATCAGCGTTTATTTTGTGGATATCAAATTTGAACCTATCCAATTCAACTTGAATTGAATGGTCCAAAAGGTAATTTCTAACTCAACAAAGAATAGATTCATCAAAACCAAGTTTACGCATTTTCATTAGAGACCTTGAAAACAAAGATGTAAAGATTTGTTCCTCTGTTAAGTGAGAAAAACCATAAGAGCCATGAACCTTTTTTTTAAGGAACGGCACTACACAAATGCGGTTTACCTTCCAATCGGAACGAGACCTGTAGAGTAGGAGAGATAAAAAAACTTACGCATTTACGAAGAAGCCGTTATGGCCGTCACAATTGGGTTTTTCATATTGCCAAACGGTCCTAGTAAGAGTTTTTACTTAATTATTTTGGTACTTTTTTCGTGGCGCTTTTACTTTTTCAGGTTTGGTAATCAATTAATGTATCGTAGGTACGAACCAACTATTTTTATATTATTAGTGTGAGTAGATTTTGTGAAAGTAATAAGCTCTCTAATAATAGCTGGATTATACCTGGTACCAACCTTGAGGTTATCATTACTTACTTACTTAAGGTGGCACTACAGTCCTGTTTTAACTAGGGCCTCACCCAACAAACTTCTCCATATAGCTCGGTCCCTAACTAGATTTCTCCAGTTTCGCGCTCCAAGTTGGGTGAGGTCACTTTTAACTTGTGCGCGCTACCTGATCCGCTGTCCTGTGGGTGTGGATTCGAAGAATTTCCGGGCAGGAGCATTGGTTTCCATGCGCTCTACGTGACCCAGCCATCTTAGTCGTTGGGCTTTTACCATTCTCGCTAAGTCTACGTTGCTGTACAGCTCATACAGCTCGTTGTTCCATCTTCTCCTCCACTCCCCTTCTAAGCATACGGGGCCGTAGATCACACGAAGAACTTTTCTCTCGAAACGACCCAAGGTGCTTTCATTCGCTTTTGTCATAGTCCATGCTTCTGCACCGTATAGCAGGACGGGGATGATGAGGGTCTTATAGCGACACTTTGCTCCTTCGAGAGAGGGCTATGCCACTCAATTGCTTTTTTAGCCCAAAGAAACAGCGGTTAGCAAGAGTTATTCTTCGTTTGATTTCAGCGCTGGTGTTGTTTTCTGTGTTCATAGCGGAGCCTAGGTAGACGAAGTCCTTGACTACCTCAAAGTTACGTCTGTCGATGGTGACGTTTTGACCGAGACGTGTCGGTGTTGTAGGTCCTTTCTTGACGACGACATGTACTTTGTTTTGCCCTCATTAACTGTTAAACCCATTTTGCCGCCTTTGCCTCAATACTCACAAAAGCCCCATGGACATCACCCTGAGTTCTTCCGATTATGTCAATGTTATCAGCATACTCTTATGCTAGTAATTGGACCGACTTTTGAAAGATAGTACCTCTAGTGTTGACGTGGGAGCTCTGCACAATTCTTTCAAGTACGATTATAAACAAATTGCATGACAGCGCATCACCTTGTCTTAAGCCTTTTTTTACATCTTAAAGTTCTGTTAAGTTGTTTCCAACCTTTATGGAACAGCATAAATTCTCCAAACAAACGGACGAGTTTGGCAGGGATGCCAAAACTGGACATGGCTCTTTACAGATCGTCCCTGTAGATGCTGTCATATGCGGCCTTGAAATCGATGAAAAGATGGTGGGTGTCGATTTGATGTTCTTGGGTTTTTCCAGGATCTTCCGTAATGTGAGTATTTGATCGACTGTGGACTTTCCTGGTCTAAAACCACACTGATAAGGACCCATCAGGTTGTTGACGATGGGCTTTAGACGTTCACATATCATGGCAGGGAAGATTTTGTAAGCGATGTTAAGTAGACTGATTCCTCTATAGTTGGTGCAGTTTAGAGGGTCTTCTTTTATCATTGGGAGGGTATTGAAAACAACATTTTCAGTCAAAGTGAATTTCACTGAATACAACTAGCGCAACTTTTTCCGATATAAGGTTTTCGATTTCTATAACAAAAACCCATTCATATTTTAAATTTCTGAAAGTGTTTTGAACATTTAGAAGAGTTTATGAAATAATGGAATGGTGGACAAATCATATGAGGAAAGAAAAAAGTATCCAATATATTTTCAAAATAATTATACAATTAAAAAGAGGTCGGGATGCTACACTCACTAACAAGTTTCCATTCGTGCCCGTGTGTCGACATTTCTAAAAATTTAACAAAATATTAAAAACAACATTTGTCTAAGATAAACAATGTTTGAAGTCAATATTTTTTTGTTTTCAAGATACTTGAGTCGAAAAAAAATTGTCAGTTAGGTTTTTCTTAAAAATTAACACAAAGTTACCAACAATATTTTGCATGTGATATGTTGATGTGTTTTGTTTCAATATCTGTTTTTGTTTCCGAGTTAGTATTATTTTTTGAAGGTTTATATTTCTTATAAAAATAATACTGAATGGAAGCGTTTTGTTAACAATAATATTTTATATAGAATGAAATTATTTTGAAGTCAAATCTTCTTTCATTCTCGAGATATTTGAGCCAATTTTGGGAAGATTTTTTTTTTTTGTAAAAAATACTGTCATTTTGATTTTTCAAAAAATGTCATAAACGTTATTCTTTGATGCATACAATTATTTTGGATGTAATGTGAATTTTTGGTCGCAAAAAAAATTTTATTGAAAAATTATTGCTCAGTTTTTGATTTATAAAAAAACACGTTAGTAGAATTTTTTCCATTTGTTTTCAGGTTATATTGTATTACATTAAATTTAATTGAAGTCGATGGCTTAATTGGGTCAATAGATGTTTGGGGTCAACCGATTTTGTGAAAACATTTTATTTAAATTCTAGGGGTCTTGAAACGTCGAGAAATTTCAATATTTTCAATTCGACAAATCTGACCGATTACAATAACTTCAATCAATTTTTTGAGGAAAAAAAAAATTGTGTGGTTTAATAAATCCTATCGGATACAAAACAAAAAGTATTACCACTTGTATTCCGAAAGGGTTAATTTTAATGCTGTAAAAGGTAGGCAAAACCTCTAGTGCTCACTATAGAAATAAGTTGTCAAAATTTTTTGTTTTGTTTGAATTTTTAATAAAATTCTAACTAGCGAATCCCTAGAGAAATTGATTTATTCAAGGACATTTTTGTGCGTTCGTTTTCTGTACAAATAACTTAGAAAGATATAATAAATTCAGAGTAACTAAACAAAAAATTGCATGCAAACTTGACGAACGTGCCTTTGTTATAATAATATTTCTTTTATACTTCGACTTTCTATACCTTTATATATATATACATATGTATATACAAGATAAAGACATATTTATCCGGATTCAGTCACGGAGCCACTTAAAAGACTTCAGTTTATTGTTACCGTTCATGATGATGATACTGTGGTTAGAGCAGAGGTATGATGGTTTATAGTAGGTCATGAAGTTTTACATAAGAAAATAATAAAACTTTACTAAACCAAAAAAAAAAGGAAATGAAAAACAATTTAATTCGTTTAGTTTTCTTCTTCCTTTCCCGGGATAAATAATAAGAAGTATTAAACCAGGTAAATTATCATAGGTTTATATTTGAATAACCGAAATAACATCGCATCAATAAAATAGGAATGAGAAGATAATTTGGTGATGTCCTTGAACAGTCTATTTTTGTTCTACACCACGCGCTGATTGAATAAAATCCTTTAATATAATTTTCTTGAGAAAAGATTTTATAAAGTTTATTAAATATGAACACAAAAATACATACATATATGTACGCAGGCAAGAGAAAAAGGAATATGTGTGTACGTCCGTATAGGAACAATGTTTTCTGGTATTTTATAGCAGAACAATATTTGTGTTGGCTGTTAAGCTATTGACATCGATTGCTACCTAATCGTATTGAAATTTATTACTATTTTTATTTATTTTCGTAAACGGCTGGGAACGTCTGATAAGACTTCAAAACTTATTTTTTTATAAATTCATTAAACGATTCCACGGTTTGCTGAAAAAATAGCGTGTCATACTTTATTATTTTTATTTTTCTTGATCAAGTACGATTTTGAAAACAAATATAAGTTACCAAAAATGTGACAATTTTATTAGAAAACGTCAATACAATATTTCTGTTACTGTCCATTTTCTTAAAAATAGTGAACTTTTTTTAATGTGTTTCTGAGCCAATTTCAAAAATGAGAAATGACAAAGTAGCTGAACAAATAAAAACTATTTGATGGATGAAGATAATTTCGACAATCTAAGATCCCCAAACCTAAAATTTTCAAAAATATTATTTTATATAGTTAAAGTTGTACGAAATGTTACTTAAACAACATATGTATGTAATATGAATTTTACTAAAAAATCTAATTGTCATGGTCAGAAAAGTATAATTTGATTGCACTTTAAAATCGTTAACATGTTACCACGATTAAAAAATGTCATGCATTCCCACAAGAGAAATAGTGTCGATAAATGTAACTAGAAATTGGAGACTTGAATATTTTTAGGGGATTTTGGCAATGATTCCTTCGAGATTTATTCCATGTAGCTTTTCTTTTTGGAAATAATAGCAAATTGGATTATTTTTTCTTGAGATTTTGTCCGATTCAATTTTTTTGAGATTTCGTAACCTCATCTTGCTCTTGCTCTGTTTTCGGAAATGCATTTAAACTCACAACAACTTTTCAAACGTCTGAGATTAGTTCTGGATTATTCTGCACCACGTTTTTTTCTGACCCCTAACTCTTCTGCGATCACGAGTAAAAGGATATTTACAAGTTATTAAAGACTCAAGTTGTTAGTATTAAAAGAAAGAGACACAAAGGGCCTTTAAACCAAATCGAAAACCTAAAATAAAAATGTTTTACTTAAGACCTTTTTACCTAACGCCAAAGAATTTTCAATGACTTTTTCTAACATTTGTGGCCCTTTATCGGCAATTACACGGCAAAAGCTTTCCTCCGAGTGGTGAAACGTTTCGGGTTTATTGGCATAGACTATTGTATTGGTCCTCTTCCTTTTTTAATATGTATTTATTAACGACTTGGCTGATATCTTCTTAAAATCTAGTAGAATTTTATTTGCAGATGATTTAAAGTTTTTCAGATGCATAAATTCCTTAAATGATTTTTTTTTTGCAAAATGATCTCCAAAAGTTAACAGAATGGTGTACAACTAACCAATTATTCTTGAAAGTTAATAAATGTCAAATTTTGTCCTTTTTTCGCAATTTTTAGAAAATTCCTTTTGATTACAAAATTAATAAAAAGGAGATTGGTGTATTGTTTGATTCAAAACTAAACTTTAGCAAGCATATAGAATATATTGTAGCTAAATCCAATTCAATGCTAGGTTTTATTAAACGTAATTCAAAAGACTTCAAGGACCCTTTTGCCCTTAAATCTCTATTTAACTCCTATGTTAGATAAAACTTACAAATACTGTTGTGTGGTTTAAAATCCTTACTACAATATTTATTCAAATAGAATTGAAATGATCCAACAAAAATGTACAAGGTTTATAATTCAGAAATTAGGTTGAAACATCAAATGCCCTTTCCTTTTATCGTTGATAGATTTGTGTGCTCTCTCGCGTCAAATAAGAGAACGTTGCTTATTCCGGGAAAAGGAACATAGGGTACACGTACACTATGCTCGTAATGAACCTTTAGCTCGCTGTGTCAGAGAAACTAATCTCATTTCAAATCATATTGATTTTAAATTTCATAGAAACAGATGCATAGATAGATAGATAGATTTACATTACAGATAATGTAAAATAATATACTTTTGTTCTTTTCGAATTAATTAATCAAACCATGTTTATGTTATTATTATATATTAAACACTTAATGTTATATACTATTAATTATTATTTATTTCTCGACCTGGGAGATTTATTATTCCAAGCACTAAACAACATCCTGAAGTCAGTCTTTTCTTTTTCGATACGGCTAGAAACATTTCTCGACGTTTCAAGGTCCCTAGAGTTGATTTTTTTTAATTAATTTTTTTTTAATTAATTTTGTATATATAAAATTTTTCAATTTTGCTCTAAAAATATTATTTGGTATGCAGTTGTTTAGTGATTGTAAATATACGCTCTACATTTGAATTTCGTAAAAAAATGTTGACCCGTTTTTGAGATATAGAATTTTGAAAAAAAAATCAATATTTTTTTAAAAATCCAAAAAATAAAAAATTGCACTTTTGATAATCAAATATTATTAAGGCAATATAAGAGCTTATTCAAAAAAAAATATTGAAATCAGTTCATAAAGTTGATGAGAAAATTAAAAAAACAAAATAACGGTTCTATGAGCGGTACCTTTCCTGAGCAATACAAAAATATGTTTTTCTTATTAAAAGATTCCAAGTTAAAAAGTAAAATTTTAGAGAAAATTAAAAAAAATCTATCGGTTTGTTTTTGAGAAAATTCGAATTTTCGTTGTTTGACCAAAAAAATTGTATGTGGGGGCCACTGTTAGTTTTGATCTTAAAACAAAAATGAAAAAAACGCCTAATGCGAATCTGCTCAAAACCTTAACTTCCAAGTTTGAACTCAATCGACCCAATGGTTTAGGCTGTAAGAGCGTGGACAGACAGATAGGACAGACGGACGGAATCGCGGGACCCACTTTTTTCAACTTCTCTACCATCGTAATATCATGTTTGATTAAAATCTCGAGTTCGAAATTTTGCACGAATGCAAAACTTGCCATATACATACATAGTTCCTATGTATGTATGTATATGTCGCAAGTAAAAAAGGTGAAAAATATGGCTTACCTAAAATATTTTACGAACCAATAACGATAGAGACTTGAATTAAATTGTATATTATATATTGTAACGTGATACCAAACAAGTATATTTTTGGAAAAAAAATCCAATAACGGTTTTTTTTATAAATCAATAAAACTGAAAAAAAAAATATTTGTCACCTCGAAAATTTTACGAACAAAAAATGAGAAAAACAATTTTGTGCAACGAAAAATGACGTTTTTAACATCTTGTAAAATTTTGAGGAAAATCATATTGATAGTTTTTTTTACAAAAAATAAAAACCTAAAAAAAAAATTAATAAAAGTTGGTGAAAATTTATTTTCGACTCAATAACTTTTTAAAAATTTGAGATATACACTTCAAATTAATTTTATCTTTTAAAAAATATTGTTGTCAACATTCAGTAAAATTTTAAGAAAAATCAAATTGACAGTTTTTTTTAGTAAAAATTAAAAACCTAAAAAAAATTAACAAAAGTTGGTAAAAACTGATTTTCGACTCAAATATCTTGTCAAAAATTTCAGATTCTGGCTTATCTTTTAAAAAAATATCGTTGTCAACATTCAGTAAAATTTTGAGAAAATTTGAATTGACAGTTTTTTTTACAAAAAATAAAAACCTAAAAAAAGTAATAAAAGTTGGTAAAAATTGATTTTCGACTCAAATTACTTTTCAAAGCATTGAGACATTGGCTTAAAACTAATTTTATTTTTTTTAAAATATTGTTGTCAACATTCAGTAAGATTTTGAGAAAATCGAATTGGCATTTTTTTTACAAACAATTAAAAACCTAAAAAAGCATCACTAAAAGTTCGTAAAAATTGATTTTCGACTCAAATATCTTTTCAAAAATTTAAAATATTGGCTTCAAAATAATTTTATTTTATAAAAAATATTGTTTTCAACATTTAGTAAACTTTTGAGAAAAATCGAATAGACAGGTTTTTTACAAACAATAAAAACCTAAACAAAACATTACTAAAAGTTGGTAAAAATTTACTTTCGACTCAAATATCTTTTCAAAAATTAAAAATATTGGCTTCAAACTAATTTAATGTCACAGAAAATATTGTTTTCGACATTCAGTAATTTTTTTTTATAAAAATCCAACAGTCCGTTTTCTTCATAAAAAAATAAAATCTATAAGAAATAGTAAGCATTTTTTTTAAAAATTGATGTTCGGTTCTCGATGTCTCGTGATTAATAGAAATTTTTTACTTCAAATAAATTTCATTCATCCAATTTGTATTTGTTTATATAAGAAATAAGAACTTTCAAGAAATGCTACTAAAATCAAACTATGTATTTCTGTATTTCATCATATGTATTTTATTGGTAATTTTCAAATTCTTTTAAATAATTCAACTGATAACGTTTTTAACAAAACACTTAAATTTACAAACCTTTTAAGTAAGACAAATCGACAGACGGGATGGGAAGTTACCAGTGTGGGTCGCATCCCAGCCTTTTTCTTTATAACTATTTTCTTATCATTTGTAAGCTTATACCCATATCTACCTTAAGTAGTGGCATAGATATTTAATCTTATTTTAACTGATTTCCTCAAAACAATTACTTTTCCATACATCTATTTATAACAATAGTAGGTATTTATACAAAATTGGCAACACTCTTTCTATTTGACTGGAAAAAGCTTTCAAATTGTCCTTTTAAAGTTTTCTCTCTTACAGAGCTTATTACAGCTGTGTGTTCCATATAAAATGAGAAGCACGCCACAAATATCCTAGGATAACACAATTCCAGTTATGCTTTTTATCCCCCGCGCTCAAAATTCGGTCTAAAAACTAAGTATTGACATAGCATGGCACTCACACGCAACTTACCCTTGGAAATGAAATTGAAATCCAACATGCAATGCCACCCACCCCAACGTCCGCCGACGGCCGCCCCATCATCGTCGTTTTTGTCGTTTTCATTCCGCGTTCTATATTATACTATAGCCATCAGATGCCACCGAATATCGGAGGAGTCTCTACCGAAAGGTTAAGCTTTCTCTTCACATCAGTTGTCTTCCGATGTAAGTGTAGCCCGCTAGCATTCACGGAAGGTGATATACCTGCCTATTTCAAACACGAAGTAGTATCCTTTTCAATACTTGACAAAAAAAAAAAATAAATAAAATCAAAGAAAAGTGAAAGTACCTTTAGGTATATTAAATTTCCCGAAAAAAAGATTTCAAGCCTACACCTATGCTCAAAGTAATATTGAAATAAAAATCCTCCATTGATGATTACCGAAAGAAAATGATGAAAAATAAAAAAAGAAAATCCAAATTAAATTATTAAAGTTGTTCTTTTTTAACTTCCCCGACCACAAAATAAAAGTTCCCTGAAAAGCCCGCCTCGGTTTTTGTGTGAAGTGGCCTGGATATATGTACAAGAGTTTGAAAATATCAAAAGCAGGAGAAAAATAGAGGCAAAATAGTGTCAGTGAAACTGTTTGACAGCGAAATGGCCTCATCATACCTTATCGGCGAGGACTATAGCAGCAATGGGGAGGACGAAGATGATATGACGGTAGGCTATTATTTTAATTTTTTGTTTTGTCATCAATTGGGGGGTGGACTTATAGTAATGTCATATTTACTGTTTATTGCAAAAAGAGATTGTTATAAAACTATTAGAAAACTTGGAGTTAAAGTTGATGTGAATCGAAAACAGTGTCGTTTTATTATTATGGGTCATTGCACTTGAAAACACAAATTATGTCTGAGAATTAAATATAGGGGTATCCTTACCCCATTACCCTTAATACCTATCATTCCTTTGCTGGTTTAAGTATCTTTGAGGGTTCTTGAATGCAGTGTCTCTGAAGGTCTTACATCTAATATTTCCCCTAGCAAAAACATAAATATCAAAAATGTATATCGATAAAATATAAAGTACCTTCGCGCGTTCTTCTGTAAACTTTTCTTCTAAATAATGTATGTATGTATATGGAGGGTATAAAATAGGATACAAGGAGGTATGACTTCTTCGAAATAATAACAATAATAAGATACAAATCACAAGATTTACTTTAATCCTTTTTGTTTTTAGGGCAAGCAAGCGTGCATTTTAATACTTTTTACTATTTTTATGTTAAAAGCTTACAAAAACAATAAGGAAATATTTATATCAATTTAAATGAGCTCTTCAGAGGTTTGGCTTCAAAAACACTCATCAAAGGAAATTGGCGTATGTATATTGTATATAAGTATTTTTATAACTACCCCCCATAATCTTTTGTAAGAATATGCCATGATATTCAAAAAGAAAAGAAGCCCTGCTGATATTTATAAAAGACACACACATAATGTCATCTTTTTTATGAATTCACTGTTGTTTAAAAGGTAAATTAAAAAAGCAAAATTACCATCACAAATGTCCTTCCTTCCTTAACTTATTTACTACTAAAAATAAAAATGCATTCAGAAGCAAAAATATAGGAAGCTCAAGAAAAAGGTTGAGGTTATTAAAATTGTGTTAAGTTAGTCTTTATTGAAATTACCTTATATGTTGTTGTATAGGACAAAGTTTAAATATATTATTAGTATGTAGAAAAATAGAACCAGTTTAACTTATTTAAGAGATACATTTTCTAAATGATTGCACTTCTAAAAGGTGTATACATAAATAGTTTGAGCATGTTTTGAGATTCATATACATAGCTACAAATTTTCCAGTTTAATATAGGCTCCATTTTAATAGAACTTTTCACTATTTCGAACTGAATACACTCACTTAAAAATATGTTTAACAAATTAATTTCTGTCCTTAAACTTGTAAACATATACGGTTGGAAATTTAAACAAATATTCTAGACTTTCTAAAGTCATACTTGGGTATAAGTTTATAAATAGTAAACGATTTTATAAGAATTGACAACTAGTTTAAAAAAAAAAAACCATTTTAGATATTTCAAAACTTTATTTTCAGCTTGAAGTATACGCTTAAAATATTTATCAATGGAGCGACTTCGTTCATTCATGCACGTTGGGCACAATTTTCAATGACTCGTCCGAAACTGCCGCAATTTCACATTAAATATACGCTTTGAGCTCTTTCAATGTCCCGTGTCGTCGGCTTATGGGAATAATCCAATGGACTTAACGTAGCCTGAAAGAAAATAGTCTCGAAGCGTTAAATCGCACGTACGACTGGCCTATTTCTTGAGATAACGCGCTCAACAAAATTATTCTTCCATAAGACATGGCGGATAGAGGCTGGTCATTCACAGTAACGTGACGATCTTTATCGTCGACAAAAAAATATAAAATAATATGTAGGCCAAACGATGCCTTCTTGAAAACGCAGTAAAATTAAATGATTTGGATCGTTGCTATATGGCCGCCTCGACGGAGCGATATTTTCGACCAAACCGTTGTCTCACTGAATTTACACGACGAATATGTAGACTCGAGCATTTGTGCATTGTCTGTCTACTAGGAACAAGAATTAAGACGGAGAATTGGAGTTTAAAACTCTTAAAGCTGTGGTCACTAAAAATAAAGCGATTTTGAACTTCCCACAAGAAGCTCTTGTAATCGAGCCGATTTGTCGAGTTGTTTTATTTTCTCTAGAATCTAAATCAAACATTTTTAAAGCGATGTCTGTGTGTGCGTGTGAACGTACATCCCGTACGTTCGGGATACTGTGAAAAAAAACTTTAGATGGCACAGAAAGGGATTTAACCTAAGACCTTAGGCATGACAGTCCTACGAATTTTTTTTTTTTTTATTAATTTTTATTAATTCAATCTTAAAACTATCTTAAGGCTAGACAAAAATTCATAAAACTAGCCTAATTAACCATAACTTACAACTAACTTACTGGTCCCATACGGACACTCTAAGTTAAACAATAATACTTAATTCTAATGCCTTTCGGCTCTAAGATCTATTTTAGTATAATTCAATTTTATTTATTTTTTTATTTATTAGAAAATTAACAAAAAAAACTAATTTCAATATCTTTTTTTATTTTTACTTAAAAACTAATTAAAATTAGGTCCTTAAAATAAAACTTAAAACTAACTTAAACTAACTTAAAATACCTATTCTACCTATAAACTACTTAAATCTAGAACAACCAAAGCAGCAAATCTAACATTCTAATATTTGTTTTGTTTTTAATTTTGTGTTTTATTTTTTTCCTTTTTTCATGTGTCTTTTATATTTTTTATATATTTTTCATATACCTACATATATTTTTTTATTTTTGTAATTCTTTTTTTTTGTGTCATCATGCCTATTCTATACTTAAAACTAAACCCTAAAACTACAAAACAAGTATGTAAGCCGGCCAAGGCTTAGAACCCCATTCCGACTACCCACTATCAATTGCCGATTGAAGCCACCAAAACTGGTTCTCCTGCTTCACCCTATCAGTCCGGTCCCGTTCGGATCGAAGACATACCTAGCTCTTGCAATGTGACCTCGAACGAGTTTTATCACGAAATTGTCAATTCTGTTGATTCGAGCCCCGTTGTATAGGACCTCGTTGGAATAGTAATGCACGAAAGAAGATTCGGCTATTCGATATAAGCCGGTACAGCGCGCGTCGTAAACACTGAAGCTCGAACACCCGAAACTTCTCCATCTGGGAAGGGGCAACGTAGAACCACACGGGACAACCATAAATGATCATCGGCCGTATGAGGGCCATGTAGCAAATTACCTTCACTCTGGGGTCAAGCTGACTGCTGTAAAACAGCCTTTTCGTCAGAGCGAAGGGTCCTCTGACCCTGGTCAGAGCAGCATTTATATGTATGTCTGTACTTCACTAAAATTTTGCTCGTTAATCGCTGCCCGTGAAGATCAACGATGACCATCTTGCGCCAATTCTTGCACGTATCCCTCGTGACCCTAGCCAACGGAGTCCGGAAGAGAATTGTCTCCGACTTCTGGACATTTATTTTCAGTTTCCAATCGTCGCAATATCTTTGAATCTTGTCGAAATCACGCTGCAAGAGAATTCTAATAACCTCAACCTTTCGGGCCGTTCTGTACGCAATTAGATCGTCGGCATACGCAATTGCCTTTGTTAGACTACCTATCAGATCGCTGGTATAAATGCTGAAGAGAATTTCGGCGAATTCACCGCTCCCTGTTGAAGACCATTGTTAACTTAGAATGTTGTGGTAGAAGTTACATTGCCACTTTTGACAACAAACTTTCTACCGTTAAGCATATCATAGAGTATATACAACAATGGTTTGCTTATGCCAAGCCTGCTCAGTTTTAGGTAGAGAGGAGACCCTCTAACCATACGGCGTCAAAGGCCTTTTCCAAATCAACCAGAACAGCACCTGTGCATTGTTGTTTTGATTTATTCCATTGAATATCAGAAACGAGTTTAGACGCAGCATGAATTGTGTCATGACCCGCCTTGAACCCGAACTGTTTATCCGGAATTATTTTGTTGTCCGAAGCCCACTTAGTCAGAGCCCTATTGATGTTCTTTTCGAAAACTTTGCTGATGCTCGGAAGAAGATCGAAGATTTGACGGGTTGGAGTTGTCCTTTCCCTTTTTCGGGAGAGGATGAACCACAGCGGTCTTCCAATGCACTGGATAATATGCATTAATCAGTGTATTATTGAAGAATGGTATAAATGTCAATTGCCTCCATAGGTAAATGTCTTAGTACAACGTTCGATATACCATCGACACCTACTGACTTTTTGTTTTTTATTGAGTTGAAGATGAGCTGAAGCTCGATCTTCGTCACTAACAAGGAGTCCTACGCATTAATCATCACGCCAAGGGAAGATATTTCGATTTCAAATAAATTTTGTTTTACAGATACACACAAAAAGATGCAAAACAAATTGAGTAGGTTGTTTTTCTCCTTTGCAATAAAATAAATATTTCTAAAAAATATCCGTTTCTTAACATCGAAATAAAACCTCTTATTGAAAAACCCTGTTTGAAAAAAGTTTGGAGTGAGTACGATATTGTATTTATTAATTATATATGCTGCTAATCTTAAATATTATATATTTTATATTTGTAAATATATTTTAAAGGTTGTATTGAAGCTAATACTTGAAATACAATTAAATATTATCATTCATTTTTTGTTACGTTATATGTCTCCACAGAGGAATTTTTCCCACAGATTATTTATTTGTTTTGGACTGTGATTAATAGGTCGGAGTGACAACGATAAATATAAACTAAATTAAATATGTACCTGTATACTAAAAATGACGCTAGCTGCAGCTAACACTAACTTCCCATTGGTGACCTTCAAAACTTGCACCTGACATTTTTCTTTGCGGCTAGAGAATTATTATTCAAAGAACCTTAAAAATGCAATCCAATCGTAGTTAAGCTGTTTTCTGACGTTGTATTGAGGCAACAAACAAATATTTTTAATTCAATTTGTTGTAGTTTTTTTTTTTGTAAAACAAAATCAAGTTAAAATTAAATTTACATATCTTTGGTAAAATCAATAAAAAATATACATAGAAGCTGGCTGGCGATGAGACTAAAAAACACCCAGAAACATCATTTGGAATACGAAGAGATATTACTAACTTCAAAACCACCGAAATGAGTCTGATATGGCGCCTTTTATTTATTTGCACCGAAATTTGTCAAGAAACTAGACGATCTTGTATATTGAAGTTATTGCAAAGACATGGTATTAAGCAGGTTCTAAATATGAATATGGTTGGTTAAGGACTTTTGTTGTCATCATTGACAGCTGACATTTTGTGGTGTAATAATAAAGTTTGTTTACTATCTGAAGGTATCAAAGGACTAAGGGCAGATTAGTATTTGTATAAATTGTATCTGGTGTCAAACTAACAACCCTTTCTCGAAAACCGTTAGGATGCGGTACAGACAAGTTACCAGATTCGGTTAGGTCATGACTTGACCTTTCACCATATACAATTTGGACCCTTACATATTGGACACCCTGTATATCATATTTTTCAATTGTTAAAAGAAATATTTTTGGAATGAAGTCAGAAAAAGTGTTGATCCATTTTTTAAATATCGGATCTTGAAACAAACAAATTAAATACATTTGATCATTAGACTGATAAACAAAGGGACGAAATTGCTGGACCCACTTTTTTTTATTTCTCTGCCATCGTAATTTTATGTTTGATTAAAATCTCGAGTTTGAATGCAATACTTGCCTTATATATATGTATGTATGTATCTACAATACAATCAATGCAATGATATCCTTCTTTTTGACATAAGGGACTTCATTTGCAGTCAACTTTATTCTTTGAAAGTACATTTTGACCAAGGCAACTAGTTCTTTTTTAAGTGTCATGAATTTCAAATTTAGAACTTTACAAAACTCTACCTTCAGTTCATACAAATAAAACTACCAAAAACATTATTGTTTACAAGACATTCCTCAGGCATGCTTCAAGTCCATTACGATTTGTATTTTGTATTGTAAGGAAATATTATTTATTTCTTTTCCGATCGACAAGGAAAAAATTTACAGAAAACATTAAATGGAGTTGTGCAGAAAATAAATAAATCATAGAGAAATAAAGTTCAGCTTTTAGTTGAATGAAAAAACATGATCAACTGTCATTTTGACACAGTAGACTTGACTTGATAGTTAGGGACATTTTCTTGACAAACTTTCCAGTCAACTTTGCATTAAAGTCGCCTTAATTGGAAGGTAAGTTTTTGGCAGCTGGCCAATCAGATACTAGAAACTTGCCTTAATTTCAAGTCCCTTATGACCATTAATAAGGCCAAAATTAAAATAACTATGTATGTGTTTGGATTATTTTGCAGATTTGAATTTTTGAAACAAAAACAAAAAGTTTATGAGCCTAGTTGTTTGCATTAACTACATAAAAATATACAACTTACTGTTGATGTCATTAAACGGTCTAGAATCCTACAAATGTCCTAACGGGAATAACTTCCACATAACTTAACTTCACGTAGTAGGTACCCGTGGCATGATGGTTAGTGCGTTGGACTGTCATGCGAGAGGTCTTGGGTTCAATCCCTGCCTGTGCCACCTTAATTAAAAAAAGAGTTTTCACGGGTACTGCCTCTTGCGAGGAATTGACAAATTCTCCAAGAGTAATTCTTGTCATGAAAAAGTGCTTTCTCAAAATTAGCCGTTCGGATTCGGCATATACATAAATTGTAGGTCCCCTCCATCCCTGACAACATTATTCGCACACAGGAATGGTTGAGAGTTGTAAGTCACTAGGCCCTGGTTCTCTACGGACTGTTGCGCCACCTAATTTATTTATTTTTATTTTTTTAATTTTACCTACATAACTTCATTGATCAAATTTTTTCTAGAATTGATCTTAAAGCCTATTTCAATCTCATAAGCCTTCTTACTGATATCAAAACTACACATCATTGAATGGTATGTCATTTGTTCAATTTTAGAGCTGAAAAAAAAAATGTCTGACAATCAATTTTGAAAAAATCTTCGCCGATCAAAGGCCAAAGTCAAGATATCGATCAGTTAATTTTCCTTAATATAAGAAAGTTATGTATGAAAAAAATCTTATGATCAAAGGCTGCCTTCTGATGCAGGGTAGCAAATGTCTCTTGCAATAAAGCCGTATTCGCTCCAGTTGAGTGATTGTGACACCGTCTTGTTGAAACCACATATTCTCCAAGTCGTATTCTTCAATAGCAGGCAATTAAAAGTCTGTTATCATATGACCATAACGCTCCAAATTGACGGTGACAGTCGTTCTATTATCGTTTTCGAAGAAGTAAGGTCCAATCACACCTCCGGACCAAAGAGCGCACCAAACAGTGACTTTTTGTGGATGTAATAGCCCCTCTTCAATTACTTGAGCATTCTCAGAATTCCAAAAACGACAATTTTGTTTATTAACATACCCATCGAGTGAGCAATGTGCTTCGTAGGTTAAGACAATTATGTTGCCTTCCACCGCCTGTTGTTCAAGCACCCATTCGACGTATCTACGACGATGTGAATGGTCAGCTGGGTTCAGTTGTTGTGTGAGCTGGACTTTATATGCATCTAGGTGTAGATCCAAATGCAAAATAGGCCATAATGTGCCGTAAGACTGTTCTAATTCCTGAGAACGACAAAGAATTGACGCATTCGGGTCTTCAACAACACTTTCACTTACAGGTTACAGCAGCGATATTTTCATTGGTACGAGCGAAACGATGTAACCGCAAAAAACGCAAAATGGATAACCCGTTATGTCAGATGCTTTAATTTCACTGAAGTATTCGAAGTTATGAAATCGAGCGAATGGTAGAACCATGAAAACAATTTCACTCGATTTTCAATTTAGATTTCGATCTCATTTCACTCGATTTTGAGAACCTAGCTGATAAACTCTCTATTTAATATGAAAATTACTAATCATTGCATGGCCTGTCTTCTTTTCAACTATAAAGCTAATCACAAAAATGGTGCTAATCGAAAGTCAAGGTTTTTTTTTCTGTCGAAAAATCAATTATTTTTCTTGATATAAAAAAAGTATGTATGGAAAGAAAATCCTATGATCAAGAACTGCCTTCTGATATAAAAGAACATGCAAAACTTCAAGTAAATGAGTTTACTGTTTTTTTTTAGATATAGTGTCACCGATTTGAAAAATGATGTTTTGAGAAAAATGAGTTTAAAGTTTGAAGTCGGTCATGGTAAACATTCAAAAATAGACGGAACTTCGTCAATTTTGAACGAATCGACATACAATTTAGGAGAATATAAATATTTGAAATGTCATACTTTGGAACTCTGTCCGGCCAAAACGAAAAATTGATTCTTTTGATGGTTTTGGAAGACTTTGATTGAAATTCTTTCTCTATTTCCAAATCTAAGTAATAGATGTAATCGATTAAATCTAAACGGACTTTCCAACAATTTATTAATTCTTCTTTTTGGTTATCATAACATCGGAACATACAATTTTAAAATAAACAAAAATGTGGTCAGCAAAGTGGACCACAATAGGGTAGTTTTGAAATTGATTTTTTTGTGCTTTGGATATTTTGCTATTATTCTAGTTGCTTCCAGAAAATATATTCAATCAGACAGAGCCCTCGACATCATTTCTATGTTAAATGTCAAATATTTACTGGGTAAACATTAAGGTTTAATCAAAGCATTTGATTTTAATTGTCCATAGGTACGTCAATTCCGTTTTCAGATGAAAATGTCAAAAATGACCTACCTGAACCATCAATGGAACTGAAACTAAAACAAACAGCTGAAGTGTCAATGTCCCCATACTCCTACAGGTGTTTTCTTTCACAGTTGCGTGTCCTGTTTCGTGTTTTTGGCCACTTTCGTGGGAGGCCTTAAATAATTCATAATAATTAAAAACAAAAATACCGAAAACAAATCTTCACAAACGACACAAACATAAATCCAGTTTAATAGAAATAACCATAATTCAAGCAATGAAGCATTTAGTATATAGGTTCGCAAACGGATGTCAATATTTACAAGGCAACCATCATAAATGTCCAGACATTTCCCCGAATCTGTTAACAAGCTAATGATTAAATGAGGGTGTATATATTCACGTGTCTATATGAGCGCGTGTGTGTGTGTGTTTTTGTGTGTGTGAAAGGCCATTAGCACTTAATAAATTTCAAACGTGTTTATTCTTACATAATCTAGTCACCCCAACTCCTACTACCTACATTTAGACATTTGGATATGGATATTATTATTTTAGGAGTTAAATGAATGTAGATTAGGGACAAAAAGCGTCACTAAAATCAAATCAAATGCGTTTTCTTTATTATTAGAATGGTCGAACTTTTGTGGAATTTACCTAATTGTTTTTATTAATAAGTTGGGTGGTTCACCCTAATTGAATAAAAAGTAAGGTTATGACCTTGGGGTTTTAATCATTTGTAATAGTTTATTTTAAAAATAAAAATATTTATTTTTTTAACTATGTAAGTAAGGTCGATTCAATTTATGGAAAACTGAATACATTTATTAAGGACAACTGCACACAGTATGGCGGTCGTGTCCTTCTAGATCGTACGATACAACACCTAGAGACTATTTTATGGGGGTTTATGAAAAGTCGGTTGTACAGACAGAAAATCTCAAGACGATTAACGCCTTGGAAGATAATATTCGGCACGTTGTTACTGACAGCCGACCCTAATTGCTGCGAAAAGTGATCGAAAATTGGGCCCCTGTGGGCTGGAATTTATTTGAGCCAGCCGCGGAGGCCACTTGCCCGAAATCATTTTTAAAACAGAATGATAAAGCTTTATTCTTGGCCATTACATTAAATTATATGCCTTTAATTAACTTCCCATAGGAAGTTATTGTAATCGTTCCGATTTGTAGAATTGAAAATTTTGACATTTCTCGACGTTTCAAGGTCCCTATAGAGTCGAAATAAAAGATTTTTAGAGAGATGTCTGTGCGTGCGTGTGTACGTACGTTCGTACGTCCGTACTTCTGTACGTCCATACGTCTGTACGTTCGCGACGTTCGCAACGTTTTTTTCGTCGGCCATAGCTCAAGAACCAGTAGATTTATCGACTTCAAATAAATAATAAATATACAGATAATAATGCTAAAGATGCAGAAAGGACTTTAAAAAAACTGCGTGGGTGGTTTTTTTACCATAGCAATTTAAAAAAGGTGAACATTTTGGTTAACCCTAAATATCTCACGAACCAATAACGCTAAAGACTTGAATTCAATTTTATATTATATATTGTAACGTGATACGAAACAAATATATTTTTGGAAAAAAAACTAACAAATTTTTTAATAAAGCAAAAAAACTGAAAAAAAATATTTGTCACCTCGAAAATTTTACGAACAAAAGATGATTTTATCTCCAAAACAATTTTGTGCAACGAAGAATATTGTTTTCAACCACTGATAAAATTTTGAAAAAATCGAATATAAAGCCTTTTTACAAAAAATTGAAAACCTAAAAAAAATTAACAAAAATTGGTAAAATTTGTTTTTCAACTCAAATATCTTTTCAAAAATTTGAGATTATGGCTTCCAACTAATTTTATCTTTTAAGAAATATTGTTGTCAACATTCGGACAAATTTTGAGAAAAATCGAATTGACAGTTTTTTTTTATACAAAATTAAAACCTAAAAAAATATATTTTCAAGACTTTGAGACATTGGCTTTAAACTAATTTTATCTTATAAGAAACATTGTTTTCAACATTCGATAAAATTTTGAGAAAAATCGAATAGACAGTTTTTTTTACAAAAAAATGAGCCGTCATCTGACGTCTGGCAGATGTGAAACACCGTACACTCTACTACATATAAAATATATACATATATATTATATATATATGGGTGATTATACAAAAGTTGGGTAACTTTTGAGGATTTTTGTTTACGATAGTTTTTAAATCAAACTTCTATAAATTCGGGTGTATATGATAGCTAATCTAATTAATATATTGTTCCCAATCGGGCCAGTCACTTTTTTGAGTACATTGTAAGATATTTAAAAATTTCAGAATTTGACTGCCAAAGGACTGACGAGTATACACAGTTTTGAAAGTATTATAATAAAATTTAATACAAATTAGTAAAAATCTCTTAGGATTTAATAATGATCACTTAAAATCACTTAGTAACAATTAAAAATAATTATTAATATGTAATACTAGAAGAAAATACTACATCAGTTTTCAAAACAGACTTTTGACATTTAACGTAACGTTATTCACTTATCTTTTACTACTTTCACATAGTTTTAATAAATATTTCAAAGTAATCAACAAACAAAATCTAACAATATTCATCTTAAAAGTACTAATGATCAAGAAATGAAGAACAATAACAATTTACCTGACACAGAACTGACGCCACACTAGTGACGAAAAAGACGAAATTTGAGATTATAATCTGGACTAATGTTTTTTTTTGTAATTTCAAATATCAACAAACTACATTTTAACAAATCAAAGTCTAATACGAATAAATAAAAATAAACTTTAGATTAACAAAAAAATAACGACTCACCATAAAACTGACGTGTTGACTGGCTAAGCACGTGTATAGACAACAAACATAACCCAAACTCTGGTACAGTTATGGTGGCCGTCAAATTGTGCAACCCGCAACTAACTTTATTACCAACATTAAAATTCAAAGTGGGATTTGACGTTGAGTCGGCGATATTTCGCACGAATTTTAAATTTAAATAACACACAAGAAACTGACGAATAAAACTGAACACAAAATTTCTTATTTTTTTAAATAAAGTGGAGAACACTGCATTATGAAAGTTGTAGTATATATTAAACTATATACATCGCAGATTGTATCTATTAATTTAATAAGTTTTCTCAAATTAATGATAATGTTTAATAGACAGTCACTTAATGGTTGGTTTTCAGGGTTGTGACATGCCAGAGGACTGACGTTTTAAGAACTAATTGTGTTTTTTTAATAACTTGTATTCAAAATGAAGAACTGAAATTGGGTGACTAAATAAAGGTCTTTCCATTGTTTTAAAATAAATTGCAATCTCAATAAAATATAATCAGACTTTGTATAGGTATATTGGTTGATGACATCGAGTTACCCAACTTTTGTATAATCACCCATATGTGTACCTCAGTATAGCGTGGCGACCCGTCGTCACACCGTACACTCTACTACACATAAAATATATATGTAGGTATATGTATACCTTAGTATACTTAGTATAATTTGGTTTACAAGTGAGCCTATATATGTTTGACATCAAAAACTTTCAATTGAATTTTCCTAAAAATCACACATCTTAAAATAGAAGAGCTGACAAAATTGTATTAAAGGTACCTACAACAGCAAACAACATATACCTACCTACATACATACCTACCTAAATATAAACTAAATTTTTTTAAAAATGATAAAACAAAAGGAGGATTGGAACATAAATAAAAGACACAAATTTCAATTATCAAATTATTCAAATTATCTGAACCAACATAAAGAATGCATTTTTGTTTTTATTTTAAACTACAAAATATGTAGGTACATATTTATAAAAACTGTACCTACCTATCTATGTACTAATCTCAAACAAAGTACTAAGTGTATGGATAATGGATATTATCACTGTCCGGATACTAGTAGGAATTCCCTATGAAATTTTATGAAATACCTGCCTACCTCCCAATACCTTTTATATACATATAAAATTTGAATTTAAAATCAAACCCACATCCTGAAAAAAAAATCACCTACCAATTGATATCTATCTACAAAAAAAAATCTTTAAAGCTCAAACAAATCTAATGTTCAAATTTTGAAGAAAAACTTAATTCCAAATAAAAGCAAAATACCCACTCGCCAAAATATACATACATACTGTAACTATAACCAAACGTATAACTACCCCTATATTCTTCTTCACAAAGATCTGCACGACAAAAATTACATCGTAGCTTTGTATACATAATACAAACCATGGTTCATATACAAGGATCGTACACAAGGAGAAGCAGACTTATGAATGTACATAAATAAAAACAAACAAAAATCGATACAAGATCCTGAACAGCTGATGTAAACATACAAACATTTCATTCATCCCCTTATTAGACACAATATTGAGACATTGCCGTTTTCCATATAAAAGTGCATTGATATAAAGAAAATACAAAAACAATGTGATCGACCTTCATATGGAAGCTATGGAACTATGGTTTTCATATACAAAGCTATAATTTTCATATCCAAAGACCGTACACTCTACTACATATAAAATATATATATATATATACATATATATATACATATGTATACGTCAGTATACCCGTTGGCACACCGTACACTCTACTACACATAAAATATATGTGTAAGTTTCAACTGTTTGGCTTGAAACTTCGATTATGGAATAAGAATAATTCCAATAATTTGATAAGGACACAAGTTGATGCAGTAAAGAACTATATTTTATAATAAAATTAACAAATAAAACATTATTAACAAAAACATAACAATAACCATAATATTAATTAACATACCTAAATCAACAATTATGTCGGCTTTGAAATCTTTGATAATACTTATTGAACAATTTAAATACGATTGAAAATGAGTATAAAATAATAAAATATTAATATTGAAAAGTAAGATCCTTAATACTAGATGTAAATATGTAGAGTGTTTTAGCAAAGTGTCGAGACGGTAGAAGAGATCTGGCAAAAGTAGTTATGGTGGCTAAGTTTGTGAATAAGATGGCAACAAACTTACATCCCCCCTTCCCCGAGAGGCTTCATCAGAATAAGGAATTATTTTACTCTTATGAAAAATGTTCAAGTCTTTCTTTTTTCGGCCAGAATCTATCTCGTAAATGGAATTAGATATCTTTTTTTTTATTTTGAAAGGACCCATTCGAACTGGATCTAATTTATTTCTATTCATTTTGTTACCAGTTTGAATAAAAACTAAATAATTTTCTTTGTAATCAATTTCTTTAGTATGTTTATCATAATACTGTTTGTTTATGATATGTGATCTGTTTGCATTTTGTATTGCTACAGATCTATTGAAATTTAAATTTTCGAGAGTATTTTTATTTAATTCTATTGGGATAATTGAGTTATCTACACCTGTTAATAAATAATTCGGAGAGAAACCTGTTGAAGAATGTATGGTGTTGTTATATTCAAAAATACACTGATCAGCAATTACTGACCAGGGTCTATTCTTATTCTCATACATTTTACAACGAATTCTATTTACTAGAGTTTGATTTGTTCGCTCACTCTGTCCATTAGAAAATGCACAGTCTATTGCTGTGAAAATTAAATTTATATTTTTGTTCTTCAAATAATTTTTAAATTCCGAAGAATTGATTCCTGGGTATTGATCAGCAAAAATCGTCTTAATGTTGCCTTTATTCTCAGTTGACTTTACAAGATTTATAAAATCTTTTGCTGACTGTGTTTTTGACGTAGAAATAAATGCATATCTTGTTAATTGATCTACCATCAAATGTAAATACTTTTTTGAGGATCTGTTTCCCGAGAAACCTCCTATTGTATCTAGTGATACTATCTCTAATGGTACTGAGGCTGGACCTAACTGCGATAACGGAGCTTTGAAGTTACCGAACCTTGTTTTATTTTTAATACATGTTTCACAAGTTCTACAAATTATTTTTATATGTTTGTGCATATTTTTGAAGTAAAATGTTGGTGTAATTGTTAATATCATTTGTTTGAAACCAATATGGCCTTGCGAATTATGTATTTTTTTGAGTAATAAGATACCATATTCCTCTGTTAACCATACTTTCTCTCTACTATTTAAAGTTCTGTACATAATGTTATTTTTTATTTTATAATTTTTATCACACGTTAATTTCTTTTGATCATCCAATATATTTTGTATTGTTAAGTGATTCACTATTTTTATTTGTGAATTATTACTTTCATTTTCTTCTGATAGTACTGGATTTCTCGAAAGACAATCAGCTTCTGAATTGTTTTTACCCGGATTGTAATGAATTTCAAATTCGAATTGAGAAATGTAATTTAAAATGTGAAGTAATTCTATGTCCTTGCAGTTTCTTATGTTGAAATTACGTAATGGCTCATGATCAGTGAATATTTTGAATCTTTGGCCTATTAAATAATATTGCCAATATAATATGGCTTCTTTTATTGCCAAACATTCAATATATATTGCTCTTTTTGTTTTCTGAGATTTGTTTAGTTTTCGTGAGAAATAAAATACCGGTTTAACCGATTCATCTTCTTGAGGTTGTTTCAAAATTGCACCAACTCCTTCTATGCTAGCATCCGTGTAAATGTATATTGGTTTATTTGGGTCGAATATCGCTAAAACAGGTGTTGTACATAAATATTTTTTTACTTTTTCAAAGCTGTCCTTACATTTATCTGACCATACAAATTTTACATCTTTTCTTAAGAGGTTATGTAAAGGTTCTAGAGTCATTGCAGATCTAGGAATATATTTTAAATAAAAATTTACTTTGCCCAAAAACTGTCTTATATGTTTTCTTGTTTTTGGTTCAGGGAAATCACTTATAGCAATTAAATTATCGTTAATCGGTTTAATACTATTATTTGATATTTTATGTCCTAAATAAGTAACTTCTTTTTGTGCAAAACTACATTTATTTGTATTCAACTTTAAACCGTTGTCTTGTAAAGCCTGTAATGTTCTTTTAATGTGGTTTAAATGGTCAGAATAATTATGTGAAAAAATTAATATATCATCTATATAATTTATTGCAAAAGAATCTAAGTTATTATTTCTAATTATACTTGATAAAATTCTTTGAAATATAGCAGGAGCTGATTTTAAACCAAAAGGTAAACATGACCATTGCCAATGACCATGGTGTGTCACAAAAGCGGTTTTGTATTTATCTTTAGCTCTCAACGGAATAGACCAGAAAGCTGAATTGATATCTAATTTCGTAAAGTAAACACACTTTCCTACACGAACAACAAGATCATCAATTCGAGGAAATGGTTGACCTTCAGGAACAACTATTTTATTAAGCTCACGATAGTCAATACACAATCGTGATTTCTTTCCCTCTTCTTTCTTATAAACTAAAGTCACTGGGGAAGCATAGGGACTATATGATTCTTCAATAAGTCCTGCTCTCAATAATTGTTTTATTTGTGTCTCTATTTCTATTTTATCCGGAATGGAACATTTATATGGTTTTCTCGAAATATATTTGTTTTCAGTTAATCTTATCGTTGCTTCGAAATTTTTTACAGTACCGATATCAAATTTTTCTTTCGCAAAAACAAGATCATATTTGTTAAGGAGATTATTTAAATTATTGCTCTTATTTTCAAACGTTGAAATCAAGCTCTGATTACATATAAAATTTTCAGGAATACGAATCAAATTTTGAGTAATTTCTAAATTTTCATTTTGACATAATCGAAACTCTTTAATACAATTCAGCCCGATTAACAAATCTTCTTCAAAAAAATTACTTTTTATTATTACAAATGAAAATTGTTTTTGTATATTAAATATTTTTAAACTAACAGTTACTTCGCCATGCGCATCTGTAAAACCACTCATTGTTTTGATCATTTGAATCCCGCTTATATTGTTATTCAATTGTAATTTCTTATAAAATGTATAATTAATTAATGATATATTGGCTCCCGAATCATAAAGCGCAATTGCAATTTGATTATTAACTAGAACATTAAGCTTTATAAGCGGGATCATAATTAGTTTTTTGACTCTGAAAATCTTATATTAGCTGGTCTTACTTTATTTCTGCATACGCTTTCTGAATGAAATCTATTTGCGAAACCAGCTTTCTCACAAATCTGACATGATACAAAATTCAGTTTTTGTCTATTTATTTCTATTTTATATTTGCTAGGTTGTGTATTATTGTTTGATATAGGATCGAGTTGTCGCAAACTAGACATAAGTTTTTCGATCGTTGTTAATTCTTTTTTATTTAAACGCGATCTTACAAATCTTGGTAAAGCCAATACAATAAAATTAACTTGAGAATTTATGCTAAGGTCTGGATCGACATCAATAAGAAGATTTATCTTTTTTAAAGCAAAATCCAAAAATGGACCATCTAACCAATGAAAAGAATACGCGTAATCAATTTCACTCCATGATTTATCTCCAAATGTACTTAAAAAAGATGATTCCCAAAAATCCCAAGGTTTATTCATTGAACACGTTTTATATAAAGATGAGAACCAGTCTAAAGCAGGTCCTTCCAAGTAAGATTTTAATGTTTCCGGAAATTGTTTTTCATTTAATTGGAATCTCTGACATTCGAGCAAAAATAAATTCAACCATGACCTTGCATTTTGATTTTTACTTGAAAATTTTTCTAGCACCATATTATTTGACATAGATCGGATTGGATTTTCAAAACTAGGCAAAGGGTTATTGGTAGTGGGTTGGGGGGATGTGTTTATTGCCTCTAAATAATAACCACCAAAAACTACATTACCTTCCTCATCCAAATATAAACTTTGCAACTCTTTCTTCAGTGTAATAGTAATATTTCTTAATTTGCCTCTTGTACTAAGGCTCTTCACAGCTCCCTTGATTATGGACAGCTTAGCCAATTCACCATGTTTTTGGATTGGTTGATATTCAGTTGGAAAAGAAAAAATGTCTTCTTGGTTCAAAATTTGAATAGTTTTGACGTTAACAATAGTTTGTTTTTCCCGAATTTCTGAAGTTAAACAGAATTTAACTTTTATTTCTTCCATCTTAATTGTTGATTTGTAAGTTTCAACTGTTTGGCTTGAAACTTCGATTATGGAATAAGAATAATTCCAATAATTTGATAAGGACACAAGTTGATGCAGTAAAGAACTATATTTTATAATAAAATTAACAAATAAAACATTATTAACAAAAACATAACAATAACCATAATATTAATTAACATACCTAAATCAACAATTATGTCGGCTTTGAAATCTTTGATAATACTTATTGAACAATTTAAATACGATTGAAAATGAGTATAAAATAATAAAATATTAATATTGAAAAGTAAGATCCTTAATACTAGATGTAAATATGTAGAGTGTTTTAGCAAAGTGTCGAGACGGTAGAAGAGATCTGGCAAAAGTAGTTATTATGGTGGCTAAGTTTGTGAATAAGATGGCAACAAACTTACATATGTATATATGCATACCTTAGTATACCGACAAGCGTCGAAGATGTTTCACATCAATTTGTATGTTTTTAACATAACATAATGTTGGTTAAGAGTACAATCTTTTGTATAAGATAAAGTAATTTTGAAGCCAGCAAAATTATTTATTCCCGAGATATTTTTTGAAAAAAAACTACACTTCGATTTTTCCAAAAATTTTACTAGATGTTTAAAACGTTATTCATTTGAAATTGATATAAGATCTTGTTCGAACAATATTCGATGTTACAAACATTTTTGTTCAGTTTATTAACCGTCTATTGATTTTTTTCCAAAATTATATTTATTTAGTATCACGTCACATCTTAATATAAAAAAATTCAGTGTCATATGTACATTATGTTCCCAGTGAACTCTTCACCAAGTCAACCGATTTCAATGAAAGTTGGCATTTTATGTGTAATTTGGTCTAACTTGAGATATAGGATAGTTTATATTTCGATTAATGGTCTTAATAATTTATAATTAACAATAAACTGACTGTCAATGTTGATGTTTGTTATTAATCGTAAGTTTCATAAGTCTCGAACAGATCGCGCCTTAAATCAGATTTTTTACAGAAAACTGTCGGACCATCTATCGTGAACTTCTCATAGATGGCGCCACGTTGGAATTCGAAATTTCTTTTTCAACAACACTTTGTGCAATGTGATATTTTGATCGATCTTTAACGTATAACATCGCTTTTTCTGGATTATTTCTCATTTAATTTCATGTGCTCTATATAATTCTGAATATTTCTTTTCAACTACTAAATTACAGTTTCATTAATACAATAAAATATATAAACAAAAAAATTAAAGTACAACAAAATTTATTCTTTTTTAAAAATTGTAAGCATAGGTTAGTTTTCCCTGATTAAAAATATTGAGTGAAAAAAATTGAAAAAATTCGCTCTATGTAAATTGTATATCTATATATACATAGAAAAAAATTGAAAAAAATTCAAATTACATAAAAGTTAATTTTTTTCAATCAATATTTTTAAACAGGGTTATCTTGACTGCAAAATTTTATATTTTTTTTTTATTTTGATTTAATTTTAACTAACAATCATTATTCTCAGTAAAATGCCACCAAAGAAATCTAACCTCCACAATGCCCGTAGCAAAAAAGCTCGACATCGACGTCTTGAAAGAACCCACGAATCAGTTTAGCAAAGAGCAGAAAGAAATGCAGCTCGAAGAATCCATATAGCAGATATTCGTGCACAGGAATCAATTTAACAGCATGATAATCGTCTACAAGACTATTTATCGAGAACAAGAGCGGCACGTGAACAACACATAGATTCATTTAGACAACGAAACCGAAAAAGTCAACGGACCAGCCGTGCATTAACACGAGAATCATTTGTTCGTCTGGCTTTTAATTATGCACCAGACATTAATTACTCAGCTGATCCCAAAGTTACCATAGGCTATATTTAGTACTAGATTACTATAGAAATCTTTAGAAATTCCTTTTAAAACCAACCGAAGGTGTACAAAAATTAGCCATAAAATGTCTTTCATCGCATACGCTGCGAAGAGTATTAATGATAGGACAAACAAATGTTCGACAATCTACACTAATATAATAATGTACCTATTTATGTCTACCCGTGCGAAGCCGGGACGGGCCGCTAGTTTTCAAAATAAATAAACTCCTTCTATTTAATTAAATTACTACGGCTTAGATTTGAGATCATTCGAACTCTCTTTTGAATAATAATGCATACAATTTCTTTGCTTAAATACGTTACCAAAAAAGGCAATTCGCTTAACAGATATTCCCTTTTAAATTTAAACGAATGTTTTGATAGTTGAATTTATAATAGGATAGCAATATTTCAGAAAAACTACTTTTGCTATAGAATTTTCAATAGAGTATATTGAGATTGATGAACTATATTTTCTTATAGAATTAAATGTATGATTATTTTTCTTTTCATGAAAAATCTTTTCAATATTCTCACCAATAATATGTACATTAAAAATTAAAATACTATTAAATCCTATACCTGGATAAGAAGATCTGGATTGTGAAATGGTTTACTTAATCCTCCTTTACAAGAACATTACTTGATGTAGAAAATGAGTTGATGAATCCACTCAAACATTTCAATACCGTGTTTATTGCTGTACAATTTATAAAAAGGATATTTGATTCAATTTAATAATGACATAACTCTATTCTAATTTAAATTAATGTTAAAGCTTATATCCTAAGTTGTTTATACATACAAGAGAATCAGTTATAGAAAATTATTCTATTTCGAATGTTAAGTCGTTAAATTGAATTTCTGCCGATTTGTCGATTTTTTTTAATTATATTTGTTTTTTGATGTGGAAGTCGAAGTGGATTGATTTATTTATGTTAAAATAATCTATTCACACTGATAAATCTGATAAATCAGCTTGAATTGAATACGTTGAATGTCTATACAATATAAATAAATTTAACTTCTGGTGATATTTTAGGAATTCTTTTGATTTATAGGAATTAATTCTTATTGAGAACATGTGTGACAACATATATAGGATTAAAAGGTTACAATTCGACATCGATAGACAAATAGGGAAATCATTAGGGTAAAGCCTTTAATGCAAGCTAATCAAAAGATTTTTATTTTAAATTAAAACAGTAGCTTTCGTAGAAATGGTTCCACTGGTAATTTTATGGCTTATCTACCCGAACACTAGAACAAATCTTTAAATACCTTTGGAGAAAGTAAAATTATTACACTCGATGTTTCAAAAGCATTTGATAAAGTTCGGAACCATTGAACCAAGCTTCTTCGTTGGATCATAAACTACCTTTCTTAACGTTTAATACAAGTTGTATTAGAGGGTTAAGTCTGAAATTCATTCAATAAATACTGGTGTTCCCCAGGGCCCCGTTATGTGTCCAGCTCATATTCGTTTCAAGATTCAGATCCTTAAACGGTAGTATGATAAGCTCATTAAATTCCGATCTTGACAGAGTTAAATACTTCAAAGCTTAACACTCCTCCATGAGTACTTCCATCCAGAACACTTATTAACTCTTATGGAATGACCACATATTCGATATTACCAAAAATGCTGCTGAGTGCAAAGGTTTTCTAATATTTTTTATCCCTTCTGATCTCACTGGAATATATCTCGCAAAAAAAGTTTAAGTCTTTTATAGCCAGTTGAATCCCCCCCACAAATTATGCTCATCTGTTATCCCTTGGGCTCAATTTCGGACGTACTGCCAAGTATAGGGATTCTTTTTTTAACCGGCCATCGAGAATAGGAGTAGTACCCGTAGCATGATGGTTAGTGTGTTGGACTGTCACTGTCATGCCAGAGGTCTTGGGTTCGATTCCTGCCTATGCCATCTAAAGTTTTTTTTTTCACGGGTACTGCCTCTTGCGAGCAATTGACAAGCTCTTCAAGAGTAATTCTTGTCATGAAGGGTGCTTTTTCAAATTAGACGTTCGGATTCGGCTTAAAACTGTAAGTCCTCTCCATCCCTGACAACAGAACTCGCACACAGGAGTGGTTGAGAGTTGTAAGTCACAAGGCCCTAGTTCTCAACAGACTGTTGTGCCACCCAATTTATTTATTTATCTTATCGAGAATGGGAATATGATATTCAAAACCTTACAAAATTTAAAGAAAACTATTGAAGTTATTAAAAGAAACGTGCAAGTCCAGTCTCTTCTAGTCATAAATTATATTATTTTTATAATAATCAAACTTGGTCTTAGCAAATTTGTATGATGCCACTTTAATTTAGTACTCACAAAAATCTGCAACTTTTTGACTCTTAACTTTTTGACATAGTGTAACTCTAAAGCCACCAAAAGACCTCCACCGTTTACACCATCAAACAATCTCTCTTCAACTTTTGGAACACACAATTTTGCTGTAGAATCAATTTAAATCAAAAAATTCTTTTCATCGGTTAGGAAAACAAATATTATTGTACAGTATGATTTTTTTGATAAATTCAAAAAGTACCAACATTTACCTTATGTCAGTTTACAGAATATAATACTTATAAATTACCAACTGGGCGCCAGTTAATTCCCTCTCATCTAATTCCATCTCAGGTCGTCGTCGTCATTGACGAGACAAAATACTTTACATTCTAGATCTATAGAAAAAGCATTTCGTTTTCGTTTGAATTCTAAAAATTAATAAAATTCTATATACTTAACCTACCTTCTGAAAGGCAAAATTTATTTATTTGATTTTGCTTTTGAAAGTCCAGCCCCCCTCTCTCTCTCACTTTGTTATAAAAACAAACAAAAAACATCGCACATTGGAATCTCACGTCCTTGCCAATTGATTAGTGATACTTATTTGTCAGCGTGAAATGTTGTTTGCAATAATTATAATAGGAAAAGCTGCTTTTTACAAAGACATATTTATACAGGGTGTCCGGTAAATAACTGCTTTGAAACAGGATTACTCAAAGGAACTCAAAATATGTGAAAACTTCGTTAGGAGTGTCAAAAACTTTTTAATTTATACAGAGTTATCTATTTTGCGGTTTCAAAAGTAAACTTAACACAATATATAAAATATTGTTTTACATAATATTTTTTTTATTATAAAGTTTGAAAGTTGGCATTATGTGTGAAACACTACATCATTTAAATGACCACCACGTGAATTGTTGCAAGCATCGATTCTTTTGAGGTAATTTTTGACAACTTTTTGACACATATTGGCAGGTATCTCAGCCATAACTTGACGAATGTTGGTTTTCAAATGCTCAAGAGTTCAAGTTTTATCTGCATAAACACGGTCTTTTGAGTAGCCTAACAAATAAAAAGTCCAACGCTCCGAATTGACCGTGATAGTCGTTCCATTGTCGTTTTCGAATAAGTAAGGTCTCCTCCGGACCAAAGAGCGCAGCAAACAGTGACTTTTTGTTGATGTAATGGCCTCTCTTTAATTACTTGAGCATTCTCAGAACTCCAAATACGACAATTTTTTTTATTAACATACCCACCGAGTGATAAATATATGTATTTTGTGTGAAAAATCGCCTTCAGTGGTACGAGCGAAACGATGTAACCAATCCAGTCTTTTCAAATTTCTTCACAATTTTGCCAATTGCTGGCGTAGTTTAACGATTATGTAAACCATAATATCCTCTCAAAGCACGATATGTGGCTGTGGCAGAATCACCATTTTTGTAGTAGGTTTAAACAATTTGTATGCGTTGTGCGATAGTTAAGCGATCCATTTTCGTAAATGCCAAACTTTCAACTGAAAAAGAAAAATTGGTTTAACAACTTAGTTTGACAGATGTCGAATTCCAGTCCTATACTTTTGAAACCGCATAATGGATAACCCTTTACAACATATTCGTTACAAGAACAAAACTTACTTTCAAACAGTTTTGGTTTCTTTTGTTGAAAACTGTTTTAATCTAACAACTTATGAAGATGTTACAAATATCATATGAAAGAAAGTGATTATAGATTTTTAAAACCATGACGGATTTTTTAGGTAAAGGCTACTTCAAAATTTTAGAAAGCCTCAAAAATCATTTTATACGTGTTTTTTCGAATTTTGAAATGTAATATTGCAAAAACCTGAGGTGAAATATAGTAATTTTAAAGTCGGATTTGAAAAAAGACCATCAAAAAACATTGGAAAAATTCAATTTAATTGCCAGGAAGAAAACCTTGTAGTGTTGGTATTCAAAAACGTAATTTATATTAAGTAAAAAAAATAAACAAACTGAAGGAAGAAATTCACATACGAGTATTTTGAGTACCTTTCAAAGGCCTTTTTATTTCCGGACATAGACATAAAATGGTCTATAAACCGTTTCAGGATTACCTATTGTTTTCCGGACACCCTGTCTAGTTTCTCATTCTTCTGTGTACCTATTTATCATTGATTAAATCACTTGTGGTGTGTTTGCTCGCTTCTAGCGTGCGTATGCGTGCTACGTGTCCGGGTGCGTCGACTGACTACTGACGACCTCATGATTCTGAAGAACTAATGATGAGTTTTAATCTCTTGTCAATGTTTTTTTTTTTTTTTTTTGAAAATTGGAAAACAATATGTACAAAAAGGTAGGTTAGGTATTTGAGCTTTTTGGTGAATAGGCTTTTTGGTCATATTGTCAACCTGTCAACCTATCTTCGGGAATGTATGTGTCATCAGTTTTGAATTGATGGCCAATATAGAGTTTTGTTCGTATTTTTTCTTTTCATAAACGAGAATTGATACCAGAGATACCATGACCATAAGTCAAGTGTATTGTTATATTTTGTTTTGTCTTTTTTGGTTAAAATAATGTTATTAGGGAAATCCCTATCAGCATATAATCAAAGTTTTTGTTGGCCATTTAAAAATACTGCTATTGTTCCTTGAGAAAATATATATGGTAGTCTATAGAAAAGTTTAATTATTGGGATGAATTACAGGAAGTTAAAATAAATGCTTTGAGAAATCGGGCTTTGAGAGAAGTTATTACCATATTATTATGTACTTCAATTTGTTTGTTTCTAATTTTATTAAATGAACATAAATTCGGCCATCGCAATAAAGAACAAATAAATGTATTGTTTTTTTTTTCTCTTTAACTTTCTTGAAGCTCATTATGCATCAGCAGTTATGTAGTAATGTTAAATGACTATGTATACATTTAATACTGTCCCATAATAAAAATATTTTCTCACCATGACAAGAGTCAAATGTATTATTGTACTATGTTTCTTTTTATAATACAAAACACATTATTTCAAGCTACATATAATAAAATCTTATTGTTTCATATCACGATTCATAAATCTTCCGAATAAAATTTATTCCAAAAAAGCTTTAAATATGTTATGTTTGTGTTTTTCAAAAAAAGATAATCTTATTGAAGATGAAAAAAAACAAAAAACAAAGAAGTTTTAAATGTTTAATATATTATGTAGTAAGTACATTTATATTTTTAACACAGTAGGTACCTATAAATATTTTATTGAAAGTAAAGAAAAATTACGAATTAAAAAAGTATGAACTCTTCTTGGTACATTTTATGACTAAATAAAATACAAGCTATTTTATTTTTGGAATCATTCAATTTATGATTGACTAGGTCTTAAAAAATTAAAAGTTGTCAGCCTATATATTACAATCAAATGGCATGGCATTCCTAATCTAACGCGTCACAATGGCATATCATCATCTGATCTCTCGGTTGTATTTAACCATTTTTCTAGTAATTTTTAATCCCTTTACTTAATTACTACTACGCATATTCTTTTCCATGATCAATTTAATTACTCTGATAGCTATTTTAATATTTATAGTTTAAACTTTTCAACTTCTGATATTGAACAAGCCTTGCCTGAATCGCTCCTATTATCTTACAGAGATGTGCAGTACCTTTGGAAATAATTTTGTATCGTTCCCTTGAAAGTGATGAGTTTTTAGATAAATGGAAACGTTCTTTAATTACACCAATTTATTAATCAGGTAATAGGTAGACAGTTTTTAACTATTGCCTTATTTGTAAGATAAATAAAGGGTGATTTTTGAAAGCTGTAGGAAAGTTTTTCAAAAAAAAAATACATAAAATTCAGAAAAATTCATGAAATCTTTATTTGAATCGATAGTATACCGTCCATATAATTTGATATGTTTGAAGATGATTTCATGCAAATGTTCACCTTGCTTGTGCCTCAAATGGTTCATTCGCTTAATCCAATTTTGGCATACTCTTTCCAACATTTCGGCCGGTATCTCACGAATAAATGCTTCAATGTTGTCTTCCAATGCGTCAATTGAAGCGGGCTTGTCTGTATAGACATGAGCTTTAACATAGCCCCACAAAAAATAGTCTAAAGGCGTTAAATCGAACGATCTAGGCGGCCAATTGACCGGTCCCGAACGTGAAATAAAATGTTCACCGAACTCGCCACTCAATAAGTCCATTGTTGCGCGTGCTGTGTGGCATGTGGCACCGTCTTGTTGAAACCACATGTCATGCAAGTCAAGCTCTTGCATTTTGGGCAAAAAAAGTTGGATATCATCTCACGGTAGCGCCCACCATTCACAGTTACGTTACGATTCGCATCATCTTTGAAGAAGTACGGTCCAACAATGCTACCAGCCCATAAACCGCACCAAACTGTGAGTTTTTCTGGATGCAGTGGTAGCTCTTGCAATGCTTCTGGCTGATATTCACTCCAAAATTGACAATTCTGCTTATTTACGTACCCATTCAGGGCCGTCGAGAGGAATTCCGGGCCCGGGACGGAAAAATCTCGGTATATGGTACGTTCTAATTTCAATTACGAATAGCATGAAATTGTTTGGAATTAACGGAAATAATCATTTTTTGTTTGCAAAATGAACCGAAAAAAGTGTTAATCATCAAATCAATCTTACGGGTATAGTCCAGTTTAGTTGAAATGGAGGATGGATAGAAAATAATTCTACATGCGATTAGATCAGAATACGAAAATATGAAAATAAAATAGAGCGAAGTAAAAGTATTTGAAATTTGTCTTTAAAAAAAAACTAAGTAGGTATTTTAAAAGTTTTACATTAAATACTCTTTATTGTTTTTCTTTATATTAAAATATTATTACAATGTTTTATTAGGGTGAGTTTGCATTCAATGAAATTTTTTTTTTGGCAAACGAGCTTTCCTAGCTTTCTGAGTAGCAAAACAAGTTATAATTGCGTCGAAATTCAATTTCCTTGCCAAAGGTGCTTCGATGCATAGTGTAGCAAGTCTGGAAACACGATCTTGTGATGAGCACGAACGATGAAACTTCTTTGTTCTGGCAAGGACGCTAAATGAACGTTCGGCACTAGCTACGGTTACAGGTATGGTGGAACACACACGGAGAGCAACACAAATGTTGGGGAAATTCGTCTCTAAGTTCTGGGAATAAATAGCATTGAGCAAACTCAATGGCGGAAGTGCTGCTTTAAAATTGGCTTCATAAATGTGTTTCAGATGAATTATTTCTTCTTTCAACTCTTGAGACACATGCGAGTTATACTTTTGGATGAACCTTGTAGCGGAGTTTTTAATCTCAAGTTCGTCCATTGTTGAAAACTGTCATTCAAATTTTTCATCGTATCGAACCGACGAGAAATTCCACATATAATTGAATCAACTATGACGTAAAAGGTGCGTTACTCTTGAAATTTATTTCTTCGTCTGTTTCAATTTGCTTTCCAGCTCCTCGGTTTTCTTCAAAATGTCTCTTTAATTGCCTTTTTCGGTTCGATGGGAACGATTCTGGAACATCCCCCAATCCAGTAGTAACTGCTTTTCATTCAGATAAAAATTGATCTCATCCGTTTCGAATAATGTTCAAATCGAAGATCAAGTTGTCGAGATCTCTAATTTCAACGTCAATAGTACTGTTTCTGGCTCGAAGAAGGAAACTTCTTTCATTTATAGCGCTAAGAACCCTGCACCAAATCGAAGACATCAGGACGCATTCAAATTTGTGCATATATTTTAAAACGCCATTAACATCTCTTCGAGCTTCAGCACTTAAATTAATATCACATATCAGAGGATTTGCAAATGGTTTTACTGACTCAATTCTAGCTGACCATATTGTATCGGAAAGTTTGTAAAGGGATCCGGGCACATTTTTCTTAAGAATTTTCCAACGTTGAGCACTGCTGCTAAACAAGTTGAAACACTTTTGAACAACACCAACAAATATGATTGCCGCAGCACAACATCCCGCTTAATCGACTACACTCAAGTTAAGGCTGTGAGCTGCACATGGTGAATACACGGCATTCGGAGTTTTGTTTAAAATATGACTTTGTGCACCATTATAAAATCCTTTCATATTGCTTCCATTGTCATAGCCTTGTGCACAACAGTCTTCTAAAGGGATTAAGTTCTTTGCCAATGTTTCGCAGATAATCGGTGACGTGAAATAGTGCCAAATGAAATAACACCAAATTTCAACTTTGGCCTTATTTCGTTGTTCAAAACGAAATAAAACCAATTTGGCTTTATTTCGATTTATAAAAAGAAATAAGGCCAAAAAAATAATGGAAACAACGCCGAATATTTTAAACTTCAAAAGTTAATACAAAATTTTTAAAGTTCACTTTTTTACATACAAAACACGCAAAAATGGTTGATTTATTGTCTAGAATAGCTACTTTTGCTAAAAAGTTTTTTTGAATTGATAGCACGGCGTACTAACAGCTAGGTATGTAAGGGGGGGCATGCTGCCCCCCTGCAACCCCCCTGCTTGGGATCACTATAGGATTTGGGGTGGGTGCGAGTTTGGGTATATGCAAAGAACTTTTGCATTTGAGCACTAAAATCAAAGAAATTCCTAAATTTAAAAAGCAAGTATGGCTCACAGTTATGAAAGAATCACAACGCATTCGTGTTCTTTGCATATACCCAAACTCGCACCCACCCCAAATCATATAGTGATCCCAAGCAGGGGGGTTGCAGGGGGGCAGCATGCCCCCCCCCTTACATACCTAGCTTTTAGTACGCCGCCGTGCTATCAATTCAAAAAAACTCCAATTTCAAAAATTTCAATCGAGCAACAAGTATCTGTCATTTTTCAACTTTTTTAATTAATAACAAAAAAAATTGTTGCAAAATTGCACTTCCCCCGATTTTTTATTAAAGTTTACGAAAAAATACACCGATTTGGTTATTTTCCGAATTCGTTTTCTATGTTTTTAGCAAAAGTAGCTATTCTAGACAATTACCGAATTTTGTAATTCCCAAAATTGAATAAAGAATTTAATTTAGCGTAGAGAGAAAACAAAAGATAATTTTACTTTATGTTTTTTTCTAATTCTGGAAAGTTTTAAATCGAAACAATGCCAAATTGCTATTATTTCGTTTTCTAAAGCGAAATAAACCCAAATTGAAAATTTGGCCTTATTTCGTTTTCAAAAACGAAATAATGCCAAATTTGTTGGATTTGGCTTTATTTCATTTGGCGTTATTTCACGTCACCGATCAAATCAGCTATTGCGGTGCCAGTTTTTTTTTTTTTTGTTGCAATCGACAAATTCCAAAAACCGTTCTTGGATGGTGAACACATTTTCTTAAAAGCGCAGATATCGCAAAATAAACTTGTTTTGTTCCACATCACTTGAATCGGGTGTTGCATCGACAATTATAGCGAAGTATTTGGCGTTTTCTCTCATCTTCAAAATAGCTGAATTCACATGTTGGGCACAAATTTTAATGAACTCATTTTGAATCTCAACGGAAAGGTAGTGGACTTGGAAACGTTTGTGCTCTTGTTGTGAAATTCTTACTATTTCCAAGTGCTCCTGACGTAAGGGGTCATAATAACTAATTAATTCCAAAATGCCCAAAAAATGTCCATTATTTGGCTCTCCTAGACCCCTTTTGCCATGGAAGAAAATGGTGTCCAATAGTCTATATAGAATTCCTTGCTATTTTTGTATGGCTGGTTTAATATACACACTTTGAAGTGACTTTATATCCTTCAAATCTTCAGTAAGTAAACAATTTATTCAAAATATTAATTAATTAATATTACGGAAACCACAATTGAAAAACGTTTGCGTGGGATTTTCCGGTCCCCCGAAACCGAATCAAAAATTTCGTTCCCAGCAGAAACAAAAATAGAAGAAAAGAAACTTTACAAAAACAGAAACCGAAATAAATATTTGTGTTTTGTTTTAAGTTGCAGGGCCCCTTATTTTGATTTTAAAAATTTTACGTTAAATTAAGTAAGAAAAGCGAAACAATTACAACTTTCTTTCAATAGTTTAGAGTTGCCCAATTTTTCATTAAATATAAACAAAAATATATACGCCAATAATAATCAGGGGCCCAGATCGGCAAGCTTGTGACTGAAAGATTGGTAGATAACATGCAAACAGGGGCCCGATTGCGAAAGCATGAATGATTTTAAATTTTCGGCCCCCAAAAAATAAGTGGGAATAGGTATGTTGATAATGAATTTAGACTACCTCGACGGGGCTGTACCCATTGATCCAAAAATGAGCTTCGTCGCTGAACACAATTAAATGGAACAGGCGCTTCATGAACAGAGCACGCATTTTGATATTAAAATTCAATAACTTGCAAGCGTTGTTCGTTTGTAAGACGATTCATGGTTATATTATATACCAAACTGAAAATGTTTGACAGTGAAACAAAACACGAAAAGTGCGTCAGCTGTTTAAACAAGTGTTGCCAAAAATATAATAGCTAAGAAATCACCCTTATTTTATATACATTTTTTTCAATTTTAGCTAAGCTAAGAAAAAAATTTCTATCGGCTCTTTTTTGAGAAAATTTGAAATTTCTATTTTTGACAAAAAAATAATGGATCTGCACGGCTGTTTTTTTAATCTTAAAAAATAAAATAAACGCTTAACGCAAATCTGCTTAAAACCTTAATTTGGAAGATTAAACTCAATCAACCCAATGGTTAGGCTGTAGGGGCGAGGAGGACTTCTCTTCTCTCGTAATGTTATGTTTGATTAAAATCTCGAGTTCGAAATTTCTTACGAATGCAATACTTGATAAATAGTTCCTACGTGTTGCAAGTAAAAATAAACTTATATTTTCTATTGCCAATATCAGGCTGAAAAGAGCTTCTAAAAAGTTTTTAAAAAAATAAATAGCAATCCAAAATCATACTTCAATTTCTTAACATGGGTTTGCAAGCTGTGTTAAATTCTTTCTGAAAAAATGGCAGATGTTTGTTATTTTTTACTTTAGATGACTAATCAAACGATAACTTTTGACGACTCTTAAAATTTGTTTGATTTCGCTTGGGAGTTATTAACAAGTTGTTTTTTTCTTGAAGTTTTGTCGAATGGTGATTATTTTTTAGAAATATTTGGGTCTGGAGTACTGGTGTCACTCTAGCGGTTTTGGTCTTTAAACCAAGCATAGTTATCATTTAACAAGCCACAAATTATTTTATATAAGGTTAAGATGCGCTAAATCTTTTTAAAATTCGATACAGATCTAATTTAAAGTTGATGTTTGCATTATATTTTAAAGCATTTGTTTTGTTTATTGTGTTTCAAAACATTGAGTATTGGTAAACTTGTGAAAGAATATGCACAGCTTCCATATGTCTGCTTTTAATTTTTCAAGGGGCAAAACTATAAAATTCATATTTGTTGAATATAAACCGAAGGCTAAAACTTAGAATTTATTCATTTAAATGAAGGTTATAGGAAATACCACAAGACCGAAATAAACACGAACATTTTCATCTTCATCTTAAAAATAAATTACTCACTTTAAGTTATGATTTATGTCGTGGCACTATCTAATTATGTATGCAATGCATGTGGTACAACTTCTGATGAAAAGATTTCAATATGAAGGTCACGAGGTATGTATATCTTAGGTACATGAACGAACAATTTTGAGACTATTTTATATATCTACAAATGGACAGTAAGAGGCATTCATTATTTCACAAATATATGTTTTTCATTTCTTATTAATCAAAAGTTAATTGTTTCATTCATGTTTACACAGCATGCATTTATACATCTTTATACACTTTTTAAGAGCATGATCTACAAATAACAAAACACAACAGACCCCGTCTGATCCAGCTCAAATTTACAAACCCTTTATTAATTTAAGAGTACAATTCCTATATTTGTTGCCCATAATATAACAATATTTGAAAATGATATGTTTATAACAATAAGTAAAACTTTTAAGTCGTCGCTTGAACACCACCAGAATGTTTCATGTCTTTAGTTGTTTAATGAATATTTGTATATTAGCAATGTTGCAAAATAGACAATTTCATTCCACCCACCCCTTAAACAATTCTAGGAATGCCTAACAATTAACTCAGCTCAATTTCAACCGCACTGCCAAGTGTAGAGATTCGTTTAATCTTTTAACCCTTGTAGTGTGTTTGAATTATTAAACCAACGCACGTCAAACAGTAAATGTTAATGGATTTAATGTTTATTTTTACAAGGCTTAAGGATTATTTTCGCTCAATATACGGCAATTAAGCTTATTCAGGAATCCGTTCTATATTTACTCGCTATCAGATTTATTTTGCGGAATGCCGAAGCGTTGTTCAGTCCCAGAACTATTAATATTTATAATGAATGATTGACAAAGTCAGTATTTCCAAGCTCCTGAAAAGTTGCAAAGGTTGTTCTTTTGCGAAAAAAAGTGGCAGTAATGAGTTGCAAAATTTTCGACACATAAGCATTTTGCCTTTCTTTTCGAAGCGCTTGAATGTTTAATCAGGTTTCTGATTAACTCGAGTCTAACAACTTTTTGTCTCCATTACAATCTCGTTTTCGAAAGAAGCTGCCGTTTTAAAATTTCAAGATGATGTTTGGATAGCGTTAAATGCTAACGAGTTAATCATTCAATCCTAACTCATAAACTAAAGACTCAATTTGATTTTTCTTCGAGTGCTTTAAAATTAATTTTAATTTCCTTATCCCACCAAGAAAAAGCAGTTTGTATTGGATCTATCATCTCAGACCTCTTGGAACTTAAAGTAGACATCCCTCAAGGGACATTGTTAGGAACACTTTTTTGTTTAGTTTACTAATAAAGAAATTCCCTTGTTTTGCAAAGCAAAAGCCATATATAGGAAGGGATTGGGTCAAAATGCTGTATTTTAAAATACTGTATGGTTAAAATTCTGTATCATACTGTATGATACTGTATATTCATAATACTGTATGGTTAATATACTGTATCTCAAAATGCTGTGTTGTCAAAATACTATATCTGATAATACTGTATCTCAAAATTCTTCTTCTCAAAATGCTGTATGAGAAAAATATTATCTGAAAATACTGTATTTTTGCAAAATTCCGCTCTTAAGTTTCGATTATAGAGAACAACAAAAGCAGAACTCGATTTCCGCTTGTACATTATATCATTTATTGAAACTCCAAACAAGTAAAAAAACAGAATACATTAATAAGTCATATCATAAATAAGTAAATAACAATAGGCAATAATATTTATAAGTAACAATCTATGAATTGTATATACAAATGTATTTACAACAACAACACAAATTCAAAGACTTATGAATTATCATATGTTGTTGTTCAAGGGAAGTATATTAGAACATTATGCCAATGAAAAAATATTATGATGTGTTCTTTATAAAAGTAATCTGTTTTTAAAATTCTGTATTTCAACATGCTGTAAATAGGCTGACAAAAAAAAAATCGTTTTGATAATGTAAAAAAGTGCGCACTTTATCAAAACGATTTTTATTTGTCAGCCTATTTACAGCATTTTGAAATACAGAATTTTGGTATACAGAATTTTAAGATACAGAATTTTGAGCTACAGTATTTTGATCATACAGTATTTTGAGATACAGTATTTTAAATACAGTATTATGATCCATACAGGATTTCGAACCCAACCCATATATGTAGGAACTATACATTTTACTTCAACTGTTAATGAATTAGAGTTTATTCTTAACAAAACACTTACTTTGGAGGCCATGTAAAGAAGGTTATCTGTGGCATTTATGGCGGACGCAGACGTTTGTGGAGAATTTCAACTCATTGCCTAAGGAAACACGTCTCATGCTAGTTAATACTTTATAAGCTCCGATTATAATACACGGTTCTACTTTATATCGGGTGATTTTTTTGAGGTTAGGATTTTCATGCATTAGTATTTGACAGATCACGCGGGATTTCAGACATGGTGTCAAAGAGAAAGATGCTCAGTATGCTTTGACATTTCATCATGAATAGACTTACTAACGAGCAACGCTTGCAAATCATTGAATTTTATTACCAAAATCAGTGTTCGGTTCGAAATGTGTTTCGCGCTTTACGCAAATTTTATGCGTTTTTTTTAAAAAAAAGTTCTCAAGCTCTTAAAAAATCACCCATTATATTAAACAATGTCCTCTTTTCAATGGAGGACAATAAATACATAATGGGCGGGTAGATTTTGGCGCCCCGTGGCGGCCATTTTGTTTTGGTGACATCTGTCAAATCTTTTGTTTATTATTCAGTGGTTTATGCCAAATCATCATGGCAAGTAACAAGATTGAACAGCACGTTTAAATGATAAAACTTTATTATCAAAATGAGTGTTCGTTAACGCAAAAGTTGCGCGCATTGCGTCAATTTTACGGTAGATGCGGGGACCGTTACAGTCGACTCTTCAACGTTTGGTGGTTTGGACCGGTTCAGTAAACAATCAGCCAACTTGGCAAATTTTGCGTCACCGGGCCTTAGCCGCGCCCGTATAAGATCCAACTGACCTAGGAGCTCAAAGTTCATGACCATAGACAACGCCCTTTTTTCGCTGACTGGGCTTCGAATCGTTTGGAAGAGAACCCCAATTTTGGCAGAATAATCATCTTTAGTGACAAGGCGCATTTTTGAATGAATGGCTATGTTAACAAGCAAAATTGGCGTATATGGAACGACACCAACCCACGCGAGGTTTACCAGGGGATAATGCATCCTCAAAAAGTTACCGTTTGGTGTGGATTTTGAGCCGGAGGCGTAATTGGTCCGTACTTTTTTGAAAACGACGTTAGTGAGGCGAAAAATTTAGTCATGTTTATCATTTGTCACATTGCATATTTGGTGTATCGGTTGAGTCACATCTTTTGAAAATTAAATTGAAATTTGTAAATGTATGCTCAAAAAAACTTCAATTTTCTATATCACCCCAAACATTCAATCTAAATATCCCAAGATAATCAACATTGCAAACTTAAAGACCATTTTACCAGCTCAATTAAAAAACATTTAAAAAAGGCTGAGATGTGACCCACACTGATAAGTTCCCATCCCGTCTGTCGATTTTTCTTGCTTAAAACTTTAACAAAATATTAAAACAATATTTGATGTGATATACATACAATCATACAATCAAAATATATCTTTGTTCTCCTTATGCTTAAGTCGAAAACCATTTCTTATCAGTTTTTTGTTATTTTTGTAGGTTTGCGTGTTTTGTAAACAAAGTTGTCACTTAAATTTTCTAAAATAATAGCCTAAAATTACCAACAATATTTTGCAAATTATGAAACAGTTTGATTTCAAAATGTAGTTTTGTTAACGAGATTTTTAGCCGCAACCCAATTGTTACCATTTTAGTCGCATTTTTTGAAAGTTTTTTATTTCTTATATAAATTATACATACATACCTACTGGATTTTTCTAAAAACATTAGCACAGAATGAAATCTTTTTGAAGTCAATACCTTCATTTGTTCACAAGATATCGAGAATAGAACCTCAATTTTTACCAAATTTGTTTTATTAGATCACGTCAAAATACATAATATAAAATTCAATTCAAGTCGCTAGCGTTATTAGTTCGTGAGATATTTTGGGTAAACCTTTCTGCATTATTAGCTAGGTATACAACAAAATTTGAAGTCAATATCTCCACTGGTTCTTGACATATGGACGAAAAAAAAATCTTTCCGAACGTACGGACGTACGAACTCTTATATTTTGGATCTAGGGATCTTGAAACGTCAAGAAATATCAACATTTTCAATTTGTCAAATCGTACCGATTACAATAACTTCCTGAGGGAAGTTAATGACTTCATTTTGTATCTTCTGTTTAGAATCATTTCCAGAAACAAAACGTTGCCTTGCTTTTTCACTCTTTATATGTTCATTAAATTTAGTTTTCTTTTTTAAATAACTTTAAATTGTTATATTTATATTTTTTTCGCTCATTGTACATAATATGAACATAAATGTAGCTTTGTAGTCTGATATGTTTTAATCTTATTTTGCTTTTTTTAATATATATTTACAAAAGTATATACTCGAACTTTTTTAACTTAATCTTCTTTTAAATAGCATTTAATGTAATCTTTAAATGTAAATAAATGAGATTGAATCTCAAGGCTTAACAATATAAATAAAAATTAAATAAACAGAAATGTCTAGAAAAAGTTTGACATTCTCAACTGTCAAATCGTAGACAACAATATTCGAAACTTCTCATGCAGCTAAGAATAAACAACCTTGTAAGAGCGTTAGCCTGATGAGTTTAAACCTTTATTATTATTATAAAGCCGCCAACTAAACAACTTAGCAATAGACAACTTAGAATTTATTCTAAGCAACTCTCCAGCTCTCTACTTTTTTTAAGTGATTATATTGTTCTGATTTACCGTTTTAAGAAATTTAACCTTTATGTTTTAATTTAATTCTAAAACAATAATATGGAAATGGAAATTGAAATTCATTACTCAAACCAAACAATACCAAATTATTTCTAAAATTGTCACCCACTGTGAGGTAACTTTTCCGCTCTAATCGTATTTTCTGTTCGTTTTTCCTTTTTCGTATTCATATCATCACTTTCCTTAAATTTTCAAAACAAATTCTTAAAGTTTTTTTTTTCTTCTGTTAACAACAGTGTTCAAGCTGTGAACGATATTTATTTCTAGACATGTAATACATACGATATACATACATATATACTTACTTATACATATATGTATATTTTATACTTTTTAAGGACAAACAGGTATTAGTTTGATAACATAATACATAAATAAAATAGACAAAATGTTATGCTCAATATAAATTGGACTTAAGTGAAATAAAGTAGATATGTTTAGAAAGATGCTTCCTTATTCCCTTTGATCTTTTATATTGTCCTTCGGAGCTTTAACCTTTTAAGCAAACAAACCATACACAAAAATAGACATTATTTTTAAACAGGGTGGGCTATCTAGTAGCTTTTTTTAAACCATAGCTTGCTTGGACATACCTCAGTTGAAACGAAATAAGTCTCTTTAACATTAAACAAAGTTGAGAAATGTTTAAAACAATAAGGTTTTTGAATAGAAGTTTTGGCACGCAAATTTAAACAAAGGAGCAAGTCCCTTCGCTATTTGGCCCCTAGAGAAGCTCTAATAGGACAGAGATTTTGTTCGAAAAATTCTATTTTGTAACAAGGCGCATTTTTACCTCGAAGCGGCACGCGGCGGCTACGTTTACAAAAGAAAATTGCCGCATCTAGGGCTCAGAAAACCCGCACATGTATTTAACCCCCCCTTTATATGTAGATATTCAATGTAAATTACATTATTGAAATCTGTATACATATACATAATAAAAGGTTAGGACAAAGTATATCTAAACAAGGTTCAAAACTTTTATAGACCTTTTTTGTGGCATTCATTATATCGGATGATTTTTTTGAGGTTAGGATTTTCATGGTGATTTTTTAAGAGCTTGAGAACTTTTTTTTTTAAAAAAACGCATAAAATTTGCGTAAAGCGCGAAACACATTTCGAACCGAACACTGATTTTGGTAATAAAATTCAATGATTTGCAAGCGTTGCTCGTTAGTAAGTCTATTCATGATGAAATGTCAAAGCATACTGAGCATCTTTCTCTTTGACACCATGTCTGAAATCCCGCGTGATCTGTCAAATACTAATGCATGAAAATCCTAACCTCAAAAAAATCTCCCGATAGCTATGTCGCAGCTGGGAATTCTAGGCCAAACAAACACAATGATTTTTAAATTCTTTAAAAGAAAACATCTTTGATTTGTGGCATTTTGTTTGAGTACAAACTTAAGTCTTCTTCCAAAAAAAAGTTATGAGTATGATTCATGTATGATTCAAGTGTTTTGTACAAATAACTTTATTCCTTAAGTCTGGCGACATACAGTCTAGAATTTTCAATGCATAATTAGCTTAGGTACTGATTTTTTTCCATACATTTTGAAAGTTCTAGACATGACTTTGAATACTAATAATGCGGATTATGAAATCCGAAATGTTATCTGAAAGGGAAGGCTGACATTTTCGGTATCACTTAGCAAAGATCAACATTTATGTAAGAAAAAAAAAAGTTTTATATGTACTCTTAACATCTTAAGCATTATTGGAAACTGTCGCCAGTGGCTGGTGGGGTCTAATTAAAATCTTCAACACAACATACAATTTGCATGACTTCATGCTGTGTTACATATGCATTTCATTTTATAATCTGTAAAATATGAATGATTTAAAACATTAAAAAAGAGGCTGGGATGCGACTCACACTGATAACTTTCCATCCCGTTTGTCGATTGGTCTTTTTCTAAGAAAATGTATCACAGAATGAAATCATTTTGAAGTCAATACATTCATATATTCACTTCATATATACATTTTTTTAGGTTTTTTTTTGTAAAAAAAACTGTCTGCTATTTTATTTGTAGATTTTAATGTTTATGAAAAAAACTGACTGTTGGATCTTTAAAAAACAATTTTCTGAATGTTGAAAACAATATAATATAAAAGATGAAATTAGTTATAAGTTAATATCTTTGAGTTTTGAAAAGATATTTGAATTGAAAATCTATTTTTACTAAAACTTGGTAATTTTATGTCAAAAAACTGTCAATTCCATTTTTCTCAAAATTTGACCAGATTGGCATCTTCGTTGATCTTTTCGTCGCATAAAATAATTTTGGAGATAAAATCATTTTTTGTTCGTAAAATATTCTAGTTGACAATTTTTTGTTTCAGTTTTTTTGATTTATAAAAAAAAACGTTAATTGATTTTTTTCCAAAAATATACAAGTTTGGTATCACGTCATAATATATAATATACAATTTAATTCAAGTCGCTAGCGTTACGTGAGATATTTTGGGTTAACCAACATTTTGAGAGTCCTTTCTGCATCGTTCTGAATTTTTATCTTTATAACAAAACTTATTTGAAGTTGATATCTCTACTGGTTCTTGAGATATAGACGACGAAAAAAACGTCGCGAACGTACGGGTGTACGAACGTACGTACACACGCACGCACATACATACATCTCTCTAAAAACCTTTTATTTAGACTTGAAGCGTTGAGAAATGTCATGAGAAAGCACTTTTCATGACAAGAATTACTCTTGGAGGATTTGTCAATTCCTCGCAAGAGGCAGTACCCGTGAAAAAAGTTAGGTGGCACAGGCAGGGATTAAACCCAAGACCCCTTGCATAGTTGCATGACAGTCCAACGCACTAACCATCACGCTACGGGTACTACTGGTTTCTTTATTATAGCAATTTAAAAACAAAGTGGACATTTTAGTTAACCCCAAATATCTTATGAACCAATAACGCTAGCGACTTTAATTTGATTTATTATATAACCTTACGTAATACCAAAAAAGTATGATTTAAAAAAAAATTAGAGGTTTTTTTTATAAATAAAAAAATGAGCAACAATGGTTAGATATAACCTCGAATATTTTACGAACAAAAAATTATATTTCAGCCCTATCACGAATTCCCGCACTGACATCTACGCCCCGATCGTCTTCACAAAATCCGAGTGGAATCCAAAAAAGCATTGCCACATTGAACGCTTTCATTCTTGTTTTCGAAATCAGCTGTTTTATGTCAAAGCTGTTTTATGTAAGCAAAACTGTGATCTTGAGTTTAAAAATGTAGTTTGAAAAAAAAAGGAAGCTCTTTTTGCGCGTATTTAATAAGTTAAACAAATATCTAATCAACATGGATTCATTGGCCTTGGAAATTATTGCCAGCGGGCGCAGAAGCTGCCGAGAGAAGGAAAAAACTCAAAGTTCAGAGAAAAATCCTCAGAGATGCTTCCAATCCATTTGATTTAAATGACCAAATGTAAGTTAAATTTGTGTACCATCTATGTTTATTTTTCAAATTTCTAATTGGAATATCCATCTTATAGATTTCAGAGAAATTTTCGTCTAAATAAACCAGCATTCAAGTATGTTTTAGACCTGTTGAAACATGAGTATGACCCTGGAGTTTTTTCTTCTTCAATGTCCTTGATTTGCCGGCTCGCAGCTGTCCTGAGGTTCTTGGGAGAAGGAGGATACCAACTTGGCGTTGGAAATGATTACGAAGTTGGTATGGCACAGTCTACCTTTTCCTCAACCTTGAAAAACATTTTGAAGGTACTCGAAAGGCGTCTATGTCATATGTGGATCAAACTTGAGATGAGCGAGTCAGAAAAGCAAAAAGCAAAGAGGGAATTCTATTCCAGGCCAAGTTTTCCGGGTGTCATTATGTGCGTTGATGGGACTCACATTAATATAGTTGCTCCATAAGAAGAAAAAGGATTATACTATAACCGAAAAGGGCACTTTAGTATAAACGCTATGTTGGTAAACTATTTTAAAAACAAACTACTTATAGTTATTCCTTTATATCTAAATATATATGTACATATGTACATACCTATTTTCTTTTAGATTTGTGACAACCATTTAAAAATACGGTGCGTAGACGCTCGATATCCTGGATCAAACCATGATGCTCATGTATGGAAGTTGAGCAGCGCCAAAAAATTTTTTCAAAGAAAATACCTAGACGGCACGGCGGCGCGGCGGCGCGGCGATAGAAATTCTTGGATTTTAGGTACCTATTAAGTTAAATTTTGGATGTTTTTTATGTTACTAAAGTTTGATGTTATTACTAAGGTGATGCTGGCTATTCGCTGGAACCTTGACTCATGGTACCATATAGGTCTGCGGAAGCAGGAAGTGCCAAAAGCAACTACAATACAAGACACAGCAAAACTCGCAACGCTGTAGAAAGGAGCATCGGAGTTTTAAAAAACAGATTCCGGTGCATCCTGGGTGCACGCCAACTACATTACAGTTCAAGCAAAGCCGCACAGATTATAAATGTAGTGTGTGCTTTGCATAACATAACGCATTTACTATCGTGTTCAAGACTACACGAACACAAATCTACCTGTGTTGGAAGAAGAAGAATCACCAGTGAATGTAGAAGCAGAAGAGACGAATACTCACAGAAATGCTGCAAAAGTTATGCGAGATAACATAAAAACACATTTGTACAATAATGATAAAAAATATAAGAAATAAAACAAAACTTATGATAACTTCAATTTATTTAAAGAGAAAAAACTCTGAATTCAAATTAAATTTTGCAATTGTTTGCAATAGGAACTTTTGTTAGATAATTAGTAATAGGGATACAAAATGTTGGTTCTTGCTTCTTACTCCGTTTTTGTTTAGCCTAGTTCGTGAAGGTTGAGCTTCGTTTCCTCCATTTGCAACATTTTCAATTTTATTTCAACTTTCTGTTCGAGAAGCTCTTCTTGAACTTTATTGTGCCGCATCGTTTCTTGCATTTGTTTATTTTTCAAATCACAAAGCTTGTCAAGAGCTCTATAAATCCGCTTTGTGTTGAATGCAAGATCTTCTCCGACTTGTGCTTGATCTTCATAAAATTTTTGGGAATTCCATTCCCAAACGAAATGGCATTTTTAATACCTGATGTTGATGTTTGCAATCCAGTGAGTTGTATAAGTTCTTCTTCTAGTTTGGAGAAGGAATGTTGTTTATATTCCCCACCACCAGTTGCTTTGATTTCTGTTTTGTTTTCCGTCAGCTTTCTTTTTATGTAGGACTTCCAATCGAACCAAACCTAATAAAATAGAAGATTATTTCTAGTGATTATTTCACTTTAATGTTCCACTTACTTTTTTCCATACAGCAGCATCTTTATTAGGTGGCCCAAGACAATTCAGCTCTACTAAAAATAAACTTAAAAATATTATTTAAAGCCAACAAAATTGTATAAGTACTTACATTTTCGTTAATATAACTGTACAGCTTCAATGTCCGACACAAATAACTTGTCGTAGAAAAAGATGGCTTCATTCCATTCCATTCGAAATCAGTGATGCCAATTTTTACGAATTTCGAAAATCGTAAAAGATTTTCCAATACGAATGGAATTTGTGATAGTTTTATAGGGAAACGGAGTGAATTTTCAACTACGATGGAAAATAATTTTATCTAACGAAGAATAACGATTTTGATATCTGGTAAAATTTTATGAAAAATCGAAGTACCTAAAATTTTTTCCACAAAAAATTAAACCTAAAAAAAAACTAATAAAAGTTGGTAAAAATTGGTTTTCAATGTAATTATATTTTATAAAAAAAAATTTTCAACATTTATTGACATTTTTACAAAAATCTAACAGCCAGTTTTCTTTATTAAAAAAATTAAAACCTACAAAAAATACTACGGAACATTTTTAAAACTGATGTTCAATTCAAATATTTCAAGAATAGATGAAAGTATTGACTTCATTATATGCAACATTTTGTTCTAACGTAAGATAATGTTCTTAGAAAACTCCAATCTGTATTTCTTTATATCTCAATATATAAAAATCCCGTGTCATTATATATGTTCCCAGCGAACTCTTCACCAAGTCAACCGATTTCGATGAAAGTTAGCATTTTATGTGTAATTTGGTCTAACTTGAGATATAGGATAGTTTATATTTCGATTAATGGTCTTAATAATTTATAATTAACAATAAACTGATTGTCAATGTTGATGTTTGTTATTAATCGTACGTTTCATAAGTCTCGAACAGATGGCGCCTTAAATCAGATTTTTTACAGAAAACTGTCGGACCATCTAACGTGAACTTCTCATAGATGGCGCCACGTTGTAATTCGAAATTTCTTTTTCAACAACACGTGGTGCAATGTGATATTTTGATCGATCTATAACGTAACATCGTTTTTTCTGGATTATTTCTCATTTAATTTCATGTGCTCTATATAATTCTGAATATTTCTTTTCAACTACTAAATTACAGTTTCATTAATACAATAAAATATATAAACAAAAAAATTAAAGTACAACAAAATTTATTCTTTTGTAAAAAATGTATGCATAGGTTAGTTTTGCCTGATTAAAAATATTGAGTGAAAAAATTGCAAAAATTCGCTCATGTAAATTGTATATCTATACTAGATTACTATATAAATCTTTAGAAATTCTTATTAAAACCAATCGAAGGTGTAAAAAAATTAGCCATAAAATGTCTTTCACCGCATACGCTGCGAAGAGTTTTAATGATATGACAAAAAAATGTTTTCTATTTTAGTGATTCATGGTCGTTTTAATTAGCATGCTTATAACTTAAATATCTGTACCTATTTATGTCTACCCGTGCGAAGCCGGGACAGGCCGCTAGTAAGAAACAAAAACTTACAAAAACTGCTACTAAAATTTGGTAAAAATTAGTTTTCGACTATAAATCTCGCTTACAAAAACAGATTTTGAAAACAAAATTCTTTTATCGTTTGCAAAATATTATTGCTATCTTTTATTTAATTTTTTGAAAAAATTTAATTGACAACTTTTTTTACAAAACACGAAATCCTACAAAAACAACAACAAACTGATAATAAATGGTAAGTATTATGAGAAAATATATTATAGCTTAAAATTTTTTGACTGACGCAAAATGTTGTTATTGATATTTTGTTGAACTTCTAGGCAAATCGACAGGCGCGCACGAATGGGAAATCGGTACATCCTATTTTCAATTGTATAAGCTTTCAAATAACAAAAACAAATTTTAACAATTTCTCACTGCACTATGTATGGAATCCATACACGGCTAGTAACAATTTTGATGATTTACAACATAAAATCTTATAAATTAAAAGCAATTTTTTACACGCACACGACGCCAAATCACAGAGCGAACTGAACTATCGGCCGATTAAACAATCGTCATGTATGCGCAGGCGTATATGCGCCAATACTGATTAAACAGTCGGCCGATAATTGGCCGACAGATTAGTTTGAATGTAATCGGGTAGCCCATCAAACTTTTTTATCGGCCGATACTGAATCGCTGTAGTGTGCGCATATGCATTCCTCTCCATACTGATTAAGAAGCCGACCAAACTATCGGCCGATAAAAAGTCTGCAGTCTGCGGGGGCTCTTAAAGTCCACAAAACACACATACAGCTTATTATTCTTCTCGATATATTTTCTATAAGGGCGGGTAGATGTTGAAACGGAATAAAACTAGGTGTGTGTGAGGTATTAGCAAAATTATTTTTTTATTTGAAATGCGCATGTATGCCATTAAGCGTGGAATATGACATTATTCAAATACCCGCCTCGGCTTCTTACGGTGGCACGGATCCAAATGGACCAATTTTCAATGAATATTCCGCATAGATCCGGCTGAATTTGAGCGATGGCCTGTGTTATGTTCACCTTTAGGGCATCGGTCGATTGTGGTTTATTTTAATAGACCTGCCACTTCAAAAAACCCCACAGGAAAAAGTCTAGCGGGTTCAAATCACCTGACCATGGTGGCCAATTCACATCACCCCTGCGAGAGACAACCTTTCCCACGGCGAGGAATAGGCTACCTCGGGTTCTGCTGTACACTTTCACGGACCGCGGCGATGTTCTTGTCCGATCTTGCGTCCCTTAATTGTACGGGTGTTGGCTATTTGTTTACTGAACCGGTCGTCTAAAATTTACCCACCAAACGTTGAAGAGTCGACTGTGAAAGGCCACCACGTCTAACGTAAAATGGGCGCAATGCGCGCAACTTTTGCGTTAACGAACACTCATTTTGATTATAAAGTTTTATCATTTGAACGTGCTGTTCAATTGTGTAACTTGCCATGATGGTTTGGCATAAACAACTGAATAATAAACAAAAGATTTAACAGATTTGACAGACACCAAAACAAAATGGCCGCCAGAGGCGCCATAATCTACCCTAGCCAATTGAAAAACCCTTAGGTTAGGTTAGGTTATAGTGGCTGTCCAAGATGGAAACGGACACACTTAGGCCAGTTTAATGGCCCATTGTGATACCACATGAATCTTGAGGTTACTTCCTAAGCTCAATGGAACCAGTTTGAGTATCTTACAAAACGTGAGAGGCTGATTATGCCGACATGATTTAGATCGTTTAGATCGTTAAAGAAGAATTCTCCTAGGTAATTCTTGCGTTTTCGAGCCAGCGCAGGGCATGTGCAGAGAAGATGAAGAACTGTTTCTTACTCTTCCTCGTCCATACAGCTTCTGCAGAAATCATTTGAGAATACGCCTAATCTCGTGGCGTGCTTTCCTATCAGACAGTGTCCGGTTATGACACCTATTATCGAGCTTATATGCGATCTGCTTAGAGAGAGCAAGCACCTTGAACGTTTTAAATCCAGTGTTGGCCAGATGTTTTTTGTGACTTGACACGTGGTGATGTTGTTCCACCTGGTGCCTGCCCTCCTCACAGCGTATTGCATTAGCAAAAGTTTACAAGTAGCGATTGGTATGCCAGTACGTGCCAAACGTGGTAGGATGGGCTGTACTGTACCGTTCCTGGCGAGTTCATCTGCCTTACAGTTACCTGGAATGTCTCTATGGCCCGGCACCCAGCAAAGGTGAATATTAAACTGTTGTGCCATCTCTATTAGAGATGATCGACAGTTATGGACTGTTATAGGGTTTGTAGAGACAGAATCCAGAGATTTGATAGCGGCCTGACTATCTGAGAAAATACGGATATCAGATTTTGATATCACGTTTTCCAAGACAAGACTTCTTTTATCGCCAAAAGTTCCGCCTGGAACACGCTACAATGATTGGGAAGGCGGAATGAGAGACTTAATTTTAGTCGTTCAGAGTACACACCTCCACCAACCCCTTCTTTTGTTTTTGACCCATCTGTATAGAAATGGATTGACTCATCTCTCAGGAATGTCCTATCCTCCCAAAAAGATCTGGGAGGTATAGAAATCTGGAAATTTCTGTCGAATTGCAGTTGGGGGATGGTGTAGTCTGTGTGCTTTGGAATTGATTCTAAATAACTAAGAATTACGGAGTGGCCAATGTTGTTGTTGGTCCACTGCGACGAAGCTTTGAGGCGAATAGCAGAGCTTGCAGCTATTTGTTTGCTAAAAATGTCAAGAGGTGTTAGGTAGAGTAAGGTGTCCAGTGCCGCAGATGGGGTCGTGCGAAGCGATCCACTTATACATAGGCAAGCTGAAGCAGTCCACCATACTGCCACACCGTATATTAAAATCGGTCTGATTACCGATGTGTAGCCAATGCGTGATTCTGGGTTGTAAGCCCCATTTATTACCGATGGTTTTTTTGCAAGAAAAGAGAGCTACAGTAGCTTTTTTGACTCTTTCCTCTACGTTGCGTTTCCAATTTAGTTTTTTATCTAAGACAAGACCCAGGTATTTAGCCTCGTCTGAGAATTTTAATTGGATTCCTTTAATATGGGAAGGGTTGACAAATGGAATTTTGTATCTCCTCGAAAATAAGACCAAATCGGTTTTGTGTGGGTTAACACCCAGTCCACACCGATCAGCCCAAAGTATTAGTCTGTCTAAGGCATTTTGTAAGAGTTCTTTTAACGTGTTAAGATGCTTTCCTGAAACTGCTATAGCAACGTCGTCCGCATAGGCTATCAGGCTATCACTCTGAAACCCTCCGCATCCATACTAGTTAGGACTTCATTCACCACTAGGTTCCAGAGGAGAGGGAATAGAACACCACCTTGCGGTGTCCCTCTATTAACGAATCTTCTGCCAGAAGAGTTGCCCAGTTTTGAGTTAATTATCCTGCTAGTAAGCATTAAATGAATTAACTCCCGAAGCGAACTCTCTACATTTAGAGATGTTAATGCAGATGTGATTGCAGATGTGTCCACGTTGTTAAAGGCACCTTCGATGTCAAGGAAAGCAACCATAGTGAACTCTTTATGATGGAGGGAATATTCGACGGTGCGTACTAAGGTGTGTAACGCTGTTTCCACCGATTCACCTTTACAGTAGGCATGTTGAGACGAAGACAGAAGTCTTGTATCAATACTTCCCCTTAAATGGATATCAATCAATCTTTCCAAGGTCTTAAGAAGGAATGATGATAGACTTATAGGTCGTAGATCTTTAGGATTGACTTGCGAGCATTTACCTGCCTTGGGTATAAAAACAACTTTAACTTCTCGCCATGCCGAGGGAACATGGACCAGGTAAAGACAGCTGGTAAAAACTGCCTCAAGGATTGGTGCAATTATGTCAGAAGTCTTTTGTAGCTCGGCTGGTATTATTCCATCTGGTCCTGCAGATTTAAATGGTTTGAAGCTGTTGAGAGCCCATTGTAGCTTGTCCCTTGTGATCAGACCTTGTGGATATGTTGTATTGGGACTTGAACGTATATAACCGTTGCAAGTCTCGGTAAGAGAACTTCCAGGAAAATGAGTATCCAGTAGTAAGTTCAGCGATTCATTACTTGAATTTGTCCAGGAGCCGTCAGCATTTTTCAAGCAGCTTGGCATCGCTGGATTAGTTGAAAGAATTTTCCGTAACCTAGAGGCTTCAGAAGTTTCTTCTATCGTGCCACAGAAGGATCTCCAAGAAGATTGTTTAGATTTCCTTAGTGCCTTCTTGTAAATTCTTAGGGATTCTTTGTAAGAATCCCAGTGAGAGGCTAGTCTTGCGGCTTTGGCTCGGTTGAAAAGTTTCCTGCATTCTTTCCTGAGCGAGTCAAGCTCTGAGGCCCACCATTGTGGTTTCCTCTTTCTTCTTATGTGTATAAGTGGACAAACAATTTCTAGCGATCTGTTCATAGCTGAGGTAAGGTCATTGACTTTGTTGTCAAGTTCATTAGCGTTAGAGGAAGGACAAGATAGTCCAGGTTTTAGTAAACTCTGTAATGAGTTCCTGTATGAAGCCCAATCAGTTTTCCGATAATTTCAAAAAGTCAATGGACTCGGGTTATCATCCACATTGATATTGAACTGGATATATCTATGATCAGAGAACGAGTGTTCTTTGGATACTTTCCAGTCCAAGATCATATGGTGTATAGTATCTGAGACAAGAGTTATGTCTAAGACTTCTTGTCGAGTTTTAGTTATGAAGGTTGGTTCATTTCCAACATTACTTACTAAGAGGTTAGTACCAAGAATATATTCAAAAAGAGACTCACCTCTGTCATTGATATTGGTACTTTCCCATACCGTATGATGAGCGTTAGCATCCCTCCCAATAATTAGGCGGATCCTTTGCCTTACCGCTTCAGCGACGACTTTCTCCAGGGTTTTTCCAGGAAGAGGGCCAAGGTGGTCATGGCCAAGATACGCCGACACTAGCCAGAAACTTCCTTTGGTTGTTTCCAGCCTAGCTACGGTGGTATCTTTGTCACTGAAATGATGTAGTAAAAATACATTAATGCTACGTTTCACTAGTATGCAAGATCTAGGTTCACCTTTATCTGTCACACACAGTGTGTAGTACCCAGGAGTCCTGAGTCCTCGAACAACGGATCTCACAATCCATGGCTCTTGGATCAGGACAATGTCTTCCCCGTTTCTTGCCAGCCGGAGAAGAAGTGAGGCCGAGGCCTTTACGGAGTGCTGGAGATAACTGCAGCATTTTGGCTACAATTAGGCAGATCAACCTCCACCACGGTTTTGTTCTGATCCTCTGAGTCTGAGGATGAACCCAAGAGTTCGTCCTCGCTCAAAAGGATCATGTTGAGGTCGTCCTCAGTCTCCATTGAGGATGGACTGTCTACGACTTTTGTAGAGGGTGGAGTCGCTATTGGAGAGGGCATGGGTGCATCGTCACCCTCTGTTAAGAGAGAAGACTATGTCCCAGGCCCACCAACCGCTAGTTCACCTTCGGTTGTTTTTGGAGGCCCGCTTTCCGCATTAACCTCATCTTTTTTATAGACTCGAATTTTTATTGTTTCGAAGCCATAGTTTATGGAGCCCTCGTTTATGGCTAGAGGAGCCAAAGATTCCTTATTGAGTACCAAAATGGCGCTCCTATAAAGATTCTTCACCTCCTCTAGCTTGGCTATCTTCCAGTTATGAGTCGGAAGGGACGGGTTACAAACTCTGATCATCTCGAGAATGTCCTCGATACCAGCAGGTTCCATTGGGATCCAAATGCTCTAGGTCTGCTAGGAATGTCTTCCTTAGCGACAACCTCCAGCTTCGCACCTGGCCAAACTTCACCTAACCGGCTGACAGCGAGCTTGTATAAGTCACAAGACCTCTGATCGCCACAAACCATGAGTTTGACATGGCCTTGATGCCAACCACCATCGCTTATTGAAGGAAGTGGTCCTGGAAGCTCCCTCAAAATGCTTAAAAAGCCAAACGAGAGCTTAACCTTGACCAACTGCCAACGATCAGCCGATATTGTTCCATCATCATCGCTCCTGTCAATGACCGCAACCACGACTTTGTCCTTCGCGACGTCACTGAAACTGGCTTTCTTGATGGGATTGAGGGGAGTGCTGGTGTTGTACACCCGAGGCCGTTTTGGTGTCGGTACGGCCCCCTCACGAGACCTTTCTCGTTTGGACGTAGAGTCCTTATTGGTCTTTGTTGTAGCAAGTATGCTTTTAGCCCATTCGACGCTAGCGGTTTGCTGCGGTGTCCTTTCAGCCCCCGATGATGCACCAGAGGCCTTTAGGATTTTCGCCGCTTGCCGCGTTTGTCTATATTGGCTTTTAGAGAGTTTCCCCTTTCTCTCATTAGTAGTGGTAAGACATTTTTCACAACCCTGCCACTACTGAAATTAGGTATCGCTACCTTCTTATCCTCGTTGCTACCAACTGCAGAGGAGGATCCATGGTTAGCCACTACTCCCTTCTCTGTGTTGGCCGCAAGAGATACGGCAACAGGCTTTGACGCCAAACTGCCGCCCGGTCCTGAAGAGATGCCGGTCTCAACATCCTTTACATTTTTGTTTTTTTTATTCATCTTAATCTTAATCCCACGAGTTGCGAAGAAAAGAGGTCCGTCTGCACAGAGATTCGCATGTACAGATAAGGCTAGTCTAGTCAATCCGGAGGTCGCCAGGTATCCGGATACTCCGTTAGAGACTGGGCTATTTTTGAATTGGGCCCCCAGCCAGGCTGATCATCGGCACGGGTCGTTTAACACCTTGGATCCAGCCCAATAAAGATGAGAGGTGGTAGGGAAGGAAGAGATAGGGTGAGGAATCAGTTGATGTTAATTCATCATTCTGATATGTGAGGAAAAGATTGGGATTCGGTAACAGCAATTCAGCTTATTTACCTAGAGTGAGAAGGAGCATAGGAGATAGGAGCGCTGTCTAGCTTTTTCGCCATTACAACGTGGGAGGTGGGATGGGAGTTGGTGACATAAACGTAGGTTGGTATCCCTTGTTAATGTGGGAGTGGATGATGATTCTGGGAAGGCAGAGGGATATGAACGTCCTTTAGTTTCAGGACTCATCTGGAGAAAATTCTCGAGAATCATTGACCTTACTCAGCTTCTACAACTCGACAAGTTCGACGTTCAGAGTAGAAGTGAAAAACCCTTAGTTATAGCAAAAATATGATCTGTGGTTGATAATCCAGGACGAATGATTTCAATCCAAGTTGAAAGTTTTCCAAATAAAATTATTTAAATATCCAAAAATGTATGATGAGTTGTTTTTGCTCTGGAGAAAATCTTTCTCGGTGAATTGGGAATAGAAATTCCCCTATAATTTGCAACCTGGCTAGCATCTCCTTTTTGGAATATATGTAATAATGGGTGGCACACAAGCATTGCTATAGATCAAGTTGAAAAATTCACAATGTATTGCTTGAGTTGTTCTGCTGCATTTTTGTATAGGTGGGGCCAATTTAGCAAATTTTTAAGACATATGTACATATTTGTATTTGGCATCGACTTTAAGTTAGAATAGAATCTATAAGTCAAACAAAATAAAAATTAAAGAAAGTATCATTCACATATTGTTCATTCTGACAAGTGTCTGAATTTTGTTGTTTCGTTGTATCAAAACACTCTCCATGTATTGCCCAACATTCTCCTTCCCTATAAAATAAATTATTTTAACTGCCTAAGACTATTTACTGCCGAAACTTTTTCTTTTCATTGCAAAACAACAAGGCTCACAAAAATATAAAACAAAATAATACATTCTGCACCACATGTCGCATATCCTTAACTCGTGTAACAAGCTTAAAACCAAAAACACACATACATACATAGGTATATCAAAATGAAGCGAATCGATTTATGGTGAACCATGAACTTGACGTTTTTTTGTCATAAACACGTAAATAAAAATATTATATCCATTCTTATATATGTATATAGGTATCCCAAAATAAGTCCAAAAATAAAGGTCTATTAAAAAAACACAAAGTAAGTAAACGTAAAGCCGTCTTCGTCGTCATTTATGTCTTTCGCAAATATTGCATTCATGTTCAAGGACATAATTTCTATTGAGGAACCTACTTAAGAAAAAACAAAACGAAACATTCAAGGCCATAACTTTTTTTTTACTTTGTAACAGGAAAAGGTGTGTTTCACATCAAAGAAGCTCGTCCTTATGCTATATTTGATTGAGTCACAATGGGATTTGCATTGATCGATTTCTTTTACAACTTGTTTGGTGTTTCGAGTGTTTATAACTAATTTTAAGGATTTGGTTTTGAAAGACGAGGTATTACGTGAATTTATGTACATATATGAACAAAATTGCGGGGCATTTTGTTGTTTTTATGGCTTTTGCTGAATTTTATTAATAACATTAAATTTGGTTTTGCTTGCGTTTTTATTTCAATACCCATAAATTATTAAGACTGCTGCATAATATTTTGTTTACGAAGACAGCGAATGCGACAAATATAAATCATTTTATTTTGTCTACACTTCAGAGTTTTCAGAAAGCAGTTAGCTAATAGCAAGCGTCAAACTCCGATCAGAGGCTCATCATAAGTGCATGTGTTAGTTTTTAGTAAGAAAATAATACACTTATTGCCTAACACACTTACAAAATACAAAACATAATTAATATTAAATATGAACTATTAGAGAATAAAAAATAAAAAAGCATTAGTTCTAAAAAATGAAAATCAATCGATGAACAGTTTAGGTTATATAAAATGCTCATTCGACTTAAAGCTTCGTTCTTCCCATTTAGTTCCATGGAAGTCAATGTGTATAAAATCAAGTGTACGCAGGCAAGGGCGGATCCAGACTTTCAATCAGGGGGGGGGGGGGCTCACACCTCTTACACTTAACATAAAGATGAGTTTTTGGACACCGCTTAAAAATGCTCTTTAATTTTCTCTGAATAACATAATGTGTATCAACCTTACATTTACATATTTCAAGGGGTAAAGAGAAAATTTTAGTTATAGATTATTTAAGAACACTGTTGCCAGCAAGATATGGTCTAACTATTTAATTTGGACTACTCCGTAGTACTCCGTAGGTATGAAAGTATTCCAAGATTCGAACAGGATTCTAAATATGCCATATTTAAGATCTAAATTACAAAAGTTTAGAACGTTTTTGGCGCATTTCACGCAAAAATGTTAGAAATTGTGTTGAAACGTAGCTTTTCTCCAAAAATAATATATTCTGTTCTTGTCAGCATTTCTATAAATGCGAAGAACGCTACAAAAATATAAATGCAGAAACCCAGACAATGAGAATGTTCCCCAGAAAATTTGAACTTTTTTTCGTAGGAAAAATTTGTTGGCTTTTTTTTACATATTTTTTTCGGGCTCAATTTTCGGGAGTCTAATACTACTATCGGTATCAGCCTGCTTACTCGTAGATTAAAGCTGATTCTAGAAGACAAATTCTAAACAAATTATTGTTTTGCGTGAACCTTTTGAAAATATTTTGGTCTTAAAAGATTCAACAAATCTTACGAATTGTAGAGAGAAAAATGTTTGGTTCTTGAATTTAAGGAAATAGGTGCATTTAAGTACATAGTTTCTCTAAAAATTTAATAAAAACAAATTAAGGTAAACAAATAAGTTGGGAAGAAACTTTAGTGTCCCACTCACAAACTACACGTTGCAGAGAGATTTAAAGCTTTTATATTAAATTGATAGATATGAAAAGTTATTTTTTTTTTCAATTAGCCATTAGTTTAACGAAATTGTCACTTTTTCTGTGTTTGGGACATTCATATTCTTGAAATTCGTTTTTCAATCTTAAAAGTTTTTGTATTTTATAGAAAATCAATTTTCAAAGAAAAAAAAAACATTTCACGAAAGTGTTTTGTGTGTCAAAATAAAATAAGAATGACTTGAAGACAAGTTTCAGGAATTTAAAGGCAATTTAGTATCAAATTGGCTATCTTTTATTCCAAGTTACTTCTTAAAAACCTGAATATTTGCTTTTTCTCTCAGAAAAGATCTTATGAAAATAATTTAAAGCATTACTAAGGATTTTTCCAATTCCAAATTGAGTGAAAATAAAGATTTCAGTTATTTTTGACAGCAAACTGCTTTTTGGTGAATATCGTTAAATTACTAACAAATCTAAGGATGAAATCTTTACTTATACAAATAAACTCTGTAAGCTTTATGGCTCATTTGACCCCCCCTGAATCGTTTATTGGTCAAAAATTGATGAATTTGTGCTGAGCGATTGGAATAGTGCTGGATTTACGATTTTTGGTCCAGTCTTCAGTTAAAAATACTATTTAATTTTACTCTATGATACATTTTGAATCATCTTTATGGTCATGTTGAATTAACTTGGTAGACCATGTTAAAAAAATTTAGCCTTCCTTTTAAATAGATTCAAACATTCCTTTTACATCATTTGATCATCGTATTAAATCAATTTTACAAATCCTGTTAAAATGAATTGTTCACATGTGAAAACAATATGACTTTTCCTATTGAATCGTTTTGATCCACCTATTGAAACAAAACATATTAAAAAATATTAAAATAAATCGATCTCCAAGGTAAAACAACGTGATGATTATTATTAAATCAATTAGTTGTCATGTTAATTCAATTTATGAAATTCTTTTCAATAAAATTTGTATCCATGTCAAAACACCTAGAAAATAATAATTAATTCAACGTGAAAAGCAAAAAATTGTTCTATGAAAAAAAAATGACAAATCTTCAAAACAAGTATAAATAAAAAGGCAAACAAAAATTTTAGTTTATTAAATCTTTTATTTTTATTAATTTCCATCCATTTCCACCTTAACCAGCCTTAAAAAAAAAAAAAAAAAAGAAGCGTACTCTTACTATCTCGGGACCCTTTGGATTGGACAACAGTACCAATTCGAAAACGTGAATGCTTTGCTCTTTGGTTAACATATCTTTCTCAAAGGTTACCACAGGGAATGAAGTAAAATTCCTAAAAATTAAAATTTAAAATACAGTAAATTTATCGAAAAAGCTTTACAAAATATGCCTACTTTTATTTCATTAAAGAATTCTAATGTTGTTGGGAAATATTTAGGCAATAATTTGACTCCGTTGAAATATGTAAATGACACCCAAAATTATATTGATTAAATCAGCTCGAAACGAATCACTCCAATGGCCGTTGGTTTCGTAGAAGTCTCCCTTGAATCTTTCTAATAAAATTAGTTTAAACTTAAATTAAAATTTAAACAGAATTCAATCATGATTTAAAATATTATTTTTTGTCTACCTTAGATAGGTTCAAGTTTCTGACATGTTCTAACACATGTAATAGTTGATGTTATCGCAAAATTTGGCTAGTTTCAAAACCAAGAAACGACAAAGTATCGTCATCAATTCTGAACTTTATCATTATAAAAATAAATAAATACATGAACAAATATGCATACCTCACTCTTTCTCCAGCTGAATAATGTTTCTTGGAAACCTGCACGGAGACCATTTGGTGGAATAGCTTCTTAAATATCTTCTTTTGAAAAGTCAAATTTAATTTTTTTAATAAATTGTCCAACTTATCTTCTTTGTATATTTTGTTTTCTTGAATGATTGGTAGGCTTACTTCTACCTACTGTGAATGCATACAAGAAGATCAGTTTTCTTTTGAACTCATAATAAACTCATTTTTCAATAAAAACCTTTTCACTTCATAAAATCCTTCCGACACGAGACGCGACTATAATTGAAATGAACTGATAAAATTTGTCCAAATATTTTGCAGTAACCTAGATCGGAAATATAACGGCACTTCATGTAAATTTTGTGGAATTCAATAAATAAAAATTTTAAAAAAAATTAAGAACTATCAATTTTAATTCATGGAGCTTCGATTTGTTTTAACACGATAACACGACGCAATCTTGTTTTAATATGATTAAATGTTGGAACAAAATTGATTCCGTGTGATTGCGTTATTACAATGCATTCTTTTTAAAGGGATAGTTTTTTGTTATCCCTAAAAATTAAAGTAAAGGTAGTTTAGTTTATGTGGCGAAGAAAGAATATAACTCGATTTCAGATATTTATATTTTCAACTTTCTTTCATAATAAATATTTCATTTAATAAGTAAAATCAATTCTACTTTAATTTTGAACAAATTTTCAATTCCAACAAAATATTTGTTTCTCTTTCAATTGTAATAAAACTAAGTGAACAAGAATGGCAAATAAGCAACCGATCCTATCTAATTTGAATAGGAATTAATGCTGAAACATACATAATAACGGAATAATTGTTTGTTACTTGGAAAAATAAAGGGTGTCCACATTACATTTTGTGCATATGGAACACCTCCATAGTTCACTAGATGTGACAAATTTCTTTCTTCGATTTTATTTTAGAATAAATTAGACAATTTATTTGTATCTAGCTCGTTCATTAATTGACGAAATTATACAAGTCTTATCAATATTTTTTCCTGACTAAATTAGTATCTATTCTAAACAAAATTTTTGTAAAATAAAGAAAACAATTTTTTCTTTAAATTTCCATTTGAAAATTTTCGTTTGAAGTTGAGTAGAAATAATTTTGACATGAAATCTATTGATTTTTGAAAAAATATATGTATTAAGGATTGATATTTCAATTAGCTTTCCATTACGTTAAGTTGAGAGATTGATTCAACAATTCAAGATGTTTTTAAGACCAGGAACTTTTATTTCAACAATAAACATTTTTATCATAGAATTTCATTTTAACATTGTTGAATGTCAATTCTATAGAAAACAATGTAATTTTAACATGAATCTTCTTGTGGTGACTTTTATACCTTGCGTAGATATTTATAAATTATTGATATTATCGTATATGTACGACGTGTTTCAATATTAAATCAAAAGAAGCAACGTTGAATCGTAACTAAATCATTTAAAAAAGAACAGATCAGGCAGAATGATCCACTCAACATAGACGACGAAAGCCAACAATCCCGTTCTCCCGACTTAGACGAAGTAAAGATTGCTATATCTAAGCTGAAGTCTAACAAAGCCGCTGGAGCAGATGGCTTGAATGCCGAGCTCTTTAAAGCAGCTGGAGATAAGTTGGTTAGGAGCATGCACCAACTTATCTGTAAGATATGGTCGGAAGAAAGCATGCCCGATGAATGGAACCTCAGTATTGTTTGCCCGATCCTGAAAAAAGAAGACCCTCTAAACAGCACCAATTATAGAGGAATCAGTCTACTTAACATCGCTTACAAAATCTTCTCTGCCGTAATATGTGAACGTCTAAAGCCCATCGTCATCAACCTGATAGGTCCTTATCAGTGTGGTTTTAGACCAGGAAAGTCCACAGTGGGTGTCGTATTGAATCCCCAAAAAAAAGAATCCCCACGGGATAATATCCCCAAACAAATTTAATCCATTTTGATAATATCCCCAGAGACATAAGACAAATGGACAAAATCCCCAACTAAATAATTTATTTTGCCAAAATCCCCACGAAATCTCCAAATCCCCAGTATCCGTGCATATCTTCATTTATGCATGCAGTTTTTAGAAGAACTCTTATGAAATTCTCTTACTGTGATATTTATAAATGATAATGATAAACAGTTTCTAAACAAAAAATCACTATTAAGGCATGCATTTCTCAGTCTGACTTTAGTAATGATAGAGAATCATTGTATTCGTAGTGCTTGTTTAGTGCTATCTAAGTGTTGTTTTGTAGTGTCGAGTATTTCCTTAATTTTGGAATAAAAATTGAATGGATGGTGTTATTGTTTCCAAATATTTTGCTTGCATTTCATGCAATATAATATTGTAATGTGTATACACTCTTTATCTCTTTCAATAATAAGGGGCAACATCTAGTGGTAGTAATAGGAGAACTCGCTTCTTTAAGCATCGAGAAACCTCTAGTGGCTAATAGGAGAACTCGCTTCTTAAGCATCGAGAAACATCTAGTGGCTTAGAGGGGAACTCATTCAGCGCATACAAGAACCTCGAAAGGGGTAAGCATCTAGTGATAAAGTGGAGAACTTCGTTAAGCATCGAGAACAACCTCGTAGATTCTCGAACCGATTGGAGGTATATAAATAGGCGCTTGGAAGCGAAGCGGTTCATTATGGATTGTGAATTGGTGTAAAGTAAAGACTGTGTTTGAAAAGTAAAGACTGTGTTTGAAACGTAATAATTGAGTGTTCAATAAATAAGTTTATATCGATTTAAATAAAGAAAATTTGTGTTTTTATTTACGAAGTGTGAATAAGTTTTAATTATCGGACCAAGCCGAATATTACATTGGTGTCAGAATAAGGGATTAAAACTTATTGAGAATAAAAACAGTGAGCAGTGATTGAACTATTTTGTGTGAAGTAGTGAAGTTAAAAAAAAAAAAAAAAAATAAAAAATGAGTAAAGTTTTGAAAGACTTAACTGTCCCTGAGCTAAAGGCCGAACTAAGCAAACGTGGCTTAAGTGGGACAGGCGTAAAAACCGAACTCGTTAAACGGCTGCAGAATTATCTGGAGCAGCAAAATGAAGACACAGATACGTTTGCTTTCGAATTAGAAGCAAAAGTGGAAGAGGTAAATGCAAATGTTGCCTTATCTAACATGGTGTCCGTTCTTTTAGCCAAATTTGAAGAAAATAAAAATGATGTCCTGAAACAACTAGAAGCCCAAAGAAGCGACCAAAAACAAGAGCAGCAGAATGTTCTCAAACAACTAGAAACTCAAAGGAATGATGTCCTGGAGCGATTCGACGAACAGAAAAACCTTTTAGAAGGCAGGTTTGCGGACTTCGAAGAGAAAAGCAATACTCTCGAAGAGCGCGTCGAACAGCAAAATGCACGTTTCGAGAAAATGAAAAAACAAATCGAAACCCTCACAAATGAACTAGAAAAAGTGCGAAATATGAAATCTCGAGAACCTTCTGGTGAGTGTTCAAGGAAGAGAGAAGTGAATCCTCCAAGCTTTGATGGTCAGATTCTGTGGGAAATCTACAAGAAACAGTTTGAAGCAGCAGCGTTAACAAACGGCTGGGACGATCAGGAAAAATGCATTGCTCTTACGCTTGCTTTAAGAGGATCTGCTGCTGAACTTCTACAAACCATCCCAGCAGAAAAGAGTGGTGACTTCACAATTCTGGTAAACGCAATCGATCAGCGGTTTGGGAATAGCCACATGGCAGAACTCTTCCGAGTTCAGCTTAACAATAGGACACAGAAAAGAGGTGAAACTCTGCAGCAGCTTCAGGCAGATATCGAGCGATTGGTTCACCTGGCATATCCAACAGCTGGTAACGAGATAATAAATCAACTTGCTGTTGAAGCCTTTGTGAGAGCTGTGGGCGATATAAATCTCCAAAGGGCTATCCGTACTGCCGGAAAGCGAACACTACCCGAAGCATTGGCTTTCGCTCTGATGATGGAAGCTGCAGAACAAGCTTCCCAAAACGTGCATCGCGTAAGAAAATTAGAAGTCCAAGAATGCTCTTGTCAGAAGACTACTGTGGAAAGGAGTCAGCAAGGCGGACGAGCACGATGCTGGAACTGCAATAAGACTGGGCATCTACAGCGACAGTGCAGATTACCGCGAAGAGGAACCGCATGGCAACACTGTGGAAACGGAAGTTATTCAAATGGTCAAAGTAACAACAACAACGTTGCTTCCGAAGTTATTTTCCACCCGAGAAAACGAATAAGAACCAACTTTAAGGGACAGAAGCTGGTTTCTGGTATCGATGGCCCCAGGAACGACATCCAGGTTTATCAAACGAAACCTGACAACAAGAGCAGACCATATAAGGAAGACTGTAAGCATTGCAGACGACAAGAAGAAAAAGGAGTTGTTACTGTCCAACGAACCAGAGTCGATCCTATTTATGGCTGGAGCAACGACGAGTTGAGGAGGGCTCAACAAGAAAGACCCCTTCAGATCCACGACAATACCAGGTTGAAAATAAAGATGTTCAGTGACCGAATGAAGACACGCTACGATATACGAGCGACAACAACAGAGTTCCAAGCAGGGGATCGGGTGTGGCTTAACGATCCCCATCGACAAAAAGGATTGTCACCGAAACTTCAACGGGACTGGGAAGGTCCATATACAGTCATTACAAAAATCAACGATGTCGTGTACCGGATACAAAAGGGAGTCAGAGGAAAACCTAAAGTTGTACATCGCGACCCGGCTACATCGCTACAGTGGTGATGAGAACGATGGATTTGTTCGGGACGATCAATCCTAAGGAGGGGGCAATGTAATGTGTATACACTCTTTATCTCTTTCAATAATAAGGGGCAACATCTAGTGGTAGTAATAGGAGAACTCGCTTCTTTAAGCATCGAGAAACCTCTAGTGGCTAATAGGAGAACTCGCTTCTTAAGCATCGAGAAACATCTAGTGGCTTAGAGGGGAACTCATTCAGCGCATACAAGAACCTCGAAAGGGGTAAGCATCTAGTGATAAAGTGGAGAACTTCGTTAAGCATCGAGAACAACCTCGTAGATTCTCGAACCGATTGGAGGTATATAAATAGGCGCTTGGAAGCGAAGCGGTTCATTATGGATTGTGAATTGCTGTAAAGTAAAGACTGTGTTTGAAAAGTAAAGACTGTGTTTGAAACGTAATAATTGAGTGTTCAATAAATAAGTTTATATCGATTTAAATAAAGAAAATTTGTGTTTTTATTTACGAAGTGTGAATAAGTTTTAATTATCGGACCAAGCCGAATATTACAATATAATATTTAATATATTCAATTTAATATATTCAAAACAATTATGTTCAAGTAGTGAATCATGCGATTAAATTGCGCGCGCGATTTAATCGCATGATTCAATACTTGAACATAATTGTTTTGGGGATATTCACTTGGGGATTTTTGCCCTGGGTATTTTCTCTTTGGGAATTTTGCTGCTGGGGATTTCGTTTTGGGGATTATGGATTTGGGGATTTTCCTTTGGGGATTATATCTTGGGGGATATTATCACCAACCCGTCCACAGTCGATCAAATATTCACATTACGGCAGATCATGGAAAAAACCCAAGAACACCAAATCGACACCCACCATCTTTTCATCGATTTCAAGGCCGCATATGACAGTATCTACAGGGACATGCTGTATAGAGCCATGTCTAGTTTTGGCATCCCTGCCAAACTCGTCCGTTTGTGCAGGATGACCATGGAGAATTCATGCTGCTCCATAAAGGTTGGAAACAACTTAACAGAACCCTTCGATGTCAAAAAAGGTTTTAGACAAGGTGATGCGCTGTCATGTGATTTTTTTAAACATCGTACTTGAAAGAATAGTGCAGAGCTCACACGTCAACACTAGAGGCACTACCTTTCAAAAGTCTGTCCAATTACTAGCATATGCTGATGATATTGACATAATCGGAAGAACTCAGCGTGATGTCAATGGGGCTTTTGTGAGTATTGAGGCAGAGGCGGCAAAAATGGGTTTAACGGTTAATGAGGGCAAAACAAAGTACATGCTGTCGTCAAGAAAGGACCTACAACACCGACGTCTTGGTCAAAACGTCACCATCGACAGACGTAACTTTGAGGTAGTCAAAGACTTCGTCTACCTAGGATCCGCTGTAAACGCAGAAAACAACACCAGCGCTGAGATCAAACGAAGAATAACTCTTGCTAACCGCTGTTTCTTTGGGCTAAGAAAGCAATTGAGTGGTAAAGTCCTCTCCCGAAAGACCAAAGTGTCGCTATATAAGACCCTTATCATCCCCGTCCTGCTATACGGTGCAGAAGCATGGACTATGACAAAAGCGGATGAAAGCACCTTGGGTCGTTTCGAGAGAAAAATTCTTCGTGTGATCTACGATCCCGTATGCATCGAAGGGGAGTGGAGGTGAAGATGGAACGACGAGCTGTACGGGCTGTACAGCGACGTAGTTTAGCCAGAAGAGTAAAAGTCCAACTAGAGCGCATGGAAACCAATGCTCCGGCCCGGAAAGTCTTCGAATCCACACCTACAGGACAGCGCAGTAGAGAAAGACCGCGAATCAGGTGGCGCGCCTAAGTGGAAGGTGACCTCACCCAACTCGGAGCGCGAAACTGGAGACATCTAGCTAGGGATCGAGCTAGATGGAGAAGTTTGTTGGGTGAGGCCCTAGTTCACACAGGACTGTAGCGCCACCTTAAGTAAGTAAGTAAAGAACAGATCGCATATTATAAAAATCGACAATTCTTCCTTTTGATTTTACATTGCATTATTTTTCTGTGTGGAACTATTTTCAAGGTAAGATCCTAACTAAGAAAAATGGTGGACTATCAAAAATCTGTGCCTCAGTTCGGAATGTTTGAACATAATATGTTTGAGAATGTGAGGAGAATTGTAACGGTTGATCTTTTTTTCATAAAACCGTCTTGCTGTTCGCAAATGAGATTCTTACTTAAAAATGCTACACTCCCACAAGCAACTTGTTGAAAAAGTTTAAGAATGCAAGAAAGTTTTTCAATGAGCCTGTAGTTTGTTATGTCCGCCTTGTTACCTTTCCTGAAAATTGGTATAAGAAATGACTTCTTCCATATACTGGGGAATTTGCCTGTATTTGGGGAAAATTTGAATATGAACGCAAGGGGTTCAAATTGGGACTAGCTGAGCAGTCAGCATTCAACATGGATAGAAGATCAGGGATCGTACTGTGTAGCACAGGGATACGACTACAGCTAGTTTCCGAAAAGGAGTGAAGATTATGAAAATATATTTCATCAACTACTTTAGAGATATTGACAAATGCCTCACGGAAATTTGTTGTGAAGGCGAATGAAAGGTTCTTGTAAGAGAAGTTAACTAGAAAGCTATCTGATTTTTTTTAGTTGACATGTTTCCAAAATTTGGTAGAATTCTCTTTTAGAGAGGTGCCCATGTCAGTAACATAACTAGCGTATTAAAATTGGAAAGAGGATTCATTAAAAAGTTCAACATAAAAAGTGATGTTGATTGGAGAAAAAGTTTTGAGGTAAGTTTTCCGTTCCTTATTTCTTTTGTTTCGCAGTGAACGCAATTCTTTTGTGTTCTAAGTCAAAGATGGAGTGTGGAGTTAAGTCGGAAATCATCTCCGAGTTCCTAAGTCTTTTCTGCTACCTGAATTTGCTTTGTGTTCCAAGCTGTTAAGCCATCAAAAAAGCATTCAAAATGCTTAAATGAAACTCAAACCAAAATAGAAACACGGCTATCTGCACTGACAACCAAGCGGCAGTTTTGGCTAATAATTCGGCCACAACCTTCTCTATACTGGTCCAACAATGTCGGGATGAACTATTCACCCTAAAAGTAAATCTTCATTTCACTCTTATTTGGCATTGATGGAAAGGAACGGGCTAATGAGTTGGCCCGCAAGGATCGGTCGTTCATAGCTCACTTGCGGAAAGTGTAAATATTCCTCTTGGAGCTATGAAGGGCAAAATGTTCTCAATGTTTCTGACACAATCCAACAGCAGGCAAAACAGTCTAACGGACTTTACTATAACCAGGAAAATATGGTCTACCTATAACAAAAACCGTACTATCAAAATTTTGTGCAGACCTAGGCATGATAAGTCAGGGTTACTGCAACATGTACCAGACACTGGTCGATAGAAGAGCATGCAGCATGTATCCCTCAGAGTACTCATTTCCGTAGCTGCGGAGACCAACATGAAAGGGAAACTGCGATTCACTTCTTCACTCTAAATGTCCTGCCCTGACCAGTTTTCAGAATGTCAACCTTCGAAAGAATATTCCTTAAGGATCTTGATGAATTTTCTGCTTGTGACTGCCACAACATTCTCTTTACTGGTCCATTTCTCGCTTCGATTTTCAGACTCTTTCGTTTGAAATTTATTTTTGTAACACTTATTTAAATCTATGATAAAGGAGACACTAATATTTCTTGAATAACTAAGCAAGTAAAATTAAACAGAAAAAAACAATACGTAATAAATTATACACTTATGATACCTATATGGTTTATAATATAGCACTTCCTGTAAAAAATGTCAGAATAGTTTGTGCTGGGCTAATGCGACTAGTTTCAATAATTAGTCTTTTCAATATTTTACTTTTTCCCGGTTTGGTCTTCTAATGATTTCTTATTTTTTTTTTTATCTTTCCACTAAAAATTAAATAATTTTACTCTCAATAAATAAAAAGAAATGTATTATTTATTTATATATATGATTTAAAGGGTATAATGCCGAATAACATTAGACAACAGTTTTTCTTGTTTATGATCAAAAACTCAAAACAAACTAACAAAATTAACATATTATGGTTTTACGAATTTTAAAGCTGAAGAAATTTGACTATATTTTTACAACACTTTTCAGCTTCAGAGCAGTTTAACATCACCTTGTTTTTATTATGAAAAGAAAAAACTTTATTTCAAAAAAATAAAATATTCCCTATTAACGAGAGGATAAAAACCGAATGCGCGTCTTCTCTTCTTCTTCAAGGAAGCTTTTATAAAACCTCGTTAGATACTTATTTTCAATATAAAAGTGGAGTATCGTAAAAGTTGAAGCAAACGCAAATAAAAATATAACCAGTTTTAATTATTTTGTTTCTTTTTTTAACACAAATCTACAATTTGTAAAACGTTTTAAAATTACTGATATGACTAAATGAAACAAAACCGTTGCTTGATGTATTTTGATTTTTGTGATTTTATTTTTAAATAAGTATTTTATATTTAAATTTTTTTTTGTAGTGTGCATTGAACTTTTATCGCAAGTCAGTTGTTAAGAGTTCGAATTCATTTCGTTCTCACCACCATCGTCATCATCACACCAAACCGGTGAAGTACACAGAAGATATTTTTATATCTTATATTCTTTTCCTGAATAACACCCTTTTGAACGTCATCCATAAAATTGTTTTACAGCCGCTCGCCGGCCGTATAATTGGACCGGCAATAGCCGGTTGCAAAAAAAAAAAAACAAAAATTAAGTTACAGGTGATTTCAAAATTTTGTCCAACTTCTTTTGTGAGAAAAAAGGACAGTCTTAAGGGAGCAGTCGACAAAATAAGTGAATTTGTTATTTGATAAGTTTAACTTCCGGGATAAAATTTAGTGTGTACAACAACAAAACTGGCCGGATGTTTTTATTTTACAAATAAATAAGTGACCTAGAGCACATAGTGCAGAAGAGAGGTATGTTGTCGTTTCAGTTTTATCTTTCTCCAATATTTTTGAAAATGTTATCGTTATCGCCATTTATAAAGAAATAAAAAGTTTTAAGTCTTTAAACGTCCTGAAGCCTTGACAAGATTTGATTGTCATCTGTTTTTAGTTCACTTTCCTTCGTATGCAAATAAAAATGTATTCGATAATTCATATTGAACTTAATTTTAATTGTTGAAGATTTTGGAATTAAAATATATATTTATTATGAAATTGAATTGGTGGTAGATAAATTAGATGAGTTCTATTCAAAATCTTTCTATAGTAACCACAGAGCAAAGTAAATATATCAGTCACTATCACTAAGCTTTTAGTATTTGTTAATTATTTAAAGAATATTCACTTAATCAAAAGAAAACATTTAATTTTATCAAAACAATAACATATTCTATATGTAAAATTTTTGACGGCATATTTTATTTATTAATGTGTTTTTGTAACATTTCTAAATTATTATGTTAATTTTTGTTTTCATACATTTTCTTAAGAACATGGCAATTTTTCGCAAGGTTAATCTATGTAGGCATGTGAAAAAAAAAACGTTTCTATATGCAAATTTTCTTTTGAGATTATTTTATCTGCATGCAAAACAACTTCTTTCCATGTCTAGCTTTTGCAATAATTTTTGTATATTGTTATTAAATTTGTGTTGCGTTTTATAAATAAACAGAACTCGAATATATCAAATGAACTTGATCTTAAAAATGTATGTATACTACCACAAACTGTGATTTGTCACATAGAATGTTGGAAAGCCTAAAGTAATCTTAAAACTTGGGAATATTAAAATTGCAAAATCTTACAATGGTTTCTTTAAATAAATAAATAAATAAGGTGGCGCAACAGCTCATAGAAAACCAGGGCCTAGTGACTTAAAACTCTCAACCATTCCTATGTGCGAGTCATCTCAGGGATGGAGGGGACCTACAGTTTTTATGCCGAATTTGGACGGCTTATTAGAGAAAGCGCTTTTTATGACAAGAGTTACTCTTGGACGAGCTATGTATGTCGCTCAAAAAAATACCTTTCTATTTCAGATATTTCGTATGAAAAATTGCACAAGAGTTATTCAGTAACTATTTTAAAGTGAATTATTTTAATTTTTGAATTTCAATATGTATTTATAAACTATTAATCACTGAAAGTTGACAGATGGAAATTTTTGTAATTATTTTTATATCATTGATTACATCATATTGAAAATTAAATCAGGAGCTATTCATATACATTGTTCCACAAACGTAATGATACAGCATAAATATTTAGTCATAATACTTAAAATATTCCACAACAAAGTAAAATTTAAAAATTTGTTATTTTATAACAACTTATTTTTATTCGCATGTTATTTTAACAACAAGAAAATGAACCTTGATTGGAACAAAAAATTCCACAAGAGTCATCGTACACCTATAAAAAAAGTCAAAAAAAACATCTTAGAACATTGTTTTTTGTGACCTTTTTAGTATTTAGTTGGATAGACTTTCAGTTTTATAACGGCTTTCAGTCTGTTTTGCATTGAATAAACTAAGTTTTCAGTGCAAGTTTGTCCAATATTCTGCCATTCTTTGATTAAAACTTCTTTTAACTGCGTCTTGTTACGAATGACATTGGCTCGTATTTTGTTTTCGAGAACATCCCACAAATGCTCAATGGGGTTCAAGCCCGGGCTTTGGGGAGGGGTTGCTAATAGGTGGGGAGTGTTGTAAAGTAGACACATAGGTACGCACTTTTTGGGCAGTGTGTTTGGGGTGAATATCTTGTTGAAAGAAGTAATTATTTAAAAGACCCAGTTTTCTCGCACTTTCCTTTAAATTCTCTTTGAGGATATTAAGGTAATCATGTTGGTCCATGGTATTTTCTATTAAGACAAGATTTGCGACCCCAGATGCAGCCATACAGCCCCATACCATTACTCCTCCACCACCGTGTTTTACTGTCTTAATCGTATTTTTCGGATTTAATGCATCCCCTGGCTTTCGCCATACTTTAACTCGACCATCCGAGCCAAATACATTGTACTTGGATTCGTCTGAAAAAATTACCTTGCGCCAAAAGTCCGGAGAACGGTGGAACGGATTCTAGAAATAATTTTTGATATTTCGGAGTACGATTTGTTTTGATTTCGATGAAGATCAATAACCAAGCGCCTTTCTTCTAGTGTAAGCTCCTTTTCTCCCATTTTCTTGACTCTTTTTCACCAAAAACTACACAGAAAATTTAAAATATCTAGTTCAAACAATTGCTTCGCGTAAACTGCATGGCTAACTGTCATAAAAAGAATTTACCGTTGCACGTTTGCTTAAAAACATAAAAGAGTTGCCAAGTGTATCGTCACTTTTGTGGAAAAGAATTCAAGAGCTTAACGTAATTATTTTTTTTTATTATTTATTTATGTCAGAATGTTTCCTTTCTTGTTATTGAAATTAGGAACAAATGTTAATCTTCTAAATTAAGTTAAAAATTTGTGAAATTTTGGGTTATTGTTAAATATTTCAAGCTTTGTAGATACCTTGAAATGTTTACTGTACCATGACTTTTGTGGAACACTGTATATCATTCTAAAATTTATATTTGATTATGTTTAACTTGCATCTTGTCCATTCTGACCCATTTTTAAAAGTGTGCACATAAATGCAGTACGACGATTTTTAAGTATGTACTTTGGATGCTGCAGAGAGTTAGACTCTTCGTGCATACCTCAACTTTTATTCCAGTACTATTTGTGTTTAAAATCAGACAGCTACTAATTATGGCCAGAGCGCGTTCCATGACGATGTTTCATTTAAATCAACTTATACATTTTTTAATTTAACAACATAATTCAGAACAGAGCCATTAAGTTCAGTTTTAGAATAAAAATAACGTTTCCATCGCTGGATTACAAACCACAATAATAATATTAAGGTTTATATTCTGATAAACCTTTCTTGCAGTTGCATCCTCAACAATCATGGATCAAAGGAAAATCATTATAAAAAGGATGAAAAAAAGTGGGCCTAAGATGAATCCTAGTGGTACCCTATTTTTGCGTTTGAAAAAATATTATGAAACCTCATCATCGACTAGAATTAACTGAGTTCTAGCAGTTCTCCAGTTGTTGGCTTAGGTATGCCCGAGATCGGGCGTTTTTACAATATATTTAAGTTTTTTTAATTAGTCTTTTTTTTGTTGAGCAATATGTGTTTTGATCAAGTTCTAAAAAAATTAAGTTAAGTTCTTTTTTTGAACCAATATTAAAAAATTACATTTGTTTTGTTAAAAACTGTTATAGAATCATTCTATTTGTTCATTGGTGACCATCTTTCGATATATCTAAATAATTAATAATAAAATATTAATAACAACATCTGTTGAAAGTTAAAAAAACTGTTAAGTCAATGGCGCAAAATTTTAAACAACCTATTGTTAAGGGCTTAAAATTTTACTCAGTATATCAAATCTGTAAATGTTTAACAATTTACTAGCGATTCCCAAACTAGTAAATTTCGAATTTCCTTTTATAAAAAAAGGGCATGAAAACATATCTATTAAACTTAAACGGACTTTTTTATTGGAATTCCCAACTGTAGACTTTACAATTCCATCTACTCTGATAAGATAAATTGTACACAGATACAATTTGGTGTTCCATATGGATGTTTACTTACCAACGTCCACTTAAAGCATATTTCTTCACTATAAAAAAATGCTGACAAAAGTACCTGTAATTCCGGTGAAACATTAAGCTCACGATCTGTGGTCTTAGATGTTTAGGGTTTCAACCAAGAAATACAAACAAATCAAATCTTTCGAGTAAAGTTGGCGAGAAATTTGTCAAGGATGTCATATGATTTTAGCAAATTTCTAAAACTTAAAGTCGCCATTCTGGGATTTTAAATTAAGCTAATTGTTAAGAGATAGTAAGATATCAAAATCTTTTAAAATTAGTAAAATCGTCTTTTAAGCTTTCTGTAAATTGCTCAAAATGGCTTTAACATTTTGCGCCAATATCTTTCTTTGTTCTAAAGATACTTGATACTTGAGCCATTTCTTATCAGTATTTATGGGTTCTAGTTTTTTTTTTAAGTGTCAAGTTTTCTGTCTTAAAAGTTAACAACAGTATCTTGCATATGATGAAATAAATGCGATTTCAATATCCGTTTTGGTTCACGAAATGCTGAGCTCGAAAACCAATTTTTATTAGAGTTGGGGTCGAAATACTGTATGGATAATAATACTGTATTTAAAATACTGTATGTACAAAATACTGCATGATCAAAATGCTGTATCTTAAAATTCTGTATTTCAAAATTCTGTATATCAAAATTCTGTATTTCAAAATGCTGTAAATAAGGCTAAAAAATTCAAATTGTTTTGACAATGTAAATTGCAAACCACTTTTGCACTTTTTTACATTATCAAAACTATTTTTATTTTTAATAATGATGCCTTTTTAGTTATTTGTATCTCTCTCACATTTTTACATGAATTGTTCCTATCATAATCAACAATTGCATAAACAATTGCACCAAACTAATTGATCAGTCAAAACTTCCAGTATTATGAAATACAGTATTTTGACAATACAGCATTTTGAGACACCGTATTTTAAATGTACAGTATTTTGAAATACAGAATATTAACCATACAGTATTATGACCATACAGTATCGTACAGTATCATACAGAATTTTGACCATACAGTATTTTAAAATACAGTATTTCGACCGCTCCCTTTTTATTAGCATTTTTCCTTATAGAATGAAATATTTTTGAAGTCAATACATTCACTTATTTTCAAGATATCCGAGTTGAAAATTAGTTCTTACAAATTGTGTATAGTATTTGTTATAGATTTGTACATTTTATAAGAAGAAAACTGTGAATTGGATTTCTTTGTTTTAGTTTTACCAAATCTTAAAAACCATATTTTTTATAACATACAATCATTTTGAAGAAAATCAATTTTAACCAACTTATTTATCATTTTTTTATTTTTTGTAAGAAAACTGCATTTTTCTAACAATTTCCCCAGGTGTGAAAAACGATATTATTTGATGTACATATGTATATACAATTATTTTTTCAAGTAGTAAAGGTGAGAAATATTTTTATTTCAGTTTTTTTTTTTTTGATTTACAGAACCGTTTTTTCACGTCACAATGTATAGTAACAAAAATTATTTGAAGTCACTAGCATATTTGTTCTGGAGAAATTTGGGGTGAACAATTTTTTTCAGTTTTTTTTTTAAATTGCTATTGTAAAAAAATTCCCTTAATTTTTTTGAAAGTTCTTTGTGCATCTTTTGATGTTATTATCTGCAAAAAAAAATTATTTGAAGTCGAAATATGCCCGACGAGGAAATATTTATCGAATGAACGTAAACACGCACACACAAACATCTCTCAAAAACCTTTAATATAGATTCTATGGATCTTTGAAACGTCGAAAAATGTCAAAATTTAAAATTGTACAATTACTTCCTGTGGGAAGTTAAACAACAATTATTTTGGGGTTCAATCAAATAAGCAATCAAGCTGTATGTACATACATATATCAATTCAATCAAAATTCTTAACTTTTTCACAGATTATAAAAGTCATCTTACCATCTTATTATTAAAGAGTCTTGAATTAATTTTGTTCGTTTGATAGTGAAATCTAACTTTATTAATCTCAAGATATATTCTGATAGACTACTTGAAATAAAAAAATCATCAAAAAGTTAAGTGACCTGCTGAACCTTTTTTTGACACAATATTTACGATACTGTGTATTCCCAAATGGCCACAATAAAATAGATAACTTCTTTACTTATAATATAATGTATATACAAACATAGGTATATAGATACACATGTTCATGTATATATGTATATTCTAGACAAAGGTACATCCAAATCCACTTTATAACCTTACAACTTTGTTTGCAAAGCTATGATTTAGACATTATTAATAAAACTGTCTCACTTGGTTTCTTTTTTTCCTAATTTTTGTTGTTGTTTGTTATATGAAATAACTTTATTGAATCTATTACAATTTTATTGGCTGCGGTTTTATTGTGTTATAAGAAATAATAGGTCTTTTTTCTAACGAATTCAGGTATCAATTTATAATTATAATACCTATGACCTATCTTACTTTACCTTAGAAAACTTCTTCATATTTTTATTGCTGACAGAAGAATCAATACTTAAGCAAAGAAGTAAATTTTCTAGAAAAAATGTATAAACGACAATATATTGTGACAAAAATAATACTCGACACGTGTAGAGAACATAAAATATAATATAATAATAATAATTTCTTTAATCTCTTCCTTATTAAGTTAAATGAATTAAATTTTGTTTGTGGCTTTAAGAGAAAAATTGGAAGACTTCTGACACTATTGTCTAAAATCTAGGTCTATCTTAAACCTTAACATCAATTTCGAAAGATAAAATAATTCCTGAAATGATGGAGCTTTTGAAATCTAAAAAAAAATAAGTCACAGATAATAAAAGGTATTTTTTTAGACGCGTTGTTTTCAAGAAGAAATAAAACGCATACAATTTAATGTTATCACCAAGAAAATTACCTTTGTTATAAAGATAAGAGATTTCCATTATGTTTTAAAAATGATTTCGGGCATCTTGGAGGCCACACCACAGGCAACGGACGCAAGATAATGCGCTTATCAAATGCTTCCTTCAATAAATTGATTGTTTCGTTGGCGTCACGTGAATTGAACAATTATTTTAGTTATACGAGTACATTTTGGTTTGCAGGATTCGCAAAACGTTCTTCAGGAGTAAGTCTATTTATTATAAAATGGCAAACCAAAATGAAAATAAATTAAGTGACAGCTGTCAAAAAGACCCACTCCGAAAAAAGTATTACCAAACTTCTAAAAAAACACCCGATCCTTTGTTTGGCAAATGAAACCCGTATACATTTTTGCATAAGATAAAGAAATTAAAGCATCCAAAATCTCTTCAAAGTGACCTCGAAAATGTAATAAATCATGCATTTGTTTTTATTTATTTAATAATTTATTTATCTACAAGCTTAACGCTAGCAAATTTGATCTTAAAAATTAAAGTATTACAATACTATATTCAAAAGTAAATTGGCTATAACATATCCCTATAACTACCTAATTGAATAGATTGACAAACTTTATTGAATTGTCTTATAGACCTACAAATCGGCTCATTATTACCATAGCTTGTTCTGTGAAAAGATTCAAACAAACATTTCTGCCACGCAAGGCTTTTTACATTTATTGGTATTGGTAAGATAAAATATCCCTCACAAGCATTATACCATGAATATTTGTTCTTGATTAAAGAGAGATTAGAGACCACTTCATTTAATAAACCTAGTAAACCGTCATTGAACCTTTTCCAAACGTTTTAAAACCTGGATTCTAAATTACATCTTCTACAGCTCAGTTATCCCTTCCAATTACATTATCCATGTGACTGGATTCCAAATGACATCTTCTACAGCTCAGTTATCCCTTCCAATTACATAGTCCATGTGACTTGAAAGAATTATTTGTATCCAATAAAACACCTAAATCTTTTATGTTTTCTACACAAGAGAATACATTGGAGCCGATAGTGTAGTCCAAGCTAATGTGGATACACTACCTACAGAAAGAGATAGCATTGCATTTTCCTTAATCTTATGTCCGATTTCATAAACAAATACTAAAAGCACTTTTATCTAAAAAATATTTTCAGTTTCACCAAGCTTGAAATGGGAAATTTCAGGGATATTTTTGTTAAAATAGAGTTCTCTTCACAACCCTGTAAAAATAAAACTCCTTTTTTCTTTCTATTAAGCGAATTGTGTGAGAATAAATGAGAAAGCATTATATGTTGAAATAAATGACAAGAATCGCAATATACATACAACAATGTAAACTTCTTCAAAATCAAAAATCGTGTGTCGTTCAAAAATAAAATATGAAAATCTTCTTCAGATGAAGATGACCAATCTAATATTCTAAATAAAAAAATGATATTATAAAAATGCAATGTTGAATTTGTTTACCTATTCATTCTGTATCTCCAAGTATTGAGAACACAAATTTTACAAAACAAAACATCAGCTGTCAATTTGTCATATTAATTTTTAAATGACACTTTTTAAATTTAATGAGCCAAAAATGGGCATTTAGTTTTAAAAGGTGTTTAAAAGCTTGTTTACTTTAAAAACGCTTGGTGAAACCAAAATATCCCATTTTACAGTTTAAAATCCTGTTAAATGTATAAAAGCTGTTTAAGAAATTGGGCATTAGACTGTTTAATTTACACCATTCGGAGACATGATTTAGGTCGTCCTGCAGCAGCTATGCAATCGTGGAGCCAATTTATTTTTAAGACTAGTGTCAAATCATCAGCGTAAAGAAGACATTGAGAATATGTTATCACTGTAATTATATTATTTATAACAGTATTAAAGAGAAGCGGACCCCAATGGGTTCCTTGAGGAACACCTGAGCTTCATTGTATAGATCTCGAAAATGATTTATTTATTATAACTTTTTGAGATCTCCCCATTATATAAAATGAGAGTCAATCAAGAAGAATAGCATGGAAACCATAAAGTTTAAGTTTATATATTAAACTGGAATGATCCACCGAATCAACCGCTTTAGGCTATCAGGATGTACCGCATCTAATTGATTCTTACCTTCAAGGGAATTTAATACATAATTTGAGAAAAGAGCAAAATTAGTTTTTGTGGAACGACCGGAAACAAAGCTATATTGTATATCAAAAATATACTCTCGGGTTATGAATTCCAGTTTTATTTTTACCATGCTCTCAAACAATTTTAGAGATGGCAGATAACTTGGAAATGCCACAATAATTCTCAATCGTATGTATGTATTTCAAAAACCATATTTGTGAATTGACACAAGATAAGATATTTCCATTCACATAGGAATTTACTTTCAGATAGAGATTGATTAAATATACAATTCAAATATTAGCACAGGGACTTAGCATAAATTTTTAAGAAAACAGGGGTATGTATGTTGTCAATTGTATTTTAAACTAAAATTATATCCCTAATCCTTGGGCCAACGAAAATGTAATGCTATGGCTAACATAATGTCAGATGATTTATATTTAAATACATACAGGTCCATCCGTCCATAAAACAAAAGGATCAAACAATCTCAAGTGGCCATCACATTAAAATGAATAAAATTTTTGACTCTTTATCAGTTATAAGAAAACATTATATTGTTTTCATAAGCGATTGTACTAAATTAAATAATTAGTTAAATGTTTATCCATTTTTTTACTTTGCTCACCATTTAATACGTACATAGGTTTTTCCATTTCTTAAACCAATTTAAATAATGCAAGACTTGCTTGAAAACCGTTTGATTTAATATTTTTTTAATTATTTGCAGGCGGAGTCACCACTTCTGCGGAACCAAGACAAAACTGAATTATTGCCCACCTCCGTAACAAACATATCAACGCCACTTCTCGCTCCCATAGCGATACCTGAATCGTTGTCTTCATCTCCCGCGAATGTGAGAAACGAAGCACGAATTATTAATATTAACAACAACAACAATAATTCATCAAGTCGAAATATCAACTATAACAATAATTGCAGAAGAAGAAGTTCAACATCATCAGTTACCCGATTAGATTCCTCCGACGGCACCAATACCACAGCCACAGCCGCTATTTATGACGCTACATCAACTACACAATCCCTAAACAATACACCCACTCACAAACAAACCCCCTATCCAGTGGATTCTTTCGCGCTTATCGAAGGAAAACCACCTAAAGTTGTTACTAAAATGCAATCAAAAGTCGATGCTGTTGGGAAGATAACAGGCGAATGGGGCAGATGGCAACTACGAACGGTTCTACTGATCTTTCTTTGTAAAATACCCTCATCATGGTTTATGGCATGTATCATATTCACAGCTCCAGCACCACGTCATGGTGAATTCTATTGTAAGCCACCAGACTCCTTAAGTCCGCGAAACCACACAAAATGGATAAAAGTGTCACATCCGACTTTAGAAGAAGTTGAAGATCATGAGTTTAATATAGACTTTTGTAATGTTTATCAAGATGCCTTGGATCATGCTCATCAATATTATCATTATCAACATCCAGATATGGAACCTAGATTATGGGATGAGCCTTCATCCAAGAACGCTACCGTTATTCCTTGCAAAGCCTTCGAGCATAAATCCGACTATCCGTCATTGATAACACAGTTTGATTTGGTATGCTCACGTGATATTTTGGTTGCTGTCACGCAATTCTTCCATTTGTTTGGCGTTCTAACGGGTGGCTTATTGGCCACCCATTTACTTAAATAGTAAGTTTAATATGTTAACCTCTAATATTACGTTGAAATAAAAAGGCCTTGCACCAGGAATAAGTTATACGTTCACACACTATAAAATTTTGCAATACTGGCTTCATGGGGATACTGATTGGTTTCAAGATATTCCAGAATCCCTATGTTATAGCTTGTTATCTATTTCATATCGCTTAAAATGAAAACTTTCCAATTAATTGTAATTCATTTATTTGGTCTAAATTTGTATTTGTTTTTCTTATAGCTTTAGTCCTCGAAATGTAATGCTCTTCGGAATGATTACACAAATTATTTGTGGTAATTTAACAGGTCACGTTTCTTCTTATGAATTACATGTGTTCTTTCGCTGCCTTTCAGCTGTTTGCTGTTGTCAAATGTACACCGCTGGTGCTATGATCTGTAAGTATATCTACAGTATACATAAGCCGTATTTTAATTAAACCCACATTCATTCTTTTCTCTTTTTTTTTTTGCATATATAAAGTCATGGACATTACTGCTGGGACGTATCGAACTGTAGTTTGTACACTTTTTGAGCAATTTTGGTCGGTTGGAGTTATAATGCTGCCAGGGGTTGCTAGCTTTTCAAAGAGCTGGACATATCTCTATATGGCGATATCATGGCCAACTGTCATATTAATTTATTTATGGAGGTAATTTTCAATTACATTTTTTCAATACTTTTAATAATGGAGATTTATATTTGAAGAATTTGTTTTTGGTTTCCTTCAAAACACCCACTTATGTCCCACAAACAAAACAATACTTATTTAAGGGACTAAGGATGTCCTAAGTTCGAATCTCGCCTTTAAATTTGTCTTTCATATCAGATTTTTAAAATATGCCCCTTTAAAAATGCTATACTTAAACAACCAAAAACGGGGTTTTTAAGGCTAATTTAAAACTCAAAATATCCCTTAACAATAAATTGTATGATGATTTTTGAAAGTACCTAGGTACAAATATTTCTCTTCTAGATGCAATTTAAACCATTTTTCTATCTTACTTAGTTTCTGGAAATTCTCATTACGTATGACGTATGATATGAAGTTTTGAGCATACATACCTTGAATTTAATACTTTTATAGTTTTAAAAAATACGATTTGGAGTTATTTTTCAGTGCTGAATTCGAATTCAAACTTAAATCTTATTATTATTTTTATATTTTGTAATATATGTATTTCGAAAACTTGATATAATTGAATTATTTCGACAACAGATTCGTTACAAGAGCAAAACTTACTTTTAAACCGTTTTGCCTTTTTCTGTTGAGAAGAGTTTTAGCTTAAATGGTTTAACGTTACTTTCAGATATTTGTAAGACAGGTGAAATTTAACAACATAATGAAGATTTTTCGAATACCATATGAAATAAAATATATTTTTCAACTGATTATTAAAAAAAGGGATTATATAGGGAAAACCATCACGGATTTCATTGAAAACAATCTTCTTCATAAATTTATATAGCCTCTAAAAATTGTTATGTACTTGCGTGTCTTTCGAATTTTAAAAAGTTATGTCTTAAAAACCTGATGTCGTCCAATTGGAGTCGAATTTGATTTAAGGCCACCAAAACCCATTGAAAAAGTGCAATTTTATTGCCAGTAAGAAAACCTTGTCCATCAGAGTTATCATTTGGAATGCTCTCACAGTTTTGCTTTTTTAAATTAAGGTTAAGCAAACACTTCGTAATAATGACAAATACACTTGTCAGGTCTGGAAACTCAATAAGCTATTTTAAATTGATACCAAAAAGTGGTCGGTTTTTGTTATGTTTCTTAAAAAATAACCTAAGAATAACATTTTTGACAATTCTTCAACTTTTTTTGGGAACCCCCAGATTTTTTAAAGCTCAATTTATAAAAATTTGGGGCCATAAGAATACCCCAGAAACTCATTTTTAAAATGTCTTTAAGTATTTTCTATGGATCTCTTTCTTAAAAATAATAACCTACCTTTAACTTTTTTTGACCACTCTTACAAATCTCTTTTTTTTTTATTTAAAAAAAAATAAATCCCTTAAATTCTTCTTATTCATCAAAAATATTTGTTATGGAATTTGGATGGATGACCTTTTTGAAAAACAAATATTGTCATAAATAACCATAGCTCAAAAACACTACCTAATCCAAAAATATTTTATGCCGAATTTTGAAAGAATTACGTATTGAAGAAGTGTTTGCACCACATCATCATTACACCGAACAACTAGATTGTGCTATCACATAATACAATTTTATTTTAGTTAGAACGTAAACCATTTGATACATTTCAAAAACCTTATTAATAGCTTGAACTACAAAGCGCAAACGTTATCTCGGAATGACACGCTTATCAAACTTACTCTTCAGTAAAAGAAATAGCTTGAAGAACGAAAGCTTCTTAATGGCCGACAGTATGGTTTTCGTAGCAATAGATCCACTGGTGATCTCATGGTTTATCTCATCGAGCAGTGGAACATCGTTTCGGAAAATGCATCTTATCGAAAATGCGTGCAATTGGTATTGATGAATCTCTTCTTTGTTGGTTTTGAAATTACCTTTCGGACCGTTCAAATCAAGTAGTATTGGACGGGTTCAAATCTGATATCCACAAAATAAACGCTGGTTTAAGCCCAACTTCGGACATACTGTTCTTTCTTCACCCGCACTAGACGAATGTGCAACGCTTTACCAGGCTCTATATTTCACACTCATTACAATGTGCAGACATTCAAAACTAATGTGCATCGGCATCTCCTTTATAATCCTGTCCTTCCTTCCTTACTGCTCGCACTGTTTTTAATCATTATAAGGGTATTCATAACCACTTTGGTGCGCGCTCAATATAAAAAAATGAATATAGTATAAGGTGGCTTGTAGCACCATCCTAGTGAAAACACATGTCATCCAAGTCCATATCTTCCAATTCAAAAATAATGGTGCTTCATGAAGAAAATATGGACTTTCAACCGTATATTTTGTTTGACACATTGAGCCAAAAATGAACTTGAAACATGAAATTCATAGTTTTGGAGCATGTTCTTCAGAGACAAATCCATCGGCTTCAATTCTTGAGTCAGCTTGATCTTATAAACCAATATTCCTTACGCAAAATACGCCCTAATATGGTCTTAACAGTGCCCATTTCTTAAAAGGTTGAGTTTACTGAATAAATTGACAATGACAGTTCGATGATTAGTGAAATGATAAGTTCACAAACTAAATTCAAAGTTGTCAATTCTCTATTGAAAAACCCGATATGAACATACCAAACACTAAGCACCACTGACAAATGTAAGGTTCTGGTGATCAAGTTGGAATGTAACTTTTGAACAAGTCTTATTTTATTCAAGCTCGGTCAAAACACTTGTTAGTTATAGTTAACAAGTGTCAATTAGGTAGCGTTAAAATGTTATTTACCTTGGCTTACGAGACATAAGAAGCAACAAAATTCAACACCTTATTTTTTTAAATTTATTTCAGGTGGATTCCCGACTCTCCCCGTTGGATGATACAAAGAGGTCGTGTTCTCGAAGCTAAAACTATTCTACAAGATTGCATCGAAATGAATGGCACAAGATACTGTCTTCCACATGATATTGACCAACAGCTACAACTCCAAGCCATCACAGGCATGGAACAAGAACCACCATCGGGTTGGTGGTCCCTATGGAAAGGTCCCCATGCTATTCGCCATATGATCTGTGTCCATCTATGTTGGTCCTTATACATTGTAGTCTATTACGGCATGTTGCTCAACATACGTTCATTTAGTCGAGAACATCTGGAGATTAATACAATAATAGCAGGTTGTGCAGAAATATGTGGAACTTTTATTGGATTGTTCCTAATTTTAACAACAAGTAAAAAGTGGCAATGCACTGGTGCATTTAATATTATCGCTGGAATGATTGCCTTGTCAGCTTGGCTAATTCCTGATAGCAGTAAGTTTTCTAAAAAATTGTTTGATAGTTTAAGAACTTTGTCATTTCATGTTTTTCTTCATTTAGTTAAAGGTAACCCGCGTATAGCCCTCTTAATGCTGTCTGCTATGATATCCAAAGCTGCAATCTCGTGTACGCTCTCAATTCTTACAACATGCACAACCGAATTAGTCACTGAGGATAAGAAGAAGATCTGTGCTTTTTCGACGATAGTTTGGGCAAGAATATGGCTCTTAACTGCGCCATTTGTTGGAGCAACTGTTATTTTCGGGCAACTTGTGCCACAAACGGCATTTGCCTCATTTACAATTATTGGTGGAGTTTTATCCACTCTTATATCTAGTCCACGTACAATAAGCAAACAAAAGACAACACTTACATCGACGACAATAATAAATGACACAAAGTGCCATCAGTCGTCAAATATTAATAATAATAATAACAATAATAATAATAATCAAGCGTTTAATAAAAAATCCAATCTACCTCCGGAACTAATACCTGGCATCTGGACGACGAAAAACCATGATGAACATCAACAAGTGTGATAAAAGTTCTTTATGTGTTTTTGTATTTTATTTTTGTATATTATGTATCTTTAACTATTTTATGCCGTAATCTATAGGTTTCAAAAACCTGTATAAACTATAAACTTTAAACAAAAACCCACTGTACATTTTTCTACTTAATATTTACAAAGGTATTTTATTTAAAAAAAATACGCACAAGCACTCTTACAAACATATAGTTGCTTAAAAGAATCTTTTCTGTAAATAAGTTAATTTCAAACCCATGAGCAAAAGTTTAAAGTTTTAAAGTTGTACTTATCCTGTTAAAAACAAAAACTTACCTATAATTTTAATAATTTATTAAAAAAACAAACACACAAAAATAATTTTCGTTTATTTAAATATTAGACTATTAGGATATAGAGAAAAATTATTATATATATTTTAAAAGTTGTTAATTAATTTTTAAGTGAAAATTTTTAAGTAGAAATATTTATTTAAAACAAAATAAAAACCTAATAACAAAAAAAAAAAACAATGATATTTATAAATTTTCAGACTCAATTAACAAAAATAAAACAAAATCCATGAGTAGTATTCTATTTTTGCGCAAATATTTTACATTCGAGTAAATGATTCAATAAAAAAATGACTTAATATTATATAAATTAATATTTTTTAAACAAATAAATAATAAAACAATACAAAATTTGAAGCGAAATAAACTTCGGAGAGAACCAAGAATAAAAGACACTATATTTTAGCTTATATATTTTTTAATTATTGAATTCATTACAAAAGAAAAAAAATAAAATGTACATAAATAATAACGTATAATTCATTTTGAAAATTTTAAGCAAATAAATATAAAATAATTTATATAATATTTCAAGCAAATTTTTTTAAAGGTATTATACCTCTATCAAAAAAAAAACAAGGACGTAAGGTTATAAAACAAAATTGCTGTTCCTATACTAAAGGCAATTCGACAGTGTACCAAGAAAATAAGAAAGAAACAAATATGAGTCTTAATTCATATAAAAAAAAAAAACAAAATTGTGTACATGTGTTGTCATTTAAAAGGAAAATTGTCAATTAAATTATGTATAGGTATTTAAGTGAAAAACCTTCAAGTTCGATAAAAGAAAATAAAAATAAACGAGCAATATTTTTGATAAATAATGTATATTTTGATTTATTTTTACTTCTTGACGTTACAGAATTGATTTATTTTATTTTCTAACTAGCAGAACCACACCGGCTTCGTACGGGTTGAAAAATCCAAGTTGTCCATTTTGCAGTTTCAAAAGTAAACGTTAATAAAACACATATAAATTTTGTTTTCATGATATTTCTTCTATTTTTTTAAGTTTGAAAGTTGACATTGTATGTGAAAAACTACATCATTTAAATGACCACGTGAATTGTTGCAATATAACTTAATATAACATAACTTGACGAATATTGGTTTTCAAGTGCTCAAAAGTTCAAGTTTTATCTGCATAAACACGGTTTTTTGAATAGCCCAACAAAAAAAGTCCAGTAGTGTCAAATCGCATGATCTTGGTGACACGTTGATATCGCCACGACGAGAAATTACGCGGCCAGGAAATGTCTCTTGCAATAAAGCCATATTCGCTCCAGTTGAGTGGCATGCGAAACAAAATAAACGACAACTTGTTTTTTGGCGTTTCTCTTCTTGAATAGTTAAGTTTCAACTTTTTTCTTCAAAAATGATTTTAATATATTAAAAAAGAAGATGATATCCGAATATGTTGCATTTTGGACCTATCAATGAGATTAAAACGCATTATTTTTGGAAGGTGAAGGATAGTAACAGACATTCCTTAAAGAAAGATACAGAACAAATATGTAAAATAATAACTAATACAGCATTAATAATTAAACTGATCTATTTATTTATAAAAGGTAGCAACAAAATAATATCGATAAATAATACAAATTTTCGTGAGATATAATCATCAGATTACATTAAAAAACATAAATGTCTTCATAGTAAACAACTTAATAACAACAATTGTCATCGAACCATAAGTCTCCATTAAGTCTACACAAATTGAAAATCAAATTTGATGCTGACAACTCCCCCGCCCGTGACTAAAAACATTTATCTACCCAGATGTAAAATTCTTCAATAAACTTCTTTTTTTTTAATTTCGGTTTCAACATCAACATCCAGAGACGTTGGTCGCATCTACTATTACCAATGAATTTATTAATAAAGTTTCCATACCTACATACATACATACATTATGTAGGTTACATTATTTTGATATTAATTTTAAAATTTTAATTTTTAGCAAGTAAAATCACGTCAATAATGTCCTATTTAACGATATTTTTTGGGAATAAGAAACCTTTATCAATGTAAGCCGCTCACCAACAATAATAAATATCTACGTAAGATCACAATTGTAAATAAGTCATTTATTCCTAGTAGGCTTTTCACACCAAACCCAAAACCCGGTTTTCGCGAAAATATCGGTTTTGGCCGAAAACCTACATCGAAAACTCAAGTTTTCCCATACATTTTTGGTAAACCACAAGTTTTCGTAAACCACAAGTTTTGTATAAAACCTCTCGAAAACTAGTTGCAATTCAAAGTTGAACTAAACAAACAAACCTTTCGAAACATTCAGCGCTCAAATTAATGTAAACAAAACAGCTGATGGCTGCTATCAAAACAAATATAATTTCATTTTGAAATAAATTTGGTCGTGGTAAGTAATTTCCTTACAAAATAAGAATTATTGCTTTTTGTTTTTTATTTACAGAATATGGAAAATTTGCCAACGTCGAGAATAAAAGCCCCGGTGACTATTTGCGGCACTGGCGGTTCTTTTATGATCCTCAAGAGTTTCAAACGCTCTTTGTTAAGCGAGGAACCAGCTACTATGGCTACTGGCGTGACGACCCCAAGGACAAGGAAGACTTGCTCATAGTTCGTAATGACGTTTCCAAGGGATGCGTCTTCAAACTCGTCGCCACAAATATGTTCGACACTTTCGCTTACTACCTGGAGAAAGGCTTTCCGGTAACTCCGTTCAATCACAAGGGTTTGGGAGCAGTGTTGGGACTTCTACCACTTAAGTGGTATTTCTACCACTTTTTGGTGTTCATGAAAATCTACCACCTAAAAAGCAAATTTTACCACTTTTTGCAACTCACCGTTCACCTATCATTAAACTCTACCTGTTAATATTTATAGTATATTTAAATTTTTTGTCAATAAATCTTAAAATTATAAACGAGTTAAATAAAACATTTCAATCTGAGAACACAAAAATACACTTGATATTCGAAAGAATGACTACATTAAAATTAAATTTAATGAAAAATTTTGTAAAACCAGAAAACATGAATGTTTTCTCAAATGTATTTTGGCCTTTACTTTGAAAGGTACTTACTTGAAAATGATATTGTTGAACAAGATGTAATGCAACTACGAAAAGTTATGTGCAGCTATTATATTGAATTATGTGTTCAAATTGGAGAAAGGTTTAAACTTTCAAACGATGAACTAAAATTTTTCAAATATTTAAACCCGAAAAACGTCATTGATTGATGCCATCAGTTTTAGGTCTCACGAAACACTTTTCACCAACTATAAATAACTCAGAACTAGAGTTAATTAATAATGAGTGGAGAAAATTAATTGGAGAAAATCAATTACTCCAAATTTTTAAAACTGATGACATTGTTTCACAATGGCTTTTGATAAAAAACTTAAAAAACGGAATGGACAATTTAATTTTTGAAAACATATCTTCTTTATGTTGGAGCTTTGTTGCTTACCGCATAGCAGCGTTATTTTCAGATTTAAAAAATATAAAAAATGAAAAAAGAAATAAATTAAAAACTACAACCGTTCACAACATTTTGGCTGCAAGGGAAATTTCTGTAAATTTTCAGAATTTTAATCCTCCGGAAGCATTACTGAAATATGCTTCAAAATTTAAATTTTCCGGCGGTCTATATAGCAAAAAATATTTTTAAGTTTTTCTAACTAATTTAATTATTGTGAATTGTGATATTTGAAACTGAAAGAACTGAATTATTGTTTATTTATTTTTTTGTATTATTTAATAAGTTATTGAACCTAAGATTTACTACATAAAAATGGGTTTTAATTTCTACCACTTTTCTACCACCTTTTTGACATCATTTCTACCACTCTTTTGCTTCTGCGAGGTCCAAACACTGTTTGGGAGATATGAGAAAGGTGATAAGTTCATTTGCGGAGGAGAATAAGTATGAAAGGAAATCTCTGGTGAAGGCTAAGTCGCAGCGAGCTAGGAAAATTTGCGCCAAAACATTCCACAATGTGGGAATCGTTGTTCCAGTGAATAAAACCACAACAGTGGGCTATCGCCCCTTGATGGACAGCGATGCCAACATCAAGAAGATCCTCAGTGCTTTGGACAAGCCAGGCGACAATACATGGCGATTCTGAAGGCACATTTGGCCAACAGAAGCAATAGTTATAAGCAGTATTTTGGATTGCGTTTGTTGTGAAAGAAAAAAGAAAATGTTTTAAATTAGCTTCTCTTTGGTGAATTGTTCTGACCGACCGGTTGAAGTGAACAAAGAGAATAGCTGCGGCCAAGCGAGCTTGTAGTTCTTGTTGGTTCATGTCGTGAGCCCATTCCACCCGTCCCCAAAACTTCAGTTGAAACTCTTCTTCGAGACGAGCTAGTGTTACGACCTTGTCTGCGCTGATATGCTGCTCTATCACAGCACAGGAAAGGATTATCGACTCAAGGGTGTCGACGGCAAAGAAAAATCCTTAGGAGAATGTTTGCACTTCAAGAATTTAAAAAAACTGAATCTTGAGAGAATGCATACCATATAGAACATCTTCACTGTGTGAAAGGAAGTACTTGGATATTTTCATTTTATCCCACCCGAGACGGTGGGTGGTGACATACTGAGAGTTTTTTCTATGTTCGTATCGAAACGTTTGTTATACCACTCAATGACGTGATCCCATTTGTTCTTTTGGAGCTCGTATAGATCGTTGTCTTCCTGAAAATCAACTTGATAAGTACCTACATAAGGCTAAAGTTTGTATCTTGCATTTCCAGATCCTTTAGTTCATTGCACAGTATATCGAAAGTTCTGCGGCTTGTTCTGAAATGTTGTTTGAAATACTCATCATCGTTTACTAACATTTCACGTTCCCAAAAAGTGCTGGTAGGTACGTACCTGCATAAAATATTTAGATATATACATAGCTTCCTACTAATTGAATTGTTATAACAAGCTAACCTTTGTCCCCATATTTCTTTGTCGATTACGATTTCCAATTGTATCAATTAAAGCTTTTCTTTTCTTTCGATGTTCCAGGATTTGCAAAAGAAAACGACTTTTTTTATGATAGAGGCTTGAGATCAAAAACACTCCATTACCAAGACCGGAATCTTTCGTACGTTTCACTCTCCAAAACCCGTTTGTTTACATTGTTGTATTTGTAATTTTGACAATTAATTCATGAATAGATGCGAGCACAAACAAAAAAAAAAACGATGCCGTGGGCTAGCGGCATTTTGCACAGCAAAAACAAAATGGGGTCGTTAATAAGTTTTTTTTTTCAGGTTTTTCTTTTTACTTTTTTTCGATTAAGAAGTCAGTTTTAAGCTTTAATTTTGCAGTCATTTTGTTGATAGCGAACCAATGTACATTTTTGTCTTCAAAAAAGCATGTTCACCATCAGTTTATTATAATTAATTCACTAATTTACAAAAATCACTACGAAATTCTTCAAGTTTCAAAATTAACCTCGGATTTTTGTATCAAAGATGCATTCGAAGAACCATCAAGTTAAGGGTGCGAGCGCAATTTTTGTATTGAATTCTAATAAATTTTCGTTAATGAACGGCCCAAATATTTTTTTTGCAAGTAATTAAAATCTGTATCAATTTAATTAAACCAAATGTATTTATAGTTTGTTTTTAATGATTAAAGCTTGCAACTATTTTTCAATTCCATTTTGAAAATTAAATAAATTAAAAAAAAAGAGTTATAATCGAAAATATCTTATTCATAACATTCTTGATTGATGGAAACATACATGTATTTGCTATCAAAAAAAACTATGCATCAAAGGAACACCAATGTTTTAAAAAAATAATCAGAACGATTATAGCGAACTTGTTGAATAAAGGCAGAGCAAATAAAATGCAAATTTTGACGTTTATCACAAAATGAAAACGTCAAAAAATCGTTCTGAATTCATGCACAACTCATTCAATAGATCAAGTAATCGACATGAATGTTGATTGTTGACGTACAGAATTTTTTTTTTAGTGAATTCCCACAGTTTAACGCAAAATATAATTTTCATTCATTCCTTAAAAATGTTAAGTTACCAAAGTTCAAGTTTACTTATTATTGTTTGAAGGGTATGTTTAGAAAAATTGCTGCTAATAATAAAAAAAATAAATGAGTTTTACGTACATGTTTTTGTTTTTATTAATATAATAAATACTTCCATATATTACATTTTATAAATGCAGAACATAGAAGAAAATATACATAAACAATAGTTTTCAGATATAAAGCAGAGGTTAGTATAGAAAAATATTTTTGAGAAAGCCAATAATATTTTAGGTAGGTATGTATGTTCATTAAAGAAATTTCCGCTTCAGCTAACCTTCATCAACTTTTTAGAAACAAAATTAGCTTTAATAGCAGCATTTAGTTGGTATTGTGTGTAACCATATTACCTATTTCTATTCCTTAAAGATGCTTTACACAAAGCAGCTTATTTTTAAAACATGGTTCCCTCAAATTTTAATCCAAAATCTAACTACAAACAAAATTCTAACTCGTAACATATTTCTGGAACAAACAAAACTAAAATTTGGTCTTGCAATTATCGAACTGCTTAAGTGATGAAAATACTAATCTAATTGACGAATCTGAACTAGCTAATGTTGGCAATGGAACTTCACAAGTATGCTTCTCGTAGCATTTTCTATACAAACAAATACGGAGGCACCCGCCTATTGTTTCCACCTGAACTCCTAACGTCACCAAAAAATGTTCTAAGCAAACTACAACTGAAAAAATTGTGTGTTTTCTTGTTTTACAAAGTATTGAGTTACACTTTGTCCATTTCCAATTTTACTTAACCAGTTGCAGCGCATATTGCGTTCACAAATAATTTAAGTAAACAAAATACAGCACTAATAAATCATTAAATATGTATTTGGTCAATTTTATTTTATTTAATATACATTAACAACATTTATTTGGATTGAAATTAAAAAGTTATACAAATCTTCTGATTTAAGACCATGTCAGCACTTCAGATTCTGTTGGTTAGGATTGTTTAGTTTTTGAACGAGGCCATGAAACATTCAAAATGAAGCATTTAGATGGGGCTGATTACTATAATGAAGCGTTTTGATGGGCTGTAAGGCTAAATGTGAGAATGGGTTTGGTTTTTTGCATCATTTCACGCACACTTTCTCACATTTAGTCCTCAGTAGCTTGTAGGCAAACCGAAATGTCAGTCTGAGATTCCGGTCTTGGTAATGGAGTGTTTTTGCTTGAGATGATGAAAAAAAGTTTAACAAAAGCTTCATGTTTTGTTCAACTTTCTTTTTATGTATTAAAATCATTTTCAATTGGTTAGAATTCATTTTATTTTCACAAATAATTTGAGAAAAACAAAACTTTTTACTTACAAATTTTTTCATCAATACAAAATTTGACAGCCGGTGTCAAACAAATTTAAATGTCAAATGAAAACGTGTATATGTTCGGTGTGAACGATTTTTGGGTTTTCGAAAACTTTTTGCCGAAAACCCGGTTTTGGGTTTGGTGTGAAAAGCCTATAGGTATCACAGAATTAAACGAATATTGGGTTCTTAAACATAGTTCCAGGTAGTACCCGTCGCGTGATGGTTATTGCATAGGACTGTCATGCTAGAGGTCTTGGGTTCAATCTCTGCCTGTGCCATCTAAAGTTTTTTTCACGGGTACTGCCTCTTGAGAGAAACTGACAAATCCTATAGGGTTTTTAAATTGGCGCGGGTAGATTTTAGCGCACCGTGGCGGCCATTTTTTTTTTTTTGACATCTGTCAAACCTTTTGTTTATTATTCAAATCATCATGGCAAGTTACACGATTGAACAGCACGTTCAAATGATAAAACTTTATTTATCAAAATGAGTGTTCGTTAACGCAAACGTTGCGCCCATTGCTCCCATTTTACGGTGAACGTGGTGGCCCTTCACAGTCGACTCTTCAACGTTTGGTGGCCAAATTTGAGACGACCGGTTCAGTAAACAATCAGCCAACACCCGTACTTCCAAGGAACGCAAGATCAGCCGAGAACATCGCCGCGGTCCGTGAAAGTGTACAGCAGAACCCGAGGCAGTCTATTCCTCGTCATGCACAAGAACTCGGTCTTTCGCAGACTTCAACTTGGTGAATTTCGCGTCGGGACAAGATCCCAGGTGCTCAAAGTTCATGACAATAGACAATGCCTTTTGTGCGCTGACTGGGCAGTTAAAAATATAAAATATAATTCCGATATATATACAAAGTACTTTTATGTTCAAAAGTGAAACGAATCGTTCCACTGATTTGTGTTCCAATTTTACACAATTCCAATGACAGATTTCTGTCAGTAAAAATTTGTCGGTGGATTTCAATCAGGAAATGTTTTTCAATGACAGAAATTTTTAATGATAGCTATAAAGGACCTGTCAAAAAAGTTCCAATGTTTCTTTTCAATGATGCAAACCAATGATAGCTATAACTAGCGCCTTGGTGTTGCTAAATATACGGCGCTTTTTATTTTCAAATTGAAACATCTAATTGGAAAACACATCATGATCAAGCAATCACGTCAGTGTAAACATAACTTATGTCTTGGTTAAGTGCGCTTACACCTCAATTGGGAAATGTTCATATCATTTTATCTATGGCTGCTAGATGTCACTTAAAAAGGGGAATTTTTATTTTTCCTTAATGTTGGCAAAACTTCTTGTTGCAAATCCAAATCGAATTTGTTTTTTTATGCAACGGAACTTTTTTACTTTGCATCGAATTGTATTTGGAATTCGAATTATTATTAATTTAATTTTCATACAAAACGCGTGTGTAAGTGATTAGATATTGAAATTTATTTTATAAAACAATTTCAAACAGCTGCTGTCTGTTTTTCTTAAGTAATATTTGTGAAATTAAAGCATAATGGATTCAGAGGAAAATAATTTTGGTCGACCAGCTTTGAAGGAGATAAATTCTAATGAAACTGTAAGTTGAATTCCAAAATTTATATCCAACGGAACTTTCTTTTTAACTGCAAAACGATTGTCATTTAAATTCGAAAAAAAACAATAAAAAGAAACAATAAGAAATCGGCTTCAGATTCAGGAAGAGAAAGCAAAGACGACCATGCGCCCTGTTGATCCTTTAAAATCAAAACTACGTCTTTTGGGTTTGTCATTTTCCATTACGATTTACGAACTATTCGCACAGGAAAAGGACGTTTTGTCAAATTTGTCCAAAAATCAAAATAGAACACAAAATAAAACTTTTAAAGTTATTTCTTTTATATTTTGTTTGTATGAATAATATCGTGTTTATATAAATATAATAACAATTGTGCACTTAATTTAGTCAAAATAAAACTTAATTAAATAAATAAGAAACGAATATATTTAGTGCAGTATAAAGTGAACATAATCGATATTAATCTTTTTGTCTTTTTGCCCTTCACGTCCTTCTGCAGCTTCTCTCAAACACGACACGGTTTGTATATTATTATTATTTTAATTTTGATGGAATACTGACTTGACTGCCCACACCGTCCTCGAAAATCAGCTGTTCTCAATTCGTATTTAATTGGATTAAAAAAAAATTTAGCATAGATTTTACCTGCATGTCTGCTTCGGCCTGCATCTATAAACTCGGGTTCGGAAATGTGTTGTCTGATGTGATAAATCAAGCACTTTTTATACTTCTTATAGTAGGTATCTTTGGTTGTCTTCCTAAAATCGATTAAATATGTACATATTTCGCATAAATCAATAAAAAGGCTTTTTGTTTCAATAAATGCTATAAAGGCAGGCTCCCCATACCCAAATACAATATTAACTTCCTCATTACGGCTAAAAATATCTAATAAAAGGTTGTGCGTGTTGTAGGATTTGAAACATGGTACCTTTGAATTCTTTATTTACATGACCGGTTAGGAAGGGCAAATTATTTTTCGTTAGTTTGTGCAAAGGAATTCGCTTGTGAAAGTTTGATAATTTCTTTGGTATCTTATGGCTCTACAGTGAGTATGACTAGAAGTTCGTAATCAAGGATTGTTAAAAAAATTAGTTATGGCAAATTTCTCAAGGATATTTGTTTTAAAATAAATGGTGATGCCAGATTTTATAAGGAGTGAGAACTTAGACCTAGAGACTTCCAGCTCTTTAAAATTTGCATTGTACATATGACTTCAATGAGGACATGATCTACAAAATTTTCGCAGAATCCAAAGGTTCATTTGAGAAGCATCTCGTCAGAAGAAATGCTTTTTAAGGATCTTATATGTACATTCGAAGGAAGAGGCTGGGATTGAATTCGGATCTTCTACATGCCAGCACAACGTTTAAATTAATAACGTAATGTGAAACAATCTCCAGCATCTTTTAGGAAATGTATACATAAATGCTTAACGAAATAGTAATGAAAACAACTATGTTTTATTGTAATACTAGCTGACCCGACAAACGTTGTTTTGTCATATAAATAATTTCTAGAGAATATTTTGAATAACGTATAGTATGTTGGTATATAAGTGGGAGAGGTAAAGACCACTGTAAACGGTGACAAAATTTTAAAATAACAAATCACCAAACAAATTTGTTTAATTTATTAAAATTAATTCTTTAAAATTATAAACATATCGCTAATTATGACAATACTACAAAAAAAAAACAATATCAATCCCTTAATGCAGCGATCAGCAATAGGCGGACCGTGGTCCGTTTCCGGACCTCGAAAGGTCAAACTGCGGACCGCGGAATCACGGAAGTTCAAACTTAGTTATACTACCAATTCAATTTAATAACATATATACGTACATATGTAAATTTAAACAAAATTAAAAAATGCTTCTCTTACACAAGCAAGTGCGTTTGCAACTCCTTTACGCACTTTTAAATATGGCGGCTAAGCAGGTATTCACAGACAAATAAATTAAATTGACATACAAAATGTAAGTAAAATTCTCTCTGCAGTCGAATCGGTTGTCAGTCTTATTGTGAGATCTAATTACGGAGCTTTTTTTTATAATTTTTCATGTTTAAAAGCGTTTCCACAAAAAAAGAGTTTCTTTCTGAATGTAAAACGGCGTATTCGGACTTACTGCAACACATCAATATTCGTTGGCTAAGTAAAGGTCATGTTATTGAACGTTTCTGGATAATTAAAGAGTAAGTTATCTCCTTCTTGCAAAACTTGGATACGACGGAAGCAAGGTATCACTTGGAGTTCATAACAAAAGAGCACAATTGTACTAGCTTTGGCTTTTCTAAAAGATGTTCTGAAATATTTAAATGAGCTTAGGATCCAGTTACAAGGAAATTGGAAATTAATAGGCGACTTAATACAAAGCGTGTCCGCTTTTCGTTGTAAGCTGGATGTTTTCGAAAAAGATATCGCTAAAAAAGAATTCATTAATTTCCCAAAAATTTTTAAATATAAAAAGAAGAACTCTGAAGAAGACATAGCAGTGCTTTCAAACTTTCTATCCGATTTGAATAGTGAATTTGATGTAAGATAATTGGGAAGCTATCTCAATTCCTTAAATTGTCTTATGAAGTCACTGCAGTAGCAAAATGGTCTGAAGTGGCTTCGAAGTTATTCGATCTTTTAAAAGCTTCATTAAAATTGGAATTAATTGACCTTCAAAAAGATATTTCCCTGCAAATATTTAAAACTGCATCCACTAAAGAATTTTGGGGTCGGCATGTTCCAGAAAAATATCAAAATTGCAAAAAACTAGCTATGAACTTGGCTACTAAGTTTGGCTCGACATATACTCGTATATGCGAATCGTCTTTATCAAAAATGAATTTTTTGAAGAACAAATATCGTTCGGGATTATCAGACTCCCCATGTGAACCAAGCTATACAAAACTGGCTCAAGACCATCGTTGTAATTTTTTTAATATTACAGTTACTTAAATGTAGCAAAGTAAAAAGTACAAAACGTTTTTTAATTTTTTTTTTCTGGACCTCAATTAAAATGTTTTCAACCGTATCTGGACCCCACATCAAACTACTTGCCGACCCCTGCCTTAATGCAACATAGTGTACAATATTTTTTGTGATCCCATCTTTCGCCAATACAAATAAACTGGGAGGTTTGCCCACTCGAGGTCGAGACCACGCCACGTATAGTTGTCCGTGTGAAAAACATGAAGTGCTCAAATCTAAGCCGCAGACAGACATCGTTTGGCCTTGAGACTTATTGATAGTCATTGCAAATGCCAATATAATTGAAGGGGTTTGAATTGAATTGGCACATCTTTGGGTGTAATAGGGACTCGCGGTAATAATATATTTTTACCTCGGAATTTGCCATTTAGAATAATTATGGCTTCGATAACATTTTTCATTAATTATTTAATTACTAATTGCGTGCCGTTGCACAACCGTAGTGGGTTCAAATTGCGAAACAAAATTACCGGAGATCCAACCTTCAGATGTAAATTGTGCGGTGGCATACCTGGTAAATCTAATGAGTTCAAAAACTCAGTTGGATAAATTACAGCTTCGGTGGCATCACAAACTGTATCAATAGATTTGTATATGACACCAAGTCTCCTGGTAACTTGAGATTTAATTCGTTGACATCCACATTTTTTGCTGCTAAAATTTCCTTTTCTGCCGGCCACTCATGATTTGTATATTGTATGTGTACATCGGTCAATGAGAGCATCTTGTGAATCAATAATCGTGCAGAAATCGACCGTTAATTTTATGCATCCAGTTTCATCTGTAGTAACTTTTCCGTCGCCTATATCTAACAGTTGTTTTGAGAATATTTCAGCGGATGGATCTTGAAGCATTTGAACACGCATATTTACTTTCAGTTGTACTTTTTCAACATTACGCCACAGTGGCGATGATTTTAAGCAGCGTACGTTGAGCGCGGAATAACGGGAAGTGTTTGTCTGAAATCACCTGAAAGGAATAACAGAACCCCTCCAAATAGTCTGTCGTTGTTTTTTTTATATCTTTCAATGTCCTGTTCAACGCTTCAAGCGAATATTTGTGTGCCATAGTGCATTCATTCCAGATGATAATTTTACACTGTTTCAGCACTGTGGCAATGTATGATTGTTTTTTTATATTGCCCACCGCGTCTGGGTTATTTTAAATATTTAGTGTCAGTTTAAATACTGATTGAGCTGTTCTGCCTCCATCCAATAAAGTTGCCGCAATCCCAGAGGATGCAACAGCCAATGCGGTACCATTTGATCGTATTTAAGCAAGAATTAGCGAAATAAGGAATGTTTTGCCAGTTCCACATGGTTCATAAAAAAAAAATCCTGCCGAAACTGCGTGCATGATGTGGTCATAAATGGTGCTTTGTTCTTCATTCATTAGTGGGACATTGCGAGCAACAAACTTTGCCATTTCTACAGTATTGTATTGTAGTTCATGATTCAATTCACCGTCTATGAAATAAGATGCATTTCGATTGGGCGAAGGCATACCGAAATGACTGAGTGGTGATAATGCAAAGATTCTCAATAGCAATCAATGCTTCATTGGATGTTGAAGCAATTAAACCATAGCACTAAGGAATATAAAAAAAAATAAATAAAAACCTATTCTCAGACCTACCGATTGTATATGCAAAAATTTCATTGAAATTGGTTAAGTCGTTTCGGAGGAGTATGGCAACTAACACTGTGACAGGAAAATTTTATATATTAGATTAACATTGTTAGTATTTTTCTTCTACATTGTCACTGATCAGTAAGGTTTTCTTCCTGGCAATAACATTGCACTTTTCCAATGGGTTTTCTTAGCCTTATACAAATCCCAGTTGAAAATTAATGTATCACGTCAGGTTTTTGAGATATTTGTAAAATTCGAAAAAAATCACTTGTGTATAAAAGGCTCTTTGAGGCTATCTAAATGTATGATTTTCCAAATCTATAATTCTTTTCTTCAATATTCAGTTAAAATATTTATATTATTTCATATAATATGTTACATCTTCATAAATTGTTAGAAAAATCTTTTAGAAACGCTTAACCATTTTTGCTAAGACGGTTTTCAACACAAATAGCTAAAACGGTTTAAAAGTAAGTTTTGTTCTTGTAACGAATCTATTATCTAAACAATTCTGTTATATAAAGTTTTTGAATTATATACAATACATGTTTTAAAAAACATACAAAATTGTGTTGAAAACAACGGGTATTTTTAAAACTTGAGCAAGTAGTTAAATTAAAGCTGAGATTTGAAAAGTCCGAAACGTATTTTTCAAAACTATAAAAGTATCAAATTCAAGGTTTTCTCAACACTTCATATAGAATTAAGTAAAGACTCATATCTAATGAGAACTTCCAGAAATTGAGTAAGATAAGATTTAAGTTGTAACTATAAGAGAAAGATTTGTAAATACTTTGTAAAATCATCATACAATTTTTTGTTAAGAGATGTTTTGAATTTTAACTTAGCCTTAAAAACCCAGTTTTTGGGTGTTTTTAGCATTTTTAAAGGGACATACATATGTATTTTAAAAACCTGACGTGATAGAGAAATTCAAAGGCTAGATTCGAATTTAAGTTAATCATTTAAATAGTATTCAGGCCTTTTACGAATTCTATCGCAATTGGAAACATTTAAGAATTCCGAAAAACCATATCACGAAATCCGTTCGCAATGCAAAATTATATGAGATTTACCACAACGAACTTATTTGTCTATTTTTTCGGGATTAGTAAAAGTTTACGATCGAAATGGAAATTTTTTTTGACCAGTCCTCGATTTCTGTTTTTGAATGTTCTTGTATATGCTTTGACTGAAGTGCTATTGAAGATGCCTTGGTAAAATTTAAACTTTGAAAAAACTGCAGATAAATGTATATAAGGATTTTTCCCTTTTTTCGTAATTGTGCAAGTTTTCTTTGTGTTCCGATATAACAACTTATTAACGAATCTATTTCTTATTATATTTTTCCGAATGAAAAATTTGGTTGTCATGTTGAAGATAAATTTAAATCCATCATAAAGCAACTTGTAAGTAAATATTTACATGGTAATTAAAAAGGTATGCCTACCAATTCTAAGCTAGTAGAATTCAAAAATGTTTGCATTAATACTTTAGACAATCGACAACAAGCTCATGAGATTTACTTTTTATTGACTTTGTAAAAGCCTTTAGATTAATTTACATATACCCCTTCAATCATATGGCTTCCATTGATCGCTACTTAACTGGTTTTCTTAATATTTATCTAATCGAAAACAATATGTTATGATTGGTGACTTTTTGTAAAAAAAAAGTAAGGTAACTTCTGGTGTTCCGAAAGGTAGTCCTTTGGTTCCCTTATTATCTTCTTAAAACTTTTCATTGCCTTATGAATACCGATGATATAAAGATTTTTTTTCTCGGATTTCTAATTTAATTGATTGTCTTTTGCGTCAGAATAATCTAAATCCTTTTGTAAATTGATGCAAGTCGAATGATTGTTGTTAAATATTGACAAGTGCGATTGTATGGCCGACAAAGGAACCGTGTTTGATATTTTTCAAAACTATTCATTAAATAATTTTCCGCTACAAATTGTTGAAAGCTTTGGTGTTATATTTGATTTAAAATTTAATTAACGTATTAATTTGTTTGTATACAAAGCAAATTCCTTACTCGTATTCATAAAAAGAAACTCATTAGAGGTGAAGAGCACCTGTTCAGTTAAATCTTTATACTGCAGTATTGTGCGTCCTGTTCTTGAACATAATTATGTTGTTTGGAGCTCTATAACTGACTTTAAAAAGAAGAGAATTGAAAAAGTTCAAACAAAAATTTGACCTTCGAAATATTTTTGAAAACAATGTAGAAAGTTGCAAATATTCTTATAATTCGAAAGGCCTTTTACTTGGAAAACAGACTCTTGGGCCAGAAGAAAAATATATAGTATCATGTTTATTAGTGATATTTTTTACAATTGAATGTGAGAATTTGCTTAACTGCTCGCATCTATTTGCTCCATCAATTTTCCTTAAATCTAGACCAATCTTGACAATTAAATCCCATCATACGCTATATTATTAAAAAGTCGATTACCTATTAACTTTAGTTTGTATATTTTTTACTTAAATAACCAAATAGATTCTAGTAAAAATCGGTTTCAGTGGGCGGCTATATCACGGTTATGATAACCTGGAGGTAAACATAAAGACTTTCATAAGTGATCACTAAAATTATTCTAAAATTTTACTTTATATCATACATTTGTTTAAAAAATGAATATTAAGCTAATCTATGTACATGCAGATTAAAATATTTTAAACAAGATTTTGACACCCAGCTCTAAAACAGTTCTTCGTATATTGTAGAATTTTAAAGTTAATCTTAACTCTCAATACCCAGAAGCTGATTCATTTTTCCAAAATATGATGTACGTCAAGTTAGCACTGCCACCTTGAATTTTTTGTATTGAAAAAAAAAATGAAAATTGTGTGTACACCATTAAGTGTCATAAATAGACAGTAAACAAAACAAATTGTTATGTCCTTATTCCCCAAAAAATACCTTTTAACTGACAAACTTCCCAAAAAGTAGCCTTTTTCAAAGAAATACTATCCTACATAAACGACATATGTATGAGCTCTAACAAGATTTTTAACAATTTCTTTAAACAATTGTTGTAATATGTTTGCTTATAAGTTGAAGCACTGAGAAGACGGGGTTAAGTGACATTTTTGAATTTGCATGTTTTTTTGCAACAATGGTTATGCTTAATGCAAAGTAAGATTTCAGTCTTATCAGTATCTCTCTACGATCTTTTGTTTTCAAACTAAGCCCTTCTATTTTTTGTATAAAATGTTAAAAGAAACAATTTTTTTATAAGTGGAAGAAGACGTTAAAATCACTTAATTCCTTTTTGCAACCAAAAAATAGAAACTACAGATGTATTATTTGCATAAAGGAGGTAAATGCATACTTACAACCTTTTTGCAATTTATAAAACTAAAGTACACTTATTGAAAATATAGGTTAAAATAAAATACCTCTGAACTATTTAAATTAAAGAATATATTTTAAGAAAGTCTGTTTCGTGCGTTATTTATTAATATTACCACAAAAAAAATAGTTCCTAACTGGAAAAATATTATCATATGTCAACTTTGCAGCCCTGGACCTCCAATCCTAAAATTGACAATTTACTCCTTCTTCCTTTCAACGCTTTAAATACAAATATCCAAATATACTCTTTAATGAAACTACCAAAAAGTAAGTAATGCTATTTTTTGGGACTGTTTCATTTGTGAATTATTATTAATCCAATCATTAGTTTCCTAAAATGTTTACTTGACTGACATCAAAATATGCTTAATAAACTATGATGCCTTTAAAAAGTAGAAGAGAGACGAAATGCACTTGAAATGTCTTGAAAACAATTTATTTATGAAATGGATTGAAAAAATTTGGGTGATTTGTGCCCAATTATTGATATGGATGGAATAATTTGGAAAAAGTCTAAAGGTGTATCCCACCAAAGAAAAACTTCAAGAAACATTGTTTAAATCACATTTGCATTATACTTTTCATAAAAAAAAAAAAAAAAAAAAAACATTTTAGAAACATTTGAGAGATGTTTTTGATTTCGCTGCTTTGAGAAACATTTCTGAAATGTTTCTTTGTTTCCCCTTTTTTTGGTAACATCCTCGTTCTTCCACATTTTTCGGACATTTTTATATTTATATGAATAACCATTTAAGCATATATTATTATCTAACTTTTTAAAAATGAAAGTTCAAGATGGAGAACAGAGAAATATTTCATAAACATTTCCGAAATGGTTCGCGAGCTTCAAGACCAAGGTAGACAATTCAAAAACTTTTAAGAAATGTTTTTTTTTAATGTTTCTGGAATGTTTCAAACAAAGAGAATGCAATTGTTGTATTCAAATGATTTGGAAAAAAATTATTATAACATCTCAAATAAGATTATCAAAATTTTAAATTTTATGAATACAAGCTTTGAGTTGAATTTCATAAATGCTTTATAATGAATTCATTTACAAAAGACTGCGTTCTTTCAATAGTCTGCTTTAGGGCTAATAAAGTACTCAGAAATACTTACAAAATAACTTGTAGGTTGCTAGTCACCTCCCTTGAATAATGTTTCTTTGTTTTACTCGGTATTATCAGAAGCCTTGATGGAAGAGTGCATTTGTCACAGTACCCATTCTATCAAAAAATACTTTAGAATTCGACAATTTTCCAGTCTTTAATCTAATAAGAATTTGGAACTTAAGTATAAGGAAATCTATTATTTTAATTTTCTTATGTTGAGCCTATTCGCCACCTTGGCCTATTTTATTGGCCTCATCTATAAGATCACATATAACACTAAAAAGCAGCTTAGCGCTTTGCTTTATAAAATGCAGGTCGAAAGATTTTTTTAAATACGTTTCTCACGATTAATCACCTTTTCAAGGTATACAAACATCCAAAGTTAAAGGCATTACTAATGTTCCTTTGAATTACACTTCGAGCTCATCCTTTACACCATCATTTAATACTACCTTGCATCCACATTACTATCAACACGGTATACAATACAAACAAATTGATTACTCTGAAAGAACTTAGAAAAATAACTGGCGTTATGTTTATCCATCACCACCTTCCAAATTCATACCTCTTCCCATGGATTAAGCGAATCTTTACGTCGCGAGTAGTTGAGTGTCAATTCGACACTCGTCAATTGCTTGCTTGTTTAATTTAAACATTACTTCTCTCAAAATTTTCCTCCATAACTTGGCTTTTTTTAAATTTATGATTATGGCTTGGTAAAGATTAGTAATGAAAAAAAAACGAATTGTTTCTAAAAGTTCGCCGGCTTTAAATTTCATCTGTAACATCAAAACTTTATTCGTCGTGAATTTAATTCCTCTTTGAAATTGGTTGTTTTTTGTGTAAGCGTGTTATTTTTATTGTCTTCTACATATATAGGAACTTTAATATCCGAACACGCCAATGCACATATTTTTGCACTTAACACCCAATGATTCAGTGTTCTTCTTTTCAGTTCATTATAAAGTTCCAATAATAGATGTAAATGCGGAAGGACATGTTTCTCTTATATTTTTGTCACTTCATTAACATCAGGAAGTTTATTAAGTTTCGATGTTTTTCCTTTCCACTCACTCTTCAAGCTGTTGACTTCTTTTCATTTAGTAAACACAAATTTTCAATTGACGGGGCTATTTATCACAAAATTAAATTGAAATTTTCCGAATTGATAAAGCTATTAGTTTTTATATCTCCACGTCCAAATGCATCCCGAATTTGGAATTTTAAAGATGAGGTGTGGCCCACAAGGTGTGTTATTATGTCACACCCCTTCTTATAAATCATTTGTTTGTTTTGGGTATTTTTTTAAACCATAAAAGCTACTGCGACTCCTTACCAAATTTGGTTTTTGTTTTATAGATTTGTGTTCATTATTTTGAGTGCATTTTTCACTAAAACTAAGCCAACCGACGACGACCAGTCGACCACCCAGCCAAGAAAACCAAAAAAAAAAAATAAGATTCACACAAGTTCATAAAACTGTACTATGAAAGTAAAGCCTCCAAGTTGAAAAAAAACACACTCTCTTTCTATGATGTGAGCCGTTGTTTTTTGTGCGTTTTCTATATAAATTGGTTTGCTAGGTCGTGCGTCCGGGGATGACGTGTTGCGTGCCGCAGCCGCACCCGCACCCGCACCGCACCGCACAGTTAAAATTTCCTCAACGAATAACTTCTTCAAAATTACGTATAGAATAATATAATCAGAGGCGGCAGCAAGTAAATTTTATTTATTTTTTGTTCAGTTTTAATTACAAATTCAAATTTTATACCGGCCTGATGCCATTGCTTGCTTGTTTGTTGTCGTATATCCGAACCGTAGCGATGGTATCATCATTTTTCTTCGCTCCAATATGCGAATATAGGTGGTGTATGGATGACGTTCCGTTGTGGATTTGCTTCTTTTAGATTTATTTTATGAGTTTGAATTTCTTTTGTTATTTTTACTCGGTGCTCATCAAATGTGTCGATGGAAGTTGTAGACACGACTGATGTATTATTTAAGTGCAAGAGGGGAGAGGTAAGTTAAAATATAATAATAATACAAAACAAAGTTATCCCCTCATTGGGAGCAAAATACAGTTTTGTCCAAACTTCTCTGTGCCGTTTTCTGGCTGATATTGACAACAAGTGAAAATACGCTCCAGTGCAATTTTATTTAAAAAAAAAAAGAAAAGATTTTTATAAGAATCAATTTGAAGACAGTTAATTTGCAACAATTAATTTATAAGTTGCATAATAATGGGCAACTACAGCAGTAGAAAAAAGGTACATCTCCTTTCATTGTGATCTTTGTGATTATTAAAAATGCGAAAAGCTTTTGACTTTGCTTCGTGTATGTATGCAGTTTAAAAAAAGTATATTTTTCATTGCAATATCATAATCATATGTGTTAAATTTAGCAAAACTAATTTGTATGGAAGATTTGTGCACTTTCGTTTTTGACAAAATACTAAATTTATTAAAATCTTTCTAAGAAAAAGATAATAAAATAAGTTTGATACTTAAAACTTAATTTTGAATATTAAACAGTCCTTGATAACAGTTAATACTTATTAAAAACGTCTGTGTGTTTCTTTCATAGTGCGGATGTTTTACTTGGCTTCTAAAAAAGTTGTCTTATCAAGTCATAAAAACATTTATGACTTCGTTCACATAGCCAACGCGTCCACATTTGCAACGACCGAATCGTTGGGCCCAACTTTCGATAGCTCGGCCATTATGAAACGGCCGTCTTTTCGCGACCAATATTGGATTTAAGCTTTTCTAACCTTGTCGCTTGTTGGCATTAACCCTTGACTTAACGTAGACCCAAAGAAAATAGTCTGGAGGAGTTAAATAACACAAACTATGTGGCCAATTGACTTGCCTATTTCTTGAGATATCACGCTCATCAAACTTACTCTTCAGTATACTGATTTTACAAACCCATTGAGCTAAAATTGAGCTTCGTCACTGACGCATATTCTCCAGAGTCCAATCGGAGAACGTACGTCGTTTCAAATGGTCCATTGTGATGTATGGCTCCGCCGCATCGGAGAAGCGCTTTATTGAAAATTGTACAAGTTACATCATCAATTAAATGTAAAATAATTCTTTTGATGTACTTAAGACACTGTAAGCATGTTTGTTTTGATATGAACCGTCCTAGGTAGCGAAAAAAAAAACATCTAATTTATTTCACAATTAATTATTTTTCGATTTAAAAAACTTTTCTCTAACCAAAATTTTCAGAAATTTGGGTTTTGCTTTCATATTATATGAAATTGCTTTCTTTTGAACGGTTCCAAGAATATCGTGTTGCAATCAACGAGATGGTGTAAAACGTTATGTTTATAGCTGTGTAAGCAAATATTGAACAAAATCTTCGGTTGCACAGGTGAGAAGATGTAAAATTTCACATGATTAGAACAAACATTGTAGTACCCGTAGCGTGATGGTTAGTGCCTTGGACTGCCATGCGAGAGGTCTTGGGTTCAAACCCTGCCAGTGCCATCTAAAGTTTTTTACGGATACTATTTCTTGCGAGGAATTGACAAATCCTCCAAGGAATCGGCTTAAAACTGTAGGTCCCTTCCATCCCTGACAACATTACTCGCACACAAGAATTGCTCAAAGTTTTAAGTCATTAGGCCCTAGTTTTAAACGGACTGTAGAGCCACCTAATTTAATATTTTCAAAACAAACATTGCAAGCAAACTTGTGCCGTGTTTGGAATGTAGGGAGTTCAAGTATACTTTTCATGTTGCCAATTGCATGTACACTGCAGGCCAAAAATTTGAGTACACTGATTTTAAGAAGGAAAACCAAATTCTGGTATAGGAAAATAAACTTAAATGAAGAAAAAACAAGTTTATAGAATTTAAGAGGAATTTACAAAATTAAAAATAAGAGACAAACAATTTTAATTTTGTTGTTAACACAAAGGCAGTTTTAATAAATTACAAAAAGGAAAAAAGCCTCCGATAAAGTGCATTGATCCCGGAACCTTCTATCCAGCTGCTTCCACAATGACTATACAGTTAATACACGGTGATTTGAATATGCTTCACTGTTCGCTTGTGGAAATTGTTACTTATTTAATGAACCAACACTACTTATCCTACAAGAGATGCAGACTTAAGCCCATATACAAAAAATAGCACTTGGTGAGAGCTTTCAAGATAAAAAGTGTAACAACAGTTTGGGGGTAAACCAGAGCAATAAGTTGGGAAGAAGTTGATGGATTACATAACAGTTTCTCGTGTACCTTACTCAATAATGTGGGTTTTCCGATTTATTTTGTATTGGTTTGCTTCTATCTGGTATAGGTGTCGAAATGTTACGACCGAGTTTGCACTTCAGTGACATTCTTTTGAACGCAACTGTACGTTTACATTTTTTGATTGAACAAGGACTAAGTCTGCTTCTTGTGTCGGTTAATAGGTGTACACAAATATATTTTTTGTTTCGGATTTTTAAAGATTGAATTCAAAAATAAGTAAGCAAGTACAAAATATTAACTTGTGTGTGGGAAATCTATGGAACATTTGTTTTTTTAGCTTAAGTACATGAACTGTGTACATGAACTCAACAAACATATTGTTTGGCTGTGCAAAATAAGTACGTACTCCCTATAGACAAAAAGCTGGAAGTTTTTTAAGGAAGCTGAAAAATGTCAGTACAAAAATCTGTAATTTCTTTCCTTACTTAAATGTTAAATCAAAGAAGAAAAAACAGTAAACAATTTGTTTTTTAAAAATGTTTTTTTTTTTCTAAAACGTTTAGAAACATGTTGTGTTCAAATGGTAGACATGTGCATTCAAGAGGACACAAGCGTCCACAGGTTTTCTCAAAACCAACCTCTGTCTATCAACTCCTACTCTCACCTCCCCGTGGTAAACATCGGGTGCCTAGTACCTCAACTGGAGATTGGGTTCCAACCCCAGTGGAAAGTTGTTGGGGGCAGCAAACGAGAGAGGGGGGGAGAGGTGCGTCCACTAAGGCACCTCTCCTTATCCAGACGGCAGCGGACGAATTCTCGAGATGGAATCAACGGTGGCGTCTACAGTTCCAGTAAGGTTGAACTACTTAGTGAACACCTTATAGGGCTTCTACGACTTATTCGGAGCCCAGGCCTATAAGGAGCGGTTTATCCGGCTCCCCGTCCTTGGAGTTATACTAAGGATCTGGCCCTCCAGGTTGGGGGTTGTGCCGTCAGGTTGACTTCCTGACCACTTAAAAATCTTACAGTTGCGAAGCACCAACAAGCCTCGGATACGGACGGATTTACTGCTGACAACCAACGCAAACGAATTAAGGACAACGAACTTCGGATATGCACGTGGAATGTTAGGTCCCTTAACAGACCACGTGCAGCCGAAGAATTAGCGGAGGCCCTAGACTGCTATAAAGCAGACATCACCGCCATCCAGGAAATACGATGGGATGGGCCGGGCAAAAAGAGGATGAAAAACTGCGATATCTACTATGGTGACTGCTACCGAGAAAACCAACAGCGCTTATTTGGATGCGGCTTCGTCATTGGAGCCAGACTTAGGCAACAAGTCTTAAGCTATAGGTACATTAACGAGCGCCTCATGACCATCCGCATCAAGGCTAAATTCGGCAACATTAGCCTGATATGCCCGCACGCCCCCCACAGATGAGAAGGATGACAACACCAAAGATATGTTCTTCGAGCTCTTAGACAAAACATACGAGCAGTGTCCTAGCTACGATATTAAAATTGTTCTGGGCGATTTTAATGCCAAGCTAGGAAGGGAAGACATCTTTGGTGGAATAATAGGGAAAAACAGCCTGCACGACAACACTTCCGACAACGGATTCAGGCTCATAGATTTTGCTGCGGGGCGAAACGTCATGGTAGCCAGTACGCGTTTTCCACACCTCAACATCCACAAAGGAACTTGGAGATCTCCAGATCAATCTACCGTCAACCAGATTGACCATATTGCGATCGACGCCAGACACGCTTTCAGCATCATGGATGTCCGAACTTTCCGAGGAGCTAACATCGACTCGGACCACTAACTTGTTGTAGCCAAGGTAGCACTTCGGGTTTCCACGCCCAAGGCAAAACAGGGAGATGTTGGGAGAAGGTACAACGTCGAACGGCTACAATCGCAAGAGATCGCCAAATCCTTCTCCGACCGAGTTACAAGCAACCTCTCTCGAAGTTCTGTGCCGCCAACACAATGTATAGAAAACCAGTGGCAACATTGCCAAGACGCACTCAGAGAAGCCGCCTCTGACGTGCTGGGTTTCAAGCGACCACCAACAAGGAACCCCTGGTTTGATGAGGAATGTCGGCAGGCAAATGCAGCCAAACAACAGGCACGCAAGGCGGCGCTGCATAAAAGGACGAGAGCTGCTCATGAGCTCTATGAGCAGAAGAGGCGAGAGGAACACCGACTTCTCAGAAGGAAAAAGAGAGAGCATGAGAAGCGTGCGGTCGAAGATGTTGAGAGGTTTAAAAGCAGAAACGAAGTTCGAAAGTTTTATGAACAGGTGAAACGAAATTCACAAGTACATAAACCTAGAACCGAAGGCTGCAAAGACGAAAGTGGAAACATCATAGTGGAACCGCAGTCAATGCTGAGGATATGGAAGGACCACTTCTGCAGACTGTATAACGGCGACGACGAACCGAATTCCGCTGTCAGGCAGGATGATCCATTCAACATAGACGACGAAAGCCAACAATCCCGTCCTCCCGACTTAGACGAAGTAAAGATTGCTATATCTAAACTGAAGTCTAACAAAGCCGCTGGAGCGGATGGCTTGAAAGCCGAGCTCTTTAAAGCAGCTGGAGATAAGTTGGTTAGGAGCATGCACCAACTTATCTGTAAGATATGGTCGGAAGAGAGCATGCCCGATGAATGGAACCTCAGTATTGTTTGCCCGATCCTGAAAAAAGGAGACCCTCTAAACTGCACCAATTATAGAGGAATCAGTCTACTTAACATCGCTTATAAAATCTTCTCTGCCGTAATATGTGAACGTCTAAAGCCCATCGTCAACAACCTGATAGGTCCTTATCAGTGTGGTTTTAGACCAGGAAAGTCCACAGTCGATCAAATATTCACATTACGGCAGATCCTGGAAAAAACCCAAGAACACCAAATCGACACCCACCATCTTTTCATCGATTTCAAGGCCGCATATGACAGTATCTACAGGGACGAACTATATAGAGCCATGTCTAGTTTTGGCATCCCTGCCAAACTCGTCCGTTTGTGCAGGATGACCATGGAGAATTCACGCTGCTCCATAAAGGTTGGAAACAACTTAACTGAACCTTTCGATGTCAAAAAAGGTTTTAGACAAGGTGATGCGCTGTCATGTGATTTTTTTTAACATCGTACTTGAAAGAATAGTGCAAAGCTCACACGTCAACACCAGAGGCACTATCTTTCAAAAGTCTGTCCAATTACTAGCATACGCTGATGACATTGACATAATCGGAAGAACTCAGCGTGATGCAATGGGGCTTTTGTGAGTATCGAGGCAGAGGCGGCAAAAATGGGTTTAACGGTTAATGAGGGCAAAACAAAGTACATGCTGTCATCAAGAAAGGACCTGCAACACCGACGTCTTGGTCAAAACGACACCATCGACAGACGTAACTTTGAGGTAGTCAAGGACTTCGTCTACCTAGGCTCCGCTGTAAACGCAGAAAACAACACCAGCGCTGAGATCAAACGAAGAATAACTCTTGCTAACCGCTGTTTCTTTGGGTTAAGAAAGCAATTGAGTGGAAAAATTCTCTCTCGAAGGACCAAAGTGTCGCTATATAAGACCCTTATCATCCCCGTCCTGCTATACGGTGCAGAAGCATGGACTTTGACAAAAGCGGATGAAAGCACCTTGGGTCGTTTCGAGAGAAAGATTCTTCGTGTGATCTACGGTCCCGTATGCATCGAAGGGGAGTGGAGGAGAAGATGGAACGACGAGCTGTACGGGCTGTACAGCGACGTAGACTTAGCAAGAAGGGTAAAAGTCCAACGACTAAGATGGCTAGGTCACGTAGAGCGCATGGAAACCAATGCTCCGGCCCGGAAAGTCTTCGAATCTACACCCACAGGACAGCGCAGTAGAGGAAGACCGCGAATCAGGTGGCGCGCACAAGTGGAAGTTGACCTCACCCAACTCGGAGCGCGAAACTGGAGACATCTAGCTAGGGACCGAGCTAGATGGAGAAGTTTGTTGGGTGAGGCCCTAGTTCACACAGGACTGTAGCGCCACCTTAAGTAAGTAAGTAAGTTTAGAAACAATTAAAATAAAACAAAACCCATTTTTTGCAAAAATAAGGAAAATTAATAATACTTAATGTAGTTTTTTAATATAACACAATTACTGGGTCAAAATAATTCATAAGAATTGATTATGGAGTAAAATCCACTACAACTTTTTAAAAATCCGTTTTGTTCGAAATGTTATGCTTTCTGACTCCGCGATCTAGAATTTTCTATAAGTCCTCTATTGTGTTTAAGTCTGGTCTTTGAAATAGTGTTTGAATTCCTTTAGGGCAATTATAAAGCAACCGTTCATGTACAATTCGATATCTATGATTGGGGTCGTTATCTAGGTGGAATTGAAATGTGGTTAGAATGCCCATTGAATCAGCACTTTGCCGTAAATTTTGTTTCGAAAGATTTAAATAGACCATTCAATAATTCCGTCTATGAAATCTAAGTAACCAAACCCCGCACGTGACATACCGCCCCAAACCAGCATTTGTTTGTTTACCTCTTTATTGACCTTTCGCCAAACTACAGCTCGACCATCTGATTCAAATACTTAATTTCAATGTTGATCCTCAGTGATGGTAGAAAAGTTTGTCAATTTATATGCACGAACCAAAGACTAAGTACCAGAATATAAGGGAATTTGATGATCGGCTGGCACCCGTGAAACATGTCATTCCAGCATTAAATTTACATTCGTCCGCAAAAATAACAGTGTTTCAAAGGTTTCTTATCGTTTTAATTTTTAGCAAAAAAGCTTTTTTTTCGATTTTTTTCATTGATGGATGTTTTTGTTCTGTTCACTTTGGCATTATAAGTCATTTTTTCTGAAAACGCGTCGGCGCGACGGTTTCTAGGTCGACAGTTTTCACTGAACTCCCGAATTATATTTCCAACCATACTTTTTAAAATATTTAACAATTGTGCAATTTCCGTTTGAGCTTTTCCTTTGCCATTATGGAGAAATACAAGTTGCCTCTGGTCAAAAGAAGTGTTTTTCACTTATCGACCCGCACTATAAAAAACTAAATTCATCAATATTATGGACCTGAACATGATAAATTTGTTTATTGTTTCTTTACTCAAAAGGATATGTTTAACTGGATTCCATTCAGTTAACAAATGATACATTGCAATGTGTACGTAGTAAAATAATGGACAGTTTAACAGCTGAAAGACCAGAAGTCACCGCAAATAAAGGGCGATTTTTTAGCTATTATCTTTTTGGCAACACTGGTTTAAACAGCAGACACAGGTTTCGTGTTTTGTTCCACTCTCAAACATCCTCAGTTTGGTCTATAATTTAACCATGAATCGTCTTACAAACGAACAACGCTTGAAAATTATTGAGTTTTATTATCAAAATGCGTGTTCTGTTAAGAAAGTTCATCGCGCGACGAAGTTCATTTTTGGCTCAATGGGTACGTAAATAAGCAGAATTGTCGATTTTGGAGTGAATATCAGCCAGAAGCATTGCAAGAGCTACCAATGCATCCAAAAAAAGTCACAGTTTGGTGCGGTTCATGGGCTGGTGGCATCATTGGACCGTACTTCTTCAAAGAAGAATCGTAACGTAACTGAATGGTGAGCGCTACCGTGAGATGATATCCAATTTTTTTTTTGTCCAAAATGCAAGAGCTTGAAATGCATGAAATGTGGTTTCAACAAGACGGTGCCACATGCCACACAGCTTGCGCAACAATGGACTTATTGAGAGGCGAGTTCGGTGAACATTTCTTTTCACGTTCGGGACCGGTCAATTGGCCGCCTATATCGCCTTTAGACTATTTTTTGTGGGGCTTTGTTAAAGCTCATATCTATACAGACAAGCCCGCTTCAAGTAAGACAACATTGAAGCATTTATTCGTGAGATACCTGCCGAAATGCTGGAAAGAGTATGCCAAAATTGGACTAAGCGGATGGACTATTTGAGGCGCAGTCAAGGTCAACATTTGCATGAAATAATCTTCAAACATTAAATTATATGGACCGTCTATCGATCAAATAAAGATTTCATGCATTTTTTTTAATTGTATGTGTGTTTTTTTTTTTTTTTTTTTTTTAAACTTTCCTATAGCTTTTAAAAAATCACCCTTTATTATCAAAACATTTCAATCAATGAAATAAGTCTTATCGTTTGCATCTTGTGAACTACTTCTTTTTAATAATAATTGTATGTAATTGTAAGTAATATAAAGTGAATGATCGATTTCATGCACTTTGAGAGGATTGGAATAAACTACTTAACAAAACATTTCCATAAGCTGAATAAAGAACTTATACTGTTTAAATTGTTAAAAGGAAGATTCGTTTTGTAATACTTTGCATACTGTCTAAAACCCACCATAAAAAATGATGCTCTTAAACTAAGCTTTCCAATGTTGGATATCTTAATTGTGGGCACTAGATGCATAATTATTCTAATTTACAAATATATAACATATTTGCTATTATGGGTCATTAGTATAAAAGTTAATTTATTATCAGTTCATCGAAAGTGAAAAATACTGTCATTTTAATGGAACACTACTGCAATTGATATTTGCTATTATCGTCATATGTGTTGCCATATACTGCTTAAACCCCATGGTTTACATCTTTGAGTCCATACACAAAAATGATGTACATATTGATGAACCATTTATTTCCTTAAATGCCTGTTAAACTGTTTATTTCGATATAACGAACTTAACCTTTCGGCTCTTGCAGTACAATAATTCGAAAATGCAAATACTTTAGCCGAGACCTGTTTTAAATTTACCATTTTGGCTCAACTGCCAACCTAATCATTTTAATACACTGAATTCTAAGATGCCCAATTTTCTAACACCGTTCTTGATTGCAAAAACCCAAAATGTATGTTAAAGTTTAGTTAAGCATTGTAAAATAGTGTTTTAATTTTACTCATTGGCCCAAATTGTACCTGTTATAAACCTTGCCTATAAATCGTACAGACATCTTATTCCAACAATAAGCTTTTATAAATTTTGGAGGATAAAAAATGTGTTTTTTTTTTTTTTTTTTTTTTTTTTTGTAGAACATTCACTAATTTTGTTTTTAAACGAAAAGATGCAGTTTCCATGTGTTTTTGGTGGACACTGACGTTATTTCAGATGAATAAATATTTTTGTATTTATAAATACAAAGCAAAATCATTTTTGGTTTTAAAAAAGGAAAAACAGAATTTGTTATTTCTTTCTTGTTTTATAATGACTAAGAAAGTCTCTGTCTGGTCAAAACAAAGTTTTACATTTTTTCCACAGCACAGGTCAAGTCACTTTAGTAAGCTATCAAAAACAAGTACATGACACAGAAATTCCGAATTTTACTTCCCATGTTTCTAACGTATTATTTTTGTATTTGAAAGTTTTTATTGATTAAAGACAGAACATACTACAAATTTTACATGAAAATGTACATAAGTTCGCTACCCTTACTCATAAAATTCTTCCCCTTCAATATTTCAATATATCTGTATATATCTAAAAAAAAAAAACGATTTATTTATAGTTTGTTCATTTCTTACAAAAACACAAGATGCATACTTCACTCTTCATAACGCTCCCACCATCACCTATGTATATGATAATATGTGTATATGTCGACCATCGTGCGTCTTTGAAACAATCGCCACCAGCAAGCAACACCCGCCCCACAATTGGAGCCGCCAACAATTGGTGATGCCTCTCTCCTTTGTAATATACCTATAGTCTAGCTAGCATTCATATCTTTTCTCTTCTCTGCTCTGATCTGATCTACTCTTCTCTGCTCTACTCTGCTCTGCAACACCACCAGCAACGTGCCATAGATAAAATACTCACAAGATGCTATTTTGAGTTTTCTTATTTTCCTTTTTCAGTGGGAAAAGAAAATTAAATTAAATCGGTCGATGATCGGAAACATAGAATGCTTTTCCGTTCAAGTCTAGTAAACAAATAAACTCAATCGAGCGTTGGAATTTTATTCCCATTGTGTCAACTTATTGTCAAAAAAGAAGAAAAACAAAACAAAATTTAATTAAAAAAGGAACAAAAATCTAACAATAAAATTGAAAAGCAACAAAACATTTAAACCAGTTCACATACGAAAAACTTGTGCTTTCTAACGGACGCGCGCCGCGAAAGGGGCATTCTTTAAATCGCAATCGCAACCAAATCAATTGCCCCAATAGCGTTTGATTTGCTAAGTGTGTGAGCCGTAATGAATTTCATTTCAAAACTGATAGCACGACCAAAGAGTCTTATTGTGAGTTTAGACGAAATGGAGCAGACATCATCGGAAGTAGTATCACAGCCGCCGCCGGTTGCAGCAGCAACTCCTTCTTCAGCACAAGAAACAACCATTGAAGAACTTCTTGTACAGATCAACGACAATCTTACGAATCAGGTGAAACATTTAAATATTTTCTCATTAAGTGTCAGCACCTCAAAGGCGAAGGGCAATATTGCCGGGCAACTGTTCCATTTCTTTGTGTCTCCACTCCTCGCCTCTCTTCTCTTAGGTGTACTGTATAAATTAAAGGGGAATTAGTGTATTGTATCGTAACTGTTGCCAAAAATCACACATTAACAATTCGCACGACACAATTTACTCTCTAATACCGCTTTTCTTTCTGTCTGTTCAAATAAATGGGTGTAGCATATATAATTTTGAATATACACGTTAATAGTACTTTTCTCTGACACTAACCTTGTTTCTTGCCGATGAAAATGAAAAATAGAATTTAAGTTTAATTGAGAAAAATGTGATGTACTCTTAGTTGGTTGTTGGTACAGAAACAAAATAGAAATAAAAGAAACGAAACTAAAAATTAATATGGTACGTTGTTCGAAAGTATATAACGATGATGAACTATTAATACATTTTGGTTGCAGCAGAAATGCATGTTGAACATTAATTTTAATTGCTTTCTTTTAAAACTTAACATCGTATTTTTTCAAGGGCTTATTTATTTATTTTTTTTTTTTTTAATTTTTGAAATTATTTTTTTCAAAAAAATTATTTTTTCTTGTGTTTATTTTGTTTTTGTTTATTTATTTGTATTTTTTATTTCCATTATTTACAGACGAGTGTAGCATTATCGGCGAGCAATCAAAAACAGTTGGCAACAAAAGTAACAACACCAAATAATAAACATCAACAGGATTTTAAACAAGTTTCTATTGCTAACCATGTTGGTTTCAATCGAAGCAATGAAGCTCTAAGTGAAAATCTTTGTAACAATTCCGAGAAGAGAATCATTGGGTTTGCTGGTAAGATTTGAGCTAATAACATAATTTTTATTTCAAATTCATTTTTTATAAGACAAAGTTGTGTATAAAATGCCTTCTATAACTATTGTAAATTTCTCTCGAATGAGAATCCAGAAAAATATAATTTTTCAGCATTTACAAAGATTAGGAAATTTAAATGCAATGGTATTTTCTCATTAAAATTGTAACTAAAATGACCCTAGAAAACTTTTCAGAACACGACGAATTTTGGATGTTTCCATTATTTTGTCACATTTTTGGAAGGAGCAAACCTTCTCGTTAACGGGTTTGAAAATATGTTCTTAAGCTAAGTGTACACGATTAGAAGATCTTTGAATATGATGGCTAAACTTTAAAAAGTCTTTCAATAGGTGACAATTGCCAATTTTCTATCAAGTGAAAATTGTCCCTTTGGTTTTATTCAAATATTAGACTCTTGGTAGAAAATCGGATGATAACTGCCGGCAGTGTTTTATCTTTTAATTAAAAATGGTCTCTTTACTAGGTTGAAAAACTTAATAAAACAATAAAATTTCTAGTCGCAGGGGAAGCAAATTTTCTCGACAGATGAAAGAGAATATGGAACTAGTGAAACAATAATGAAGCAGGCAATAGTGACTATATTAAAAAAAAAAAATTGTTTATGCGCCCAATCCTTTTCACCCTTTTTTTGTATAACTTCTTTTTCCTTAATTTGCCAATCGGTGTCTTCTTATTTCTTTTGATTTTCGTAGTTTTCAAATTCTTTCAAAATGCTGGGGTGGAATCGGCTAAGGTGATTGTTGATACATGACAATCAAAATGATCGATTTTGATCTACGTAAGGTGATAGTCAAATTGATACCTAAAAAGCTGTCACAACAAAAATGTGAGTGATTTTCAAAAAAATATGTTTATTCCGAATAGAGCTACCAGACGCTAATATAAACGACTGAAACATTTTCTTATTTAGCTTTTTTCGTTAAAAAAAAAACACATTCTTGTGACCGACAAAGCTTATAATTTATAAAATTCGAAAAAAAATAACAAAAATAAGAATGATTTTCAATCACAGCCAATTTGATACTTTTATTTATTTCTTTTTATATGTATGAATCAATTTAAAATTTTACCATGGCAACAATTAATTTTGACAATTCTAATCAGAAATTGTTCAATTGAATTGAGTTGAATCATCTTACACAGACGAAATGAAAATGATAGTCATTTTGACTATCAAAAATTTGATAGTCAATTATCACCTTAGCCGATTCCGACATCTGTACATTTTTGTTGTTGTTTGCTGATCAAAAACTTTCTGCCAGTTAAAAATTGGATGATGTTGTTTGGAAAGAACATCATCCAATTAGTAGACAATCGTCCAAATATTTGAAAATACAAGAAATTGGGTGTTTAGATGAGTACAAGCGATTGAAAGAAGTTGGTCAATTTATTGATTGAAAATTTGCCGACGATTGACTGCCAACTTTTGTTCTGTCACTTTTGACAGGTAAAATTGGGTGTTTACATGGTTGACAGAAAATTGGTTAAAATGTTTGTGAAAAGTCTGCCAATATTTAAAGGTCTTCCAATCGTGTACACTTAGCTTTATACCTATTTGTCAACTAAAATCTGTCAGAAAACATCTAATCTCAATTATTAGAATAAAAAGGAAGGATGACATAAAATTGTTCTAATAAATAGAACACCAACATTACGTAAATATTTCTTATCCTTTTTTTTAGTGCAAGACTAATTTAGATTAAAATACAAGAAAAAGTAAGCGGAAATGTAACCCGCTTTTTTGGTTTAAAGCCCAATTTATTTAGACACGGGTTAAGCCTTGCCGTGTCAAAAACTAGATATGATACTCGGATTTAATAAAAAGTTAGTACCCGAATACTTCCATCATCATCTTCTATAGTACCCGACCTAAGTTTACAAAACGATGCTGGAAGCTTTTTATATATGAAGATATTTGCGATGAATTCCAAAGGATGCTTCATTCTTTTAATTGACAAAATTAAATTAAGAAATTTAGATTATTTAAATGTTGGCATATTTTACTCAGCATTTTTATATTTAAAACTAAAAAAAAATATTATAATTATTCCGGAGACCTTTTAAATCTCTTTGTTTGTCGCTCTCATATAAAGTCTTTGAAATTAATATTTCTAAATTTAAATTTAAATATATTCATAGGAAATATAAATCAATGCCATTAGAAACAAACTTAATAAAGACTCATTTTTAGGAAAATAAATACACCAGCTCAAAAAACTTTTTATTTAAGCATAATCTATTTGAAACGTCAAGAATGACGATTAAAAAACATCAGCTGATTCTCCGCTTACGCAATTAAAGAGTTATTGAATAAGGACTTGGCATTTTTTTTTTATAAAACGCAAATTTGAGATATTTCAATGATATGAATGATTTGATCCATATGACCACCGCGGGCACGTTGACAGCACTAGATTAGTTGGACCCAATTTTCTATGACTCGCTATTTCGAGTTCAATATTGTTTCTGCGCTGTTCCAATTTCTTCACCTTGTTGGCATAAACCAATGGGTTAACGTAGCCCCAAAGAAAATAGTCGTGTTAAGTCATACAAACTAGTCGGTCAATCGATTTACCCATTTTTAAAGGTGTACTGTGTGGATTGAAATCATATGTCGTCCAAGTCCGTATCTTCCAATTCGGGTCTTAAAAAAAATCGTTAACTTTGGGCATCGTAACGATCGTTATCAACGACGAAAAAATATGGTCCTGTAAGGTCTCCCGCACGCAAACCGCATTTAATAGACATTTTTTGAGGCCGAAATGCTGATTCATGAAACAAATGTGAATTCTCAACCGACCAATAACGAACATTTTGCATATTGCCGAACCCATTGATTAAAACGAATATTACGACCGAAAATTGGAGTTGACGAACTCTAAGTTGCGGTCAGCGACTCTGTATTTTGGCAGACATTTTTCATAATTTGCAGATGAAAATGTTAAGTTTACTGAATAAATTGACAATGACAGTTCGATGATTAGTGAAAAGGGTGCCTTTACAAATTTAATTCAAAGTTGTCAAGCCCCTATTGGAAAACTCGTTATTAGTAGTAGTTCATTGAAGAAGTTATTTAGTATTGATTTGAGTACTAACTACAGGTTATACCCATTGCTACTAGCTAGTCCTGCCTATGTTACACTCGCTTATAAATTGTCAAAACTATGGTCTATTAGTTGAGCAACGAAACAAGTTGCTTATGATTTGAGTTCTAATTTCTTGGACTAGTATCCTGTGAAGAAATTTGCTGTTAGTGTAATAACTGCGGAAGCAAATGTACAGATTGATTGATTTTAATAATAACGTTAGTTGCTTTGAAGTACAAATAATTTATAACAATTCGGCTACCAATTTTTGTTGAGGAATTATTGTTTGTTTAGTTCTTGTTTTAGAGAGAAATATCAGTCTAAATTGATAATTGTTGATACTATATATATATTGTCTTTAAATTCTGCGAAGAAATGGTTGCATATTTCTACTTTTTGTGGATAAAATGAATATTTCTATGTCTACACCAATGAAAAAGATTCTACACTAAATTGCAATCAGACTTACTGCATACTAAATACAAATCTTCAAAAATAAGAATAAAAATAACGACGTCAGGTTGTCCAAAATTCGCATAGGTTAGGTTAGGTTATAGTGGCTGTCCAAGATGGAAACGGACACACTTAGGCCAGTTTAATGGCCCATTGTGATACCACATGAATCTTGAGGCTTCCTCCTAAGCTCAATGGAACCTTACGAAACGTGAGAGGCTGATTATGCTGATATGATTTAGATCGTTTAGATCGTTAAAGAAGAATTCTCCTAGGTAATTCTTGCGTTTTCGAGCCAGCCAGAGCAGGGCATGTGCAGAGAAGATGAAGAACTGTTTCTTCCTCGTCCCTACAGCTTTTGCAAAAGTCATTTGAGAATACGCATAATCTCGTGGCGTGCTTTCCTATTAGACAGTGTCCGGTTATGACACCTATTATCGAGCTTATATGCGATCTGCTTAGAGAGAGCAAGCACCTTGAACGTTTTAAATCCAGTGTTGGCCAGTGTTGGTTTGTGACTTGACACGTGGTGATGTTGTTCCACCTGGTGCCTGCCCTCCTCACAGCGTCTTGCATTAGCAACAGTTTACAAGTAGCGATTGGTATGCCAGTACGTGCCAAACGTGGTAGGATGGGCTGTACTGTACCGTTCCTGGCGAGTTCATCTGCCTTACAGTTACCTGGAATGTCTATGGCCCGGCACCCAGCAAAGGTGAATCTCCATTAGAGATGATCGACAGTTATGGACTGTTATAGAGTTTGTAGAGACAGAGTCCAGAGATTTGATAGCAACCTGACTATCTGAGAAAATACGGATATCAGATGTTGATATCACGTTTTCTTTAAGCCATGACAAGACTTCTTTTATAGCCAAAAGTTCGGCCTGGAACACGCTACAATGATTGGAAAGGCGGAATGAGAGACTTAATTTCAGTCGTTCAGAGTACACACCTCCACCAACCCCTTCTTTTGTTTTTGACCCATCTGTATAGAAATGGATTGACTCATCTCTCAGGAATGTCCTATCCTCCCAAAAAGATCTGGGAGGTATAGAAATCTGGAAATTTCTGTCGAATTGCAGTTGGGGGATGGTGTAGTCTGTGTGCTTTGGAATTGATTCTAAATACCTAAGAATTACGGAGTGGCCAATGTTGTTGTTAGTCCACTGCGACGAAGCTTTGAGGTGAATAGCAGAGCTTGCAGCTATTTGTTTGCTAAAAATGTCAAGAGGTGTTAGGTAGAGTAAGTTGTCCAGTGCCGCAGATAGGGTCGTGCGAAGCGATCCGCTTATACATAGGCAAGCTGAACGTTGGACTTTATTTAATTTATCCCAGTTTATACCTTTCTATAAAGCAGTCCACCATACTGCCACACCGTACATTAAAATCGGTCTGATTACCGATGTGTATAGCCAATGCATGATTCTGGGTTGTAAGCCCCATTTATTATCGATGGCTTTTTTGCAAGAAAAGAGAACTACAGTAGCTTTTTTGTATCTTTCCTGTACGTTGCGTTTCCAATTTAGTTTTTTATCTAAGACAAGACCCAGGTATTTAGCCTCGTCTGAGAATTTTAATTGGATTCCTTTAATATGGGGAGGATTGACAAATGGAATTTTTTATCTCCTCGAAAATAAGACTAAATCAGTTTTGTGTGGGTTAACGCCCAGTCCACACCGATCAGCCTAAAGTATTAGTCTGTCTAAGGCATTTTGTAAGAGTTCTTTGATGCTTTTCGGAAACTGCAATAGCAACTATAAATAAAAGCAATTATTATTATAAGTACAATGCATTTTTTCCAAGAAAATCTGTGGACAGTTTAAAACTTTATAACCATTTTATATGACATTTAAATATGTTTTTATTTTAAATAACCCAAAATTGCAATTTAAACCATTAACAGCAAATCAATATTAAAAACAAAAAACAACTCTATAGTTTAACAGCTCACATATATGTATATAATCGGGCACTTAATATAAAGTACTTGCTTGCGTACCCATTCTATTTAATGCCATCCTCAAGGCGTCGAAGTATTGAAGATAGAAGTTCTTAGCATAATTCAGGACTTAATTTTCGGCATACTTCTTGAAGGCCCTTCTTAATATCCTTAATGTGTCTAAAGTTCTTTTGAGCAACTCGACGTCTCAGTTCATCCCACATATGCTCGATTGCATTTAGGTCAGATGACTTTTTCTATGTTTTTAGCACCTTAGGGCAGTTATACAATAACTACGACCTTGTTGTACAAGATGTGTGTAGATGAAATTCTCTTGTATTCAGCTTACTGACACTGGATCTCAAACGTTACATTTTACCTTCCACAAAAATTTTTTTGGAGAAATTGCATTGCGAAAATTAACATTCTCCTTGTCCGATTAGTCGCAGGAGCCACTTTAGATTAAACAAGAAAAACTCAGAATTTTCCCATTCTCGAAAATGGAGAACGTTTTCGAAACCTCGGCGTTAATTTTATGTCTACGCATTTAAAATTTTAGAATTATTATTGCTCGCGTATTAAGAACAAAGTTATATCTAAAGTGATCGAAAGTTGAATTCAAATTAAATAAACATCGTTTTGTATATCATGCTCTTTTAAGATTAGAACTTCATGAGTATTGAACTATGTAATTTTATCTCTTTAAACTCTTTTTTCACAATTGAATGGTTGCAAATATTTTAATTTATTTTTATCTTTTCTAGGTAGTAACGAAGCATCGTTAGATTCAGTCTCAATCGATCTTCCTGTTAGTATTTTAAAGCCTTTCAATACTAATGGTAAATATCTTTAAATATTATACTTCTTAAATTTTAGGTCTATGAATACAAATATTTGATAATATCTTTGCAGGTCAATCAGAGTCCTCTCTTGAAGACAGTCTTGTTTCCTCACTCGCAGCAAATTTAGGCTCAACACTTAGCATTTCAACACCTGGTAAGTTTAGTTGTAATTCTTACATGAATGTTTGATCCGTAGAATTAAGTTAAATTCAGTTTTTGGTTGCAGTAGATTTTATTTAATCTTTATTTGTATTTTTAATTTTTTTTGCTTTCGTCCTCCTTTCTTCCACAAAAATTAATTTGGTTAATTTTATTTTGAAATTAAACAAAAAAGAATTCAGTCGATCTAAATCGCTATCAGTACCGCTTGAATCCGAGTCATCGAGTAGCCATGTATCCTCAGACAATGAAACCTACGTTGAATGTCGCTCATTTTCCCCCAGCGAAGAATCGAATCGTTTTACAAGTGCCCTTGACTTAGTATCTATTGCAGATCCATCACATGGATGGGAGGATTTAGTAACATCCGTAACAGAAATGGATATGGATAGTCTAGAAAATACTAATGAACAGTTGGATGCTCAATTAGATATGACACCAACTGATACTTCAAATTTGGGTCTTCTTAATTTAGCAGAAGCTAAAACTGAACCAAGCATCATAATATCACAAGAAGCTGATGTTAATGTCTCAAAATCCTCCGAACATAGAAACAACGAACAGAACGAAGATAATGCACATCTTGATTTAACCACTTGCATATTGCCAGAGGCTGTGGCAAATTTAATAGAAAACGTAGATGCCAATTCATGCGACAATACTAACAATGATCTTGAAAAATGTCAAGAACTTCAAATAGTCCCAACAACCATCGATGATCTTAGTCGGTCGTCGACAGAGTTGAGCCAAGTCATTGCAGAAATTGATGTAGACTATTCTAATAATGTTACCCTGGAAGCGGACAAGGCATTTGCTTCCCAAAATAAATCAGTCAGCCTAGCGGATATTATAAATGATTCAAATACAAATAATAGTATTGTACTTTCATGGGCCACAGTTGAACAGACTATAGACAAACTAACCGCAAGTAATTCACCTGAAAAAGAAGCTAACGAAACACCATTAATATTAAATTTGTCTCGGTCTCCTGAATCGGATGCTGTTAAAAATGAAGAAAATTCAAGTTTTGAGAACCAATCAAATATAACACAGGAAGTTATACTCACATCTTCCCAGAACGAAGGTGTTCGAGGAATAGAAACACAAAATACAAGCGAAGAAGTTGCTTGTCCACTAACTCTCCAAGAAGATAACTTTGATGAAACATCTGCAAACAGAAATGAAACTGAATTTAATCAAACTATCCCAATGGGTTGTTCTTCATCTTCCCAGGAGATAGATGAATTTAATCCTGACCTACCTTTGCCTCAAACACCATCTAGTCAGCTCAGTCTGAACTTACAATTTCCCGTAAAATCTACACAAAATAAAAGCTCCTTCCCCAAATCCCCAACCAAAGATAGCCCTTATCCTGAGTTTTCTACTAAAATTGACCAACCACAAAATAAGTCTCAAACATCCAGTGATGTGATATCCGAAGAAAATTCTCATCTCAATAAAACTATAGAAATTTCAAAAACAAGTCCTAATAGAACTCAAACTAGTCCATCACGTGAAGTCTATGGTATTAATTCATCTAATGTGCCAACAATCCCAGATCATTTAAGTTCGCCCACTACCATTACAAATATGTACGAGAATAATACTATGGATAGTACATTTAATACCAATGATGAAATTCCCAGTGGGGCACACAAAGTAAAAACTGCGACTTTCCTTGATCAAACATTCGATGGGAGAGATTCGAATCAAGAAAAACCTCAATTAAACATCTCACCTAAAGATGTTAATAATGAGACAATTGTTATGGATAATATTCAAACTGTAGGTAACGAAACGGTGACTTTTGAACCAATGGATGTAGACACAACTATACCAATTCATAATGATACCATTTCCTATCAAACTGATGCTGTTCTACCCTCTACACAATCAAGTGAATCTTTAAGCGAAAAAGAGAAATGCAATACAATTAATGAAAAAGATGTGTTAGTTGAAAATTTTGGAAATAATTATCAACAGGATATTGATGATATGTTTAAGTTACCAAAATGTTTGGGCTTTTCTGGACCTAATACTAACCAGCCGTCTGATTTAGCTGCCGATGAAGATTTTCAGCAGTCAAATCGAAGTAAGTTTTATTTTCTTTTTATTTTATTTATTTATTATGTTGTTTTAAATTTTCCGTTTTGTTTTTATTGTTTTTAAAAAATATATGAGTGTTATTCATATACAGTGGAGAAGAAAAGTTTGTGTGCGACCATTTTTTTAACAGTTTGGTCACTTCAAAACAAATACAAACAATATTTATTGACGAAAACAAATGTTTTTATTTAAAAGGCACTTCAACTTTTATTGACTAAAAAGTGTTCCGTCATCGTCTCAGTATCAAAGAAACTAAGTTTTTGACTGCAATTCTGCAACCGATGCAATATATCATTCTTCGTCAAGCATTTTTCTTACTTGTCTTGGACTTGAATTTGTTGATGGTGTTATAGATAGTTGTTAGTATAATCTATTTTGGAACAATATTTAAAAGTATCTGCTACCAATCTTCGTCTCAGTTGTATTTTTTTAAGTTAATGGCCAATAAAAGTTGAAGTTCATTATAAATATGTTTGTTCTTTTAACAGTGTAAACCTAAGTACCTCATCAATTTTGTTTACATTTGTTTCAAAGGACCTAATTGCGGAAAAAGTGGTCGTAATTAGAATTTTGTCGGCCACTGTATATATAAATAAACTGCATCGTCTTCGTCTTAATAAAGTCCTGCAAATGCTTGAATAGACGAAAATGACAACAGTGATAATTTTAAACGTATTTAAAAAAAAGTCCTGTTGGAATTAAGATTAAAAAATTTGGGTTTTTTGAACAAAAGTACATATGTATAATTCTCATCTCTGGGCTAAACCCTTGTGCAGTATTAAAAGAAGAGCTTTTAAAATGATTGGTGGGAATAACATTTACTTCTTTCTTTACTTCACATCGAACGTCGTCGTAATAATTCTTGCTTTACCGTTTTTACTTTTATTTTAATGGACTGTGTTAAAATAACAATATGCATTTCCCCCTTAAGCAGTTTAACTATAGTGACCATACGTCCCGGATTGTGCGGGACTGTCCCGCATTTCACATAGTTGTCCCGCAAAGTCCCGCCAAACCAAAATATTCAAGAATATCTAATGAAAAAGTTGCTCATATGCACAGCACATCTGCATATCTCAACTCTTCGTCATATTTTGTATCCCTTGACAAATGTCCAAACGTTTTAAAACATTTTTTTGAAGACCCAAAATCAGAGTTATGGTTGATGTTCTTGCATAACCAGTCCTCTTTGTTCCATAATGCAATTTTGCAGGGAGAAGGCGATAACAAAACCATCATGGAAATCCACAACCAAATTGCGAGCCTAAAGTTCAAATTGAAAGAAAGAACTGAGGAACAGTTAATTTCAATCACAATGACACAAAATTTAAATAATTTGGAATGTGGTGCCATTAATAGAACGTGGTTCACTTCTCATATTAAAAACTTTTACAAAAACTGCTTGCAATACCTCGAGAAGTGGACTTCTCAATGTACATACGCCGAATATTTTCAATGGGTATGTCTCCAAAAATCAATTGAGTGGCAGGAAGTTCAAAAAGGACTGTCGTTCATACTAGAAAATGCAAACGATTTAATTGCTGAGAACGACTTGTGTGACGAAATTTCTTATTTAAAAAATATGTTATTCCGCAAAAAGTTGACCAATGACCATGCTTGCTCAATTGATTTAAGGTGGGTGCAGATTTTTAAATATTTCGGCGAAAGTAATGTACCTTACAAAAATCTGTTAATGGTTATCGAATATATTTTGAGTCTTCCTGGAACAAATGCTTCCATTGAACGAATATTTTCGATAATAAATCATTTGTGGACGCAAGAAATAACCAGAATAAAAGTTGAAACAGTTAAATCTATTGTTTTGCTTAAATTATTTTACGAAAATTACTGTAGTTTTTTTATGATTCTATTAAGAATAATGGTAAAGTTTTAGAAAAAATTCTCACCAATGAAAAATATAACTAACGATCTGGGCAAAAAATATTTTTTTACAGAATATTAAGTATATTTATGTTTATGTTTTTATTTTATTTTATAAAGAAGAAATTTGTTTAAGTTTTGTGATTTTTTGTATCTTAAAGACTGATTAGTTATATCAACCTATGAAACATGTTGATGTATTTTTTATTATTTATTTATTGTAGTACCTACTTAAAAAGAAAATAAAATACTTTCATCAATTAAAAAAATTGTGTCCCGCATTGTCTTAAAAAATATCTGGTCACTATAAGTTTAACCATAATAATCGCGCTTCTAGGAATGTCCCTTAGTTAACCCTTGAGTTTATCTTTGGCCGTGTTGTGAAGTACAGAGATTCCTTCAAGCATGGAAAGCCTTACGAAGCTCGGTCTTTTTCTTTTAATCAAACAAAAAGTTAGCTACGATTGTCACGAATTTCGTCGTCATCGGTAAGTTTTAGAGACCATACAAAAATATTCAAAAATATCTCCGAACTTGTTTTGGGCTTAACATTACAACTTTCATCTTTACACATCAATTTCCAAGGGAATTATCGAAATTTAATTCCGGTCAAAGGCGAAAACAGACACGTATTAAGAAAACAAAAAATTTCTAAAATCGCTGAAAACTTATTCATGTTGGAGACTTCTTACTCTGATATTTATTTTTCTCCAGTTGTCGTTATGTTTTAATCAAAGGCAATCCGTTCCCCTTCCAATACGAACAGAATAAAACATATTGCAGTTTAAACAAAGCAAAAAAATGCTTCCTTAGTCGTTTGCCTGTACTTTCATAATGTACTAGCTTGTTTCACTATTTCAGTGTAAGTAAAACAAAAAAACACAAAAGAAATAATTTGTTGAATTTAAAGCGTCATGCATACAAACAAAATTGACTTTCATTAAATAATTGTGAATACATGACTGATTTCCTGTAAAATTGTCCTGTTCGTACTACTTTTGTTTTGAAAATGTATTATTACAAAAATGCAAACATAGTTTTTTATTAAATTTTTAAAAAAGCAGTTTGTGTTCTCGTAACCTATAATTTTGTTTTACCTTGACTGTAATATTAAACAAAAGCTATGGTCGCTAATTACTACATTTTGTTTTTGTTGTGACACACAATGCAAACTCTTCTATTTTAAAACCATTAAATTGGAAAGAACATATAATATAATTAAACAATTACATTTTGATGCCACTCTAATTGCAGATGGCGTCGACCAGGACGCCCTAATCCCTAGGGTGCGCAGCTAGAAGACGTCGGCTCGCGATCGGGATGAATGGGGAGACTTGCTTTATGAGGCCAGGGCCGGATCCCGGTTGTCGAGCCGATGATGATAAGAATAGTTTTGTAGTACTATAGGTTCTTTAAGATTATTGTATGATCGTTATGTATTGAGACAGGTATAGTGCGAAAATATTCATAATTTTTTAGGAGTAACAATTTATATTTAACAAAACAGAAAGTAAAATACATCTTTTTTTTATAACTGATGGAAATCTACATAGGACACTTGATAACAATCTGTACTGCGAAGTGTGTGGTAAATTTAGGACCTAAGACTAATCAAGATAATCAATCTATGAAAGATCAACAAATGATTTTTCTTTCTTAACTTAAAATTCATTTTTGGAAAAGTTTGTAGTTTTAATACTTGGTTCTTTTTTTCCAATGATTTGAGACATATCTTAGTTTATGACATGCGTTTATTATAAATTTGGGTTTTATGATGCGCATTAAGGCCATTTCTTTTTAAACCTGCGCAGTGATGAGGTCGTGCCCTGGTGATTTTTTTTAGATAACTTATGTTGACACGTACTTCCTTCCTCTTTGGGCGTGATGAAGGAATTTCACATTCGTTGTTCCTATCAACGAACTGTAACGAGTCTGTAGCCTTATTTGCTGGGATTCATTAAGATTAAATTGGCGGGTTTTGTGTTTGGGGTCTTTTAAGACGCTTTGCTGCTTTCCATAAAGAGTATTTGGAAGAAGCATCTGTCATCAATTTGTTTGAGAATAATTTTTGAACTCACTGATTCTTTTTTAAGTTTGTTTTTAAGATGGTTAAATACTGTCTTGTCATCTAGAAATCTCGTAGCTTGCCATTTTTTTCGAGCTCTTATTTTTCAAAATCAGCTCCTTTGTTTCGATAAGTTATTTTATTTCTGTTTCTCTCACGTTCGAAATAGTTGGAGTACTTTTTTCCATGGCTTGTCGCACATTTTTTAACTTCATTATGAATTTGTTCAATTGTTTGGGAGGTTTAAGGTTGATAAAACTTTCAATTTTATGTCTGAATTCGTTTCAGTTTGTTCTCTTATTCACGAGCTTAGGATTATTTGTTTCTTTTATTTTCACTTTACTCAGCGATACAAAAAAAAACTATTTATAATACTAAAATATTTGTGTTTTTTTTTTAAATGTACATACACATATGTACATTGAACATATTTTTAATGTTATTATATTTTGCAGAATGTATGTATGAACATATGTTCTTTATATAGAAAAAACATACATCTAAACCGATTGCTAGAACTTTGGATCCTAACTTGTTACATTTTAGGAACAATTTTGTTGACACATATATTCTAATCTTACGAACTCCTACCATATTGAAATTTTAATGATTATTTAGAATTCTATAAGCAATTTGTTATTCATCCTTTGTTATTCATACTTTGAAAAATTCCTATTTTAAAACATGGTCACACCTGGAGTGGAATCGGCTAAGGTGATAAGTGACCATCGCATTTTTGACAGGTAAATTGACTATCACCGAGCTTTCCGTCTGTAAATTTTCAAAATGCATTGCTGTCTAAGGCATGTATTTTAAGTCAGATTATTCAAAGAAAAAAATGTAACGCCTTGTACTTGGAAAATGTTAATATTGTTACTATAAAACAGTTATAACTTTTTCGGATCGTGTTGATTTTGATGTCATTTCTTATTAAAAATCCTTACATTGTAAAAGGTTTAACTATACGTCTATGCCAAATTAAAGCTTCATAAATTCATGTTTTTACCATATGATTTGTATCTTTTTAAGTTTATTGGAATATTTGGGTGTATTTTGAGACAAGTTATGTTTCTTATAAATATATATATATATATTATAAGCATTTTTTTGACGCAAAAAAAGTATATGTCATCACTAATTTTTTTTAAATACGTTTTCAAAAAAATTAAAAACCAAATATCTTAAGATACATATGTACTGTGAAGAAGAATAATTAATTAATTAATAATTTCTAAGCTTACAAAAATACCTTTCATTAGAGCAAAAATTATCTTATAACCTCTTGCATTTCAAAGATACGGATAGTTATTTCGGCGAAAAAGTTTAAATATCTCAGCCCATTTTGAAAATTGTCCAATCCATAGTACAAGTTAAACGTCACATTTCATTTGACACCAATTTTATTTGTTTGTGTACACTCTTTTCCACGAATGAGCAATGCCCTTTAGTAATAATTTACTTTAGATTAAATGTGTCCTATTTTCAATACATATAGCTTTTTGGTTTGGATTTTTTGTATTTAATATCCTAATTTATTTTAGTGACAAAATAACGTAATTACATTTTCGACGATTTTGGACCTGGTATGCAATTTCTGAAAATATAGCTTTATTTTTAGAAATTTCCATATCAACATTATTTTTTTTTTTTTTTTTTCAAACACATCGAACCAAATAAACGTATGAGTCGTTACGTTCCTATATAACCCAAACTATAGAAATTTGAGTTCAGATACGTTTCTATTGCAATAAGCTTCTACTGTTAGATTTGCAATTAAAATTCAATTCGGAGCGTGAGTGCATAACTTATAGACTGTTCAAAATGCCCTAGAAAGTGTAACACTAACTTTAACGAAGTGGCTAGGCCGTATATGCATGCAATTTTTTGAGTAAAGGTAATTTGTATCAAAAACCAATCAGTTAGATTTCCACCTCATAATTTACAATTTTTCAATTTAAACTTGTCAAGATTTGTATTTAATATGTATTTAATAATATTAAGTGCGATAATACAATCATAAAATAAATAAATAAACTAGGTGGCGCAACAGCATTAAATAACTAGCGCCTAGTGACTTACAACTCTCAACCATTCCTGTGTTGAGTACTGTTGTCAGGGATTGAGGGGACTTATCGATCGAAAAATCGATCGTTTGTTTTTAAAGTCGAAATAAATTGAAATACAACAATATGTAAAATTATGCAACCGAAGTTATTCGTTTTTGAGTAACATATATGATGCAAATAGTTTGCACAACCAAAAACGTTCGTTCGTTTTTTTTTTTTTTTTTTTTTTCATTTACAGAATGTCGCTATTGCACTTTTAATATTCGAACGCGATACTGTTCATGCCCATATTGAACGATGTTTAAAATTTATAAATATATTTGATACCGTTGAATGGTAGCAGTTGTAAAGATGACACGCGAACGTTTTTTAGCTTCAAAGTAAAAAACGTTGAATAACCGAGTTAGGTCAATTTAGTTTGTGCCAAAGAAATTCAGGTGATATTGTAGACTTTTCTCAACAAAATACAGGCATTTGAAATTATATTTTAAAATAGTTCCGTGACAATCATGAAAATATAAATTACCAAAATTAGCGGGAACAAAGTGTAGGTTAGGTTAGGTTATAGTGGCTGTCCAAAATGGAAACGGACACACTTAGGCCAGTTTAATGGCCCATTGTGATACCACATGAATCTTGAGGTTTCTTCCTAAGCTCAATGGAACCAGTTTGAGTTTCTTACGAAACGTGAGAGGCTGATTATGCCGATATGATTTAGATCGTTAAAGAAGAATTCTCCTAGGTAATTCTTGCGTTTTCGAGCCAGAGCAGGGCGTGTGCAGAGAAGATGAAGACCTGTTTCTTCCTCTTCCTCGTCCATACAGCTTCTGCAGAAATCATTTGAGAATACGCCTAATCTCGTGGCGTGCTTTCCTATTAGACAGTGTCCGGTTATGACACCTATTATCGAGCTTATATGCGATCTGCTTAAAGAGAGCAAGCACCTTGAACGTTTTAAATCCAGTGTTTGCCAGACGAAAACAAAAAATTATCCTTGTAACAAATCGTTAAAAACCGCTGATATGAATGACTAAAGTGATAACTTAATTAACATGCAATATGTTTTTATTTATACAGACAAAAATTAATAACGAAATGAATGGGAAAGTTGTTTTGTAAAATATTATTCAATTCAAAAACAAAACGAAACAAAAAAATAATAATTATCATTTTTGGCCCATAAACGTAACAGTATTCTTTTTTACTTTATTGAATAAAACATCTTTCAAACCAAGAACAAAATGAATAATATTTTATTTATTGTATAGCTAGTATGTTAATCTTGAATTTTTTTAAATTTAACTTTTCAAAAATGTTCATGGAAATCATAGAAATGAAAAACTCATGGTTTGATATGAGCTATAAAGAATTTATTTAAATCAAGGATATGAGTTTCTGTTGTTATAAACCCAACCACACTGAAAAAAAAAATCAAATGTTTTTAAACAAGCTAGAAAGACTACCAACTGTCACTTTCGACGAAACAATTTTGTATGACCAGAAATAACGGCAAAAAAAAATGTCCCAAAAGCATTTGTAAAAAAACATACGAAACACCACGTCATCCTCGGTTTCAAGACTAGTACACTACACAATGACACTCCCTACATAAGCTTGATTGATAAAGCTTGCTTGAATTTACTTGCAGCAAAGTTTGCTGTTAATTCGACGCTACCAGAGAGTGTCATGAGTTATCCTGTATTTGAGAGCGTAAACGATTTTATGGGACAATTCTTCTTTTGAACTCGTTCAGTTGCAAGAGTACTGAATGACCTTGACATACGCAAATACACTGGCTCGGATGGTATCCCTCTATTGTTCTGAAGAGGCGTTCTTCAGGGCTGAAAAAACCACTGCGAATGCTTTTCCACCTGTCCTAATCAACATGTCTCTTTCTGAGCGGATGATAAACAGCATGTCCAGCCTGTCCCTAAAAAATTCGAATGTTTCTCTTCCTCTTACTATCTTCCAATTGCACTCACGTCCATTCTTTCTAACTTGAAGAACGAAAGACTGGCAGTATGGCTTTCGTAGCAATAGTTCCACCGAGAATTTGATGGTTTATCTAACCGAACAGTGGAACTAATCTTTACATCGTATTAAAGAAAGTAAGATTATAACGCTTGATATTTCAACAAATTTTGATAGAGCTTGACACCAAGCTATCTTATCGAAAATGCGTGGTTTTATTGATGAATGCCTTGATAATATAAATGCTGCCCTGTCTTCGGTTTGTCTTCTTTTCTCTATTTTCATAAATGGTATCTTGTCTACCACTTCTAATCCATTAAACTGTTGCGCTGACAACAAAACCCTCAGCCTTTCATATTTGTTTTTACATTCACATTCTTGTCCTTTGAAAGTTGAACTTAAACGGTAGCTTATGATAAGCTCATTAAATTCCGATCTTGATAACATTGTCCAATGGGTAATTATTACCCGACGTTGCAAGAAATGTGTCACCCCTTCTGATCGGGCTGTAATTTACAAAGCCTTTATTCGTGCAAAACTTGAATATAACTCGCATATTTAGGCAGGTTCCCCTAAATCAAGTTTAAGTTTTTTGATAGAATCCAAAAAAGAGATTTTAAAATGATAGGAATTTAAACTATAACCGAAACATTTACATCACTCAAACACCGCCGCAAAGTTTCTTGCCTTTCGTTGTTGTACTGATATTTTAACAACCAATGTTCTGTCGAATTAGCCAGTTGCATTAACTCCTAAAACAATTCAACCGTAATACTCGCACTTCCAGAAATGCTCATCAGTTAACCCTGGAGTTCAATTTCGAATGTAATATCAAGTGTAGAGATTCTTTTTTTTTAACCGCACATCGAGAATGTGGAATGCTTTACCGAACTCTGTTTTTCCCTCTCATTTTGATATTTAAAACTTGCCAATGTACACCTATGTCTCCTCTTTAATCCTTCCCTATTTTCCTAAAGATCACACTGTTTTTAAACTACAATGTATTAATAACTCGAGTGCTCGATAATTAAATACAAAAAAATCTCAAATCGTCTCGTGATAATTTGTAAATATTGACATCCGTTTTTGTGTCACTAAGGTGTCGATATATATTAGTTCCATTTCAAAATATAATCTTCATTTTGAAAATTATGTACATGTCCAAAAATTTAAATTTTAGTTAATTTCATCATTTGTTTAACTGCGTACACAAATTTTGAAAAAAAAATTCCTGTTAAGGCCATCCTCTAAATTTATATTAACATTTTAAATAAAATAAGTTTTTTTTTGGTTAAGTTTGTATTCGCTTCCACTCCAATTTAACCTATAAATAACTTAACTCATCATCAAAGTCCACCTTCTAAACATCACAAACACAAATATTTCTAATACCACAATCGAAATTTCTTATCCACAACAAACAAAAAATTTGTCCCTTTTATTAACGTGGTAATAATTGTAAAATGAGCCATTTAAAAAGAAAAAAAAACCTTTTATTTTCCCATAACTTAAAATTAAAAAAAAAATGTAAGTAGGTAACCCTAACAATGAATTAGGTATGGCAAATGTGTTTGTTTTCCTTGCATATTATTTTTCATCCCTATCCTATGATTGGTCTTTTTTCATCAAATCAAAATATACTGAATTACTGCACAGATAAATATTCCTTTTATGCCAGGTCATTAAGTGCATCAGCAAATCCAAACAGAACCGAACCGCGCCCTCAATATAAAAAAAAAATACTCTAAACTAAATCACAAATAATTAGGAGCTCAGACATAGCCTTCACTTCATCTAAATCTGATTCTGACTTTATCTTGAAGTTGTTGTTATGCTTTGTTTTTATTGTTTGTTGAATGTGACATCTTTTCATTTTGAAATTGGACACTTTGTTTCGGTAGCTTCATTCAAAATACACAGAGAATAAATTATTATTATTTGTGTTCACTGTTCACTTCAGTGGTGAATTCAAATGATAACAAAACAGTGACGTTGTCTTGTGTTTTGTGTAAATTAATATAACAAAGCTGCTGCTTGCTGCTTCTACTCCGACTCCGAGTCCGGGTTGTTAATGTTTGTGGCTCGCGCAAAAGTACTTGTGTGGAAAAGTGTGTGCATTTGTGTTGTGTCGCACGGAAATGGGAATGGGGGCTGACGTTGAAGTTGAATGGAGAATGGAGAATGGGTGCTTTTCCTCGTCTTCTCTGCGTACGTACGTACGTCGTCGTCGTCGTCTTAGTTTTCATGCGCAGGCAGAAAGAGACAGCTCTCCCACGTGCCATGGCCATGCAACCCACAGCACAAAACCAGACAGAGAAGTCAAGTGTGTATTTCATTATTTTTCTTTGGATTTCAATAATTTCATACGTAGTCCGTAGTCGTCGTAGTCGTAGTCATAGTCGAGAGAAGTCTGATTCAAGAGAGAGTGACTTTTGATTGTTACTCTACTGGCTTTACTACTATGGCTGGAGAAAAACCATTCTAAATTTCTTTTAAGTTGTGTTTTGTGTGTGTGACACATCGTTTATTCGTATATATCGTGTCGTGAAATAGTTTTCACAAAATTTCCATCAAATTGGTGTATAACTGATGCATTCCAATGCTAAAAAATTCGATAAATTCCATAAAACAAAGCCCATCTGTCCAAGGAAAGAAGAAGTCCAGTGTAATTGTTGTCAATACAATATTTTTTGCAGTTTTTTTAATTAAAGAAGCCAAGGCAAGGCACAAGTGAGTCAGTAGTGTGTTGAGTACTAAATAAGATACGGTAGGGGGCAAAAACTACGAAATCAATTGCTGCTTACACCGCACGTCTTAGTCATAGTTTAGTTTGTTTTTTTCTTCCTCCCCATTTTCAAAGTCTTCGGTTTTTTAAATATTTCTTTTGAGCTTAAGTCGGTTCTTTTATTTGATTTGTTTTTGTTTGGCGGCACAGAAAGAATAAATAAAAAAAATATATTTCTATATTAATTAATGCTGATAAAAACTAAATATTAATTTTGTTAGTTGAGAATAAACAGCAACGTCGCGTCGCTGTCGAGTCGAATATAAACTCTAACAAAATACAAAATTTAACTCTTGGTTCTTGTATTATTTTTAGTTTTTCTAAATCCATCCGACTTTGATTATTTACTAACCAAAGGCACTGGCAATGGTGTGGAAGGCGATCGAAGTTCATTGCTATTGAGATTCGACCCACTATTGGGTCATTCAGTGCCTGTTAATCTACCGGTGAAAGCAAGTTCTTCTATACTATCATCATCAGCAGCAGCAGCATCAGCATCATTATCTGCAGCCTCTTCTTCGTCATCGTGGTCAAGTGATAGGCAACTTCAGCAGGAATTCAACATTCAAAATCGCCTAAGTCCAGCAAATGAAGAGGAAGAACATTTTTATGATAGTAATAGATCATTTCAACTGGAGAACGGGTTAACTCAAGCTAAGCAAGCAGAAAAACCAAAACCAATTATTGAAGAACGAAGACAACAAAAGCAGCAGAAACCCATTCAACTCACAGCAAGGAGCATTAAAGTAAGATTATTATTCTAAACAACATTTTAATGTTTATTTTGTTTTTCTTTAATCGTCCATATAGATAAAGACATTGGTTATTGATAAGGCTAGACATTCATACTTACCACTTAAACTTAGCTATTGAGAGGACAAAGGTTATTGATTAGTTTCGAATTATGGGAGTAAAATGATATTTTGTGAAAGCGTTTCATTACTTCCAAATATTATTAAATTACAAAATATATATGTTAAGAAAACATTAGATATCCGAACAGGTCATTACACCCGGAGTCGAGATTCAAGAATACCGCGCCGGTGTATATTAAAGGAGAGAAATATATCATTTCAAATGTGTCTTTCTCTACAAAAAGATATCATAATTGAAACATACGTACATATGTTTGTAGGAGATAGGTTCCATTTACCATTTTTTTTTTTAAGAATTCAAATGAAATATCAAGTCCAAAAGTTTAGATATTTGATTCCAGTTTTAAAACAAAATAAAAATGCTGTTTTTATTTTGTCGTCAAATAAACAGAACTATTCGCAACTATTTAAGTTCAGAATCAAAGGTTTATTAACTTACATGCAACTGTCAACCATTCCTTTGTGCATTTAAGGGTGAGAATGCATTGCATTTAAAATTAATTGTTGAATCTAAATCGTCATTTTGAGAAAAAAAAATTCACGACGACAATTTTCTTTTAGAATTTGTGAGTTTCAGGAAAAGGATACAAATTAAATAAGTTGATAATTATATGTAACTAAATATGTATGTCGTTTGCACGAGAGGTATTTCAGCATTTACAAAACAAAATAAACGAACATCATTTCGATCAACTCTTGTTGATTTTGTCTAAAAGTGTATTTTTCAAAATCGCTTGTCAGAATATTTTTTAAACATGTTACAAAAGCAAAATGTGGCAAGCTCAAGACGTGAACAGCAATATTTAGGTTTCATTATCTTCTAGCACCTTAAAATCACTAGCTCAGACTATTTGTTCTGGAATCAGAACAGGAATCTGAGTCCGTTGTTTAATTTAAAATTAATTTTCTGTATTATCTAGTCTATTATAATGACGTTTATGCCATAAGATACAACATGAATGTTTTGAACCATATTGGGACTAATTGCATCCATTAATTTGTTTATTAATAATATTTATTATTTTTAATTTGTGGTCGTCGTTAAAAAAATAACTAATAACAATAATGTGTTATGATAAATTAAATTAACAAGAGCTTTGAATTTATATAATTTGTGAAAAATCACTCATTTCAAACTCAAAACAAACATTTTTTAAGAACAAAAAAACAATACAATTAAAATAAGGAAATAATTTAGAAGATAACAGGCCCTTATTATGAATTGTGGATTGAATATTTGACTTACGAGTCAACATTTTTAAAATTTCCGAGGTTGACGAGGACGTTCAAAAAGAGCACAAATATCTGATTGGCCATCTGCCAAAAATTGTTTTCCAATTAAAGCAACTTTATGGGAAACTTGCCTGAAAAAGTTAGTAAAGAAAATTCTCCCTAACTATTAAGTCAAGTGTCATATATTTTCATTCAACTGAAAGTTAAACTTCATAACTCTGCGATTTATTTATTAAATGCACATTTTTTTAAAGTTTTATATAAAAGGGTTCCTAGTCCCATTGGTAAAGGAATATCGTCTTTTTCCTTACAATACAGAACACAACTTATAATGGACTTGTAACCTGAGTTTTTAAGATAAAAATGATCATAGTACTTTGTGCAAGTTACACATTTAAAATGAATGACATTTACAAAATTAACTAGCTGCTTTGGTCTTATTTTGCGTTCAAAGAATGCATTTGACTGCAAATGAAGTCCTAATTTTGACTGAACCTGCCCAATCTCTTCCAAAACTGTGACGTTTTATGATTCTCTTTTCATCATCTTTCTGAAGCAAGAAACAATATATAATATAATATACTTACAGCCAAATTAATAAATAACCCGAGTTTACTATTACTAAACCAGGCAATAAGAGTTAAGCTGCGGGTTAAAATGTACCATGAATAAAACAAAAATGTTCGTAAAATAGTAAAGTGACGTTTACCAAAACTCCATTAAGAAAATCTAGTACAATACAAAGTTCCGCAGACTTGCGTTTTTATCGTATGAGTTTTGACAGTAAATTGTGATAATTTGCAAACACACCTAGGAATTCTCTGGTGTATTGTATTTCAGTCAAAATTATTATCATATGGAATATAAAACCTATTATTTTTATGAATTGTATTTGGTCTATTTATCGAGATAAAGGAAAATATATTTTCAGAAATTATGCTTAATGCAGACTGAATAAAGCCGTGCATATCAGCACAATCGTCTTGAACCTTTTTTATTTCAATAATGAAATTATGGTTATGATTATACATAATCGTACCCCATTACGACTAAGACCGGATGGAAGCCATATCTTGCAAATTGACATGAATATGACCACCTCTTGTGTCAAATGGACATGAATATGACCACCTCTTGTGTCCCCACAACCGCAATAAATTTCCTAATATTTTCCTTGGAAAACCTATATTCCTTCCTGAAATCCTCCTCGCTTAGTACTTGCGCTAAATCACACTTGGTTTTGTATATTTTTCTTTTTCTGTTGGTTGATGGCTGATTGTCCAATAATTGGAACTGGTTTGAAAACTCGACAAATCTAACACACATTATTATATAACAAAATTAAAATAGCAATCTTCACTATTTTTTATTTCAGAATAAATTTGACCACCTTCTTCGGTGGTTTAACTTAGTAAACTTCGCTTAGTAGGAATTTTGTATTATTCATACCATTTTCAATTCAGTTCATGTTATCTAATCAGACCTAACTTTTTACTATTCCACTTATATTAATTTGGCTGTTAATGTCAGGGAGTATTTTTATCTTACGAAATTGAAAGTGATTAAAGCGATTTGTTAAATAATTTACCTTAATCGACCAAATCTTTACATGAGTAACAAACTCCATTGTCCATCTTCTTAGAATTCCAATAAGGATTTGCAAACTTTTTTTTAATAAAGCGCAAACTATTTGAGATATTTCAAAAACTTTATTATCGGCTTGCAGTACAAGCAAAACATTTATGATTGGAACTGGCTTTTGTTTATATAGACGCCGTGGGCACGTTTTCAACGGTCGATTCGTTGGACTCAATTTTCTATGATTTGACCACACATTAAGGCCGAAACGGCAGCTATTTCGCGTTCAATGTTGTTTTTGAGCTCTTACAACGTGCGCTGTCAGCTTGTCGCCATAAACCAATGACTTAGTGTAGCTCAAAAGAAAGTAGTCTAGAGGCGTTAAATCGCACAAACGGTGCAGTAAACCGACTGGTCCATTTCTTGAGATAACACGCTCATGAAACTTGCTCTTCAATAAATCGATTTGAAGGTGTGTTGTGTGCCTTTTGGCACCATCCTGCTGAAATCGTATGTTGTCCATGCCCTTATCTTCCAATTCGGTCCGAAAATAATCGGTAATCTTGGTTATGGTAATGGTTCGGTAGTCTGTGATTTTGTCTTGTCAAAGAGAATATACCAAACAAGTATTAAATTTCCAGACATTTTTGGAGACTTAATAAGAATCTTATCTTAATACCATAAAATACATTCGAAAAAAAGTTTCAATTTCCCTAATTTTATCAAAACAAGTCTTCTATTCTGTTTTCAGAACTGTGCACAGATTTCTTCTCAAGAACGGGTAAGCCGATTTCCATGCTGTTTGTTTTGTTGTTTTAGGAAGGTTTGTAGAAAACTAAACATAAAGTTGCGTTTAATTTGGACATGTTGAAATTGTCATTAAAAACAAAAAAAAAATACGCTCCCAATTTTAATTGAAGCTTTTTAAAACAAAAAAAAAAAACAAATATATTCAAATGCTTTATGCAGAGTGGCTTTGCTTTTAATATTTTTCTCAAAATAAATCCATCAAAAATTTCATCCAAATACAAAAGTTATTCATTATCTGCACCTGAAAGCACTTTCTTTAAATCTAGCGGCATGAAGCGCAATGTTTTTTCATACACTTACTTATCCCTAGACGAATTACTGATGTTTTGCAAATTCCTCTCTGATTATTATAAAAGCTTTATTTTCTCTATTGTCAAACAAATTAGTGGCTTTTTTTTATTGTAAATTTGTCCTTTTTGCAAAGATTACTTTGCCAAAATTATTCTCTTTTAACCTTCTTTAAAACATAAACGAAATCTTTGAAGAAGAAAGATCTTTTACTTTTGTTTGTGTGGGATATAACTCTGTAAATAATAAGCAAGACCGTTGAGTAAACGACAACGACGCTAGTTTGAACCTAATTACTTGGCATTCTTTCTGCATTTTTCTATGCTTTTTTATTAACTTAAAGCTCATATTTTGAAAAATTAAAAGAGAACTTAGAATATCAAAACTTTTTTCTTGAAGACATAGCTGATGTCTTAAATCAACTGACCAAATAAGAAACTCGAAACTAAATTATTTGTCTGTGTTGACTTCGTGTATGTGTTTTTTCCATTTCTTTGGTTTCAGAAAATCAACAATTTTATAATATGGATTGAAATTCCTTAATAGCAAAAACAGTTAAATAAAAGTATGATTTTATATTACTTATTTCAGAAGAATGTCAAAATGAGTGTCGACGTGATGCAGGACATGAAAATTGAAAACGATACCAAATCCATCGAAGAAATTGAGTAAGCTACTAAAGAATGTACATATTTAAATTGCGTGTTTTTAACTTATTTTCTTTTCTATTATTTTTACAGCACACAAACTGATAAAAAACAAAATTTTAAAATGGATGAACTAGAAAAGAAAATCAAAAATGAAGTGTGAGTTTTAAAATACAAACTGTACTAAAAAGATGATTTTCTATTTTGTGTGTACTCTATTTCTAGTCTCAAAACAGAGGATATCGAAAAAAAACTGAAAGAAGCTGAACAACGTGAAGAGGCATTAATCAAAAGGATAACAGAAAAAGATAAAGCAATTGCCAAAATGAAGTTAGTAGAAATTGTATACCATACTTAGAGAACTTAACATTATTATTTTTAAATTGATTTTTTATAGTGGTGTGATTGAAGCGTATGAAAAAGCCATCGCAGAACTTATATCAGAAAAAGAACATATATTACAGAATTACGAGAAGCAACTAACAGAAGTTAAAGCTGATCGGGATTCTAATTATCATCATTTAACCTCTTTAGAAACAACTTTCTCAGATTTGCATGTGTAAGTATGTTTTCCAGTTTTTATTTTTACCATAGTTAAGTATTTAATTAACTAATTGGAGCTGGGGTCAGATCGATTAAGACTTTCCTGAGGATAAGCATTATATCTTCTTTTATTTTCTTATAATGTGAGACTTGTTCCTTTTTAATATATACTTTTCTTATGGCGTAAGAGTTGTTCTTATTTTTACATAGATATCTTTGTATGTATATGTTTTTGAAAATTACATCATATTTAAAGAAAAAGGAAAAGAAAGGAAGGAAGAGGAATTTTGTTTATAGGTGTTTCAAATGAAACCATTCATAATTAGTTCTATACACGACTATTAAGGTGACGCAAAAGTTGTTACTCTGATTTATTTAATTTTCCAAAAGTATTTACAGCGATAGGTTCTCGAATTCGAGACGAATATTCAATTCCTCTCTTGTGAGAGTTCAAAAGTCTAAAGCTTTTTAACTTGGACTCGTCTTATCAAAACAAAAACTTCACAGGAGGAACCGGTTAAGGTGATAATAACAGCAAACTCTTATTAAAAACTGATAATTCTTGATGTTTTAAGATTCTGAACAGTAATAATATTTATTTTCAATACATCAAACATATAAAAATTAGTACAATTTGATAACGATAAAATAAACTAAGTATTTAAAAACAAAGTATCAAATCTCAACTTTCAACACCCCCACTAGATTTTTATACTTTTATACCAATGAGAGTACAACAGTTGTTATGTTTTGTAGCAGGGAGTCCTTTGGTTAGAACATCAGTATGCATCTCTTCAGTTTTCAAATATTCTACTTTTAATTTATTATCTTCTATAAGATCTCGAACGAAATGATGCCTTATATCGATGTGCTTTGATAAACGTTGTTTTTAGATATGTTTATTGCACTCTTGTTATCGCATTGCAATATAAGTTCTTGATTCCAATTAATTAGTTCTCGCAATAAAGATTGAAGCCAAAGTGCTTCTTGAGATGTTGAGGCTAAGGCCATATACTCAGCCTCTGTGGTGGAGAGAGCGACAGTAGGTTGTTTCTTTGCATTCCACGAAATAGGTCCTCCTTGGTATTTAAAGAGATAACCTGTAGTTGATTTTCTGTCATCTGAGTCACTAGACCAGTCAGCATCCGAAAATCCTTCTAAACATCCTTCAATGTCTCGAGTGTATTCTAGCTTGTAATTTATTGTTCCTTTTATATAACGGAAAAGTCGTTTAACCGCTATCCAATGAGATTTTGAAGGATTATTATTAAATCTTGATAAAGCCCCTACTGCAAAGGCTAAATCTGGGCGACTTACTTGTGCTGCATATAAAATGCTTCCAATAGCTTCTTGATATGGAACGGTTTTCATGTAATCAGTTTCGTCTTTGCTTTGTTGATGTGTTTCTTTTATAAGCTTTTGGTTAATATCTAAGGGTGTGGATACCGGATTACAATCCTCCATGTTGAATCGCTTGAGAATATTCTTTAAGTATGTCCGTTGGTTTATCCATAACTTTCCATTTTCTCGATCGCGAGTTATTTGCATAGCAAGCACAAATTTAGCTTCTCCAAAATCTTTCATCTCGAATGACTTAGCCAAATTTTCTTTGATAATTCTTTTTTCATCTTTGTTATTTGTAAAAATCAGTATGTCGTCTACGTAAATAGCGACGAAAGTTTTACCTGTGCTGTTTGTCTTGTAATAAATACACGGATCGGTTTTTGATTGTTTAAGTCCAATTTTCTTTAAAGTTTTCATCCAATTTCTTATTCCAAACTCTGCTAGCTTGTTTGAGACCGTACAGTGATTTATTGAGTTTACATACTTTATTTTGAACATTATCAAAACCTTCAGGGAGATTCATGTAAATTTCTTCGTTAAATTCACTTTGCAGGAAAGCAGTCACAACATCCATTTGATCGATATCCAAATCATATCGTACAGCCAAACTTAAAAGTACCCTTATGGACGTGTACCTTACGACGAGAGAAAATATTTCTTGATAATCGATCCCTTGACTTTGCGAATACCCCTTTACGACCAATCTAGCTTTATATTTTTCGACATACCACTTGCATCTTTTTTCGTCTTAAATGTCCATTTGGAATTTATGGCTTTCCTTTCCTTTCCTTTTGGTAAAGAAACTATTTCCCAAGTTCCATTTTTCAAAAGAGCTGTATATTCATCGTTCATTGCTTTTTTCCAATCAGACATATGTTCGCTCTTCATTGCCTCAGCGACTGTCTTTGGATCTTCATCATTGTTGCTGGCCACGTACGATAGATAACCGTATCTTTCAGGTGGATAATATTTATTTTCAATACATCAAACATATAAAAATTAGTACAATTTGATAACGATAAAATAAACTAAGTATTTAAAAACAAAGTATCAAATCTCAACTTTCAACTTTCAACAATTCTTATTAAAAAATTTTCAATTGATTGAACCACCTTGCACAGACGAAAAGCTCGATGATAATCACTGACTAATAATATCACAATCACTTATCACTTTTACTACCAATTTCACCTATAATTTGGTGAAATAAGCACATCTTGCCAGCCAAAACAAGGTACTAGGTGACCTGCTTTTAAAAAATTATATCAATTATATCAATATATTATATCAATTTTCTTTCGAACCGTTCAATACAAGTTGTTTTGGACGGATTCAAGTCTGAAACCCATAAAATAAATGCTGGTGTTCCCCAGGGCTCCGTTTTGTCTCCGACCCTCTTCCTCATTTTTATAAATGATCTCCTGTCTGTTACTTCTAATCCAATACATTGTTTCGCTGACGATAGCACTCTAAGCTTTTCATATTCGTTTCCAGACTCACAACCCTCCTCTTCGGATGTGGAACTGCAACGACAAAATATGATTAGCTCATTAAATTCCGACCTACACAGCATTGTACAATGGGGAATAAAAAATCGTGTGGAATTTAATGCTTCGAAAACGCAATGCTGTCTTGTATTTTTAAAGCGAGATATACCCTCTTTGCCACTATCTATGAGTGGCACTTGCATCAACGAAACGGAAAATCTCGACATCCTCGGAATGTGCATCAGCAACCACCTTTTGTGGAGCGATCACATACGCGATGTTGCCAAAAATGCCGCAAGATGTCTAGGTTTTTTGAGACGTTGCAAGAAATTTTTCTCTCCGTCTGATCTGGCTACAATCTACAAAACTTATATACGTCCGAAACTTGAATATAACTCTCATCTCTGGGCTGGTGCTCCAGTAACTTATTTAAGCCTCTTGGACAGTATTCAAAGTAGAGCTTTTAAAATGATTGGTGACATTAACATCATCAACTCGTTTACGTCACTCGAACATCGACGCAAGGTTTCTTGTCTAACCCTTTTTTACCGTTATTTTAACGGACTATGCTCTAGTGAAATAGCCAGTTGCATTCCTCCCCTTAAACAATTTAACCGTAATACTCGCGCTTCTAGAAATGCCCATCAGTTTACCCTTGAGCCCAACTTCGGCCGTACTATGAAGTACAGAGATTCATTTTTTAGCCGTACTACGCGAATGTGGAACGCCTTGCCACGCTCTATCTTTCCCTATCATTGCAATGTTCAGGAGTTCAAAATCAATGTACACCGACACCTCCTATCCAACCCTTCCCTCCTTTCCTAATGCTCACACTGTGTCTTTGGCATATTAAAGGTATAAAAAAAAACCCTTTTAGTGTTCGCTTATTATAAAAAAAAAAAAAAAAAAAAAAAAATCAAGAATTGGTGTTATTATGTTTAAAGCCATCTGGTTCTGCAGATTTGTATGCTTTGAAGCTGTTGAGAGCCCATCTGTTACTTACTCTCGTAAGCTCATTTGGGGATCGATCGGTAGGGCATTCTACCTGCAAATTGGAGCTATGCAAAGCACCAACACAAAATAAGAACTATTTTTTCGCCTTAACTTTACAACCAACATTTTCTCCAAATTTGCAGTTAAATTTGTTCTCCATTTGTTTTATACATAATTCTGTTTATCTTAAACCTTCTACCCTACATACCTATACAGGGTGTTTTCTAGAATTTGAAAAGATATTTAGAATTTATAGCGCCATCCCTGGTTCAGTTAGGTAAACGAATCTTGCTGCGTTGGAAAAAGGAAGGATACGCAATTTTTTCAGAACTATAAATCCCACTAGACTCGATTATGATTGACGATGAGGGTCATTTTTACTTGAACGGCGACGTAAATAAACAAAATCTTCTTTACGGTTGTCAGGAAAACCCCTACGTGATTCAAGAGAAGTCGCTTCAATCACAGAAGGTTACCGTTTGGATGGGAGTAGCGGCGTGCTTAACAGTTAAACGAGTTCGTCAAAGCAAAAAATTAAGACGTACCTGGTTTCAGAAAGACGTGTCAAACCGCCGCCGAAACCATGTATTGTTTACGCAAATGTTTCGCAACCATCTAATTTCTAGTAGCGCAGAAATCGTACGACCGTCGCGGTCGTCTAAATTGTGTCCACAATGTGTGTATGAAACTAAACCGCGGGACTTTTAAGAGCTGAAAGATTTAATTCGACAACACTGCCAACATTTTAACAGTTATGTAATGTATGATATGTAAGGAAAGTCCACAAAAAATGCCTGTTACATTGGCGTCAATGTAGAGAAAATCAGGCTGTCATCTAAATGACGCTATTTTTAAAACCCACAAGCTTTCGATAGAAATGTGTATATCAAATAAATGTTGCTTCTTTTCTCTTTTCAACGCCGCAAAAGATTTATTTTTTAAGTTCAATTATAAATTAAGTTATGACTTTTTAAAATCCTTTCCATCAAACGGGGTGCATGCCGTACGATGTGTGAAGTACACAATTTCTTTTTTATGTTTTTTTTTTTTAATCTTTAACTGATTTGAAAGATTATATTTATGTTTTCGTTCTTTTTATGGATACAAAAATATAGGGTCCGCCAAATAACTTTTCTTTTTTTTTTAAATGCTATAAAAACATCGAGTGTAGCTTTGGCTGTGTGGCACTTAGCGCCGTCCTGTTGAAACCAAATGTTGCCAATATCCTCCACCTTTTGTGAACTAAAATTCGTTCAACTTGCCCCAATAACAATCGCCATTGACTGTAACGGTCATTCCTTGCTCATTTTCGAAGAAAAATGGCCCAATTATGCCCCTGGACCAAAATCCGCACCAAACAATGACTCGTTTTGGGTGTATCGGCTTTTCAATGTATGCGTGCGGGTTTTCTGTGCTCCAAATGCGACAATTTTGCTTGTTTACATACCCGCCAAGATCAAAATGAGCTTCATCTGAAAAGATGATTTTTTTGGCAAAATCGGCATCTTCTCTAAGTCGATCGCAGGCCCACTTAGCGAAGCGAAAACGCATTAGATGGTCAGTTGACTTCAACTCCTGAACCAATTGGAATTTGTATGGCTTCATACCAAGGTCTTTATTCAAAATTCGTCTCAATGATGTCTCCGAAATGTTCAATTGTGGACATGAATTGATGATGTTGATGGCGCTTCACGCAGACTTTCTGCCACAGCAGCAATATTCTCGGATGTACCTACGCACTGTTTTTGGCTTTCCACGCTTTGGTTTATTGATGAAAATGCTAGTTTCTTTCACCTTTTTCACAAGATAACGAACATACGGAGCTGACGGTGCTTCTCTTCTTCCAAAATCCGTACGCAATTTTTGCACACATTCTGCAACATTACCATGATTTTCAAAGTAATGTCGCAATATTTCCCAGCATTATTCAAGCTGTGTGTACGCTACAATACCATAATCTCTCAGTGGAAAGATAAAACTAATTTTCTGTCAAATCAGACATGAGCTAAGTGTTACCATTCACGAAATAAGCACTAGTTGAAAAAACAATCGTTAGATGGCGGACTCTATACTTTCCTAGTCTCAGTTAAATTATGATGAGTATTGCTGCCCTTATCGGTAGTCTTTGTTCAAAACGTGGTACAAATGGAAATAGTTAACAATGAAAAACAATCATAAAGTTTGGAAACCGAAAACAACCCAAAATTGTTATTGCCATCGCATTGATGGTTGCCATGTAAATTAAAAAAGATAAAAATTGACTTCTCACACAAGAAAGTTGATTCAATTTATCATTCATGTGACAATTTTAAGCCTTACTGCGTTAGCATTTTTATGGTTTAAACACAGAACAGATGAAAAAAATATGTCTGTTATTTAATGTTGATTATTTTCTTGTGATCGACTCAAAAAAAGGATCAATCGCCAATTCTGCTTACATACGTGCATAATATTTATTTATAAAGTTTTCTAACTTAACACTTTTTTTCCACAGAAAATATGAGAAGAGCAAGGAAATGACAGCTCAACTTAAAAGTAGTGAAGAAGCATTACTGGCTGAAAAACGACAAAATCTGGAAAACCTTAGGTTACAGGAACAGCGGTACGAAAAAATGAAAAATCATGCCATGCAGCAATTGGAAATGTAAGTTTAAAAAATGTTCTTGATTTTACCTATGAAAGGATTGAATGTTACAACAATAACTTGACTATGTTTCGAGTTTTCCAATAAGGACTTAATAACCTTTTTTTGTTAATAAAGAGCAAACCATTTGAGATTAAGTACAATTGAATCATTTATGAATGGAACTCGATTTGATTCCTATAGCCACCGCTTGCACATTTGCAGCGGTCGATTCGTTGAACCCAGCTTTCGATGACTCGACCAGTTAGGACTATCACGAATTCCATCGTAATCTGAAACTTTTACGAATTCTGAAAAACCGTACCCCGAAATTCGTTTTAAATGCAAAATTGTATGAGGTTTTGAGATTGGATTAATTTGGATCAGTTGCAACGGACGCCTCAAATGCAGCGATATTTTCGATACCCGTTGGCTCACTGACACGGCAACATCACTCAACGAATAGTAGACCCAAATTTTTGCACTAAAGTTGTAAAATTGTTGTAATTGGAGTTGACGCTTTTAAAATTTCGGTCAACTTGAAATTTTTTACAACTTGAAGAAGTTAAGCGTTCGCGTGCTTTACCATGATAAAAATGTTGTGTTTACTGAATAAATTGGCAAAGACAATTTGATGTGACAGTTTGTAGTGAAAGGGTACCATCACAAATTAAGTGCAAATTTGTCCATTTGTCCTATTGGAAACCCTCTAATTAGGTAGAGTTACGTCTTTCATGATTTTGAACACGATTATTAAACTCATTTATTCTAAGTACTATCTCTTTAAATTAATTACGATAACAGAAACTAGAAAAGGTTCATCTCGTTAATCTTAGAATTATTGTAAATTCTCATAAGTTTGTGCTTGGAAATTAAATAATTTATTTTTCTTTTTGTTGCTCGTTAACTAATCAAATAAATAATTGTGTATACCTAATTTTTATATTTTCAGTGCGAATAAAAAACTCGAATCCTTAACAAAAAATCACACAATGGAAATTACAAAACTGAAAGCACTTCTAAAAAAAGAAGAAATTTCAAGGGCCTCCATGACCGAGCAATTACAACAAAAAACCCGAGAGAACGAGGAACTTGTTAAAATATGTGATGAACTTATCAATGGCCAAGGAAGTTAAAGTCGTTTAGTGTTTTAACTTTCTCTCAAATTTGTTTTCCACTTAAGTTTACAAATCGAAAAAAAAAAACAAACAAACAAAACAAAAACAGTACTTCTTTTTCTTGTTTCTTGTCGTGTCTAATATTAATTTAAATATAATAATTGTTTATAATGTTTTATTATTTTTTCTTTTTGTTATAATTAACTAATAATTTATTTTGCCAACAACAAACAAACATAAAATGAGATTTTCGGCGATATAGAAAAAACAAAAAAAAAAATAATAACAAAAATAACTATTAAAAATTAAAAACTAAATTATTTTAATTTGTTTTTTCATTATTATTACTAAATATACATTGATAACTATATATGTAAATTGTGAGAAAACTATTTACTCTACAGTATTTAAGGTATTAGTTTAATATTAAAATTATTGTTTCTAATTAATTTATACTTATAAACATATGTATACACACGCATGTATTAGATACCAATTTGTCCTGAGTCACAAGTCGGCTTGTTGTTGATATTGGATTTTGGTTTCTGTTTTCTAATATTCCATAGTTTCATAAAAAAAAAGCACTGTTAGCCAAAATAAACAACTTACAAAAAAAAAAAACAATAGAAACGCCTCATTCCCAAGAAGACCATATTCACCAATACAATTTTAGCCGCTGGGAAACGAAATAATCTTATTTAATTTGTTTCCTAATGTCAAGATACATAATTATCACACACTCGTATATCAATGCTTTTTGGATTAGAAGCTTCTGTACACAGATTAATTAGAGTCGTGAATAGTTCTTTTGTGAGGCATTTAAAAAACTCGTGTATAAAGTTAAAATATTGAAAGTTGTATGCGTCCCACAACATTAGAGATTATTTAATCCATTTTAACTCCATTCAACGTCAACTAAAACAACATTCAGTTTTGTAGAGCTGTTTATTGTAAGGAAAACGTATAACAGTTTTCGGTAATATTAAAAGAACAAAAATATAAATAAATCGCGTACTCTGAATACAAAATTAAATAAAAACATAGTAAGGGGGTTTAATTGATCCTACGCAAAACGACAAGCAGCACTTTGAGTTGCTCTTAACTTAAGTTTTTGTCCTTTTGCTCTTAACTTAGGAAGTTTGTGTCCTTTTGGAGATTCTACAACGATTACGAGAAATCATCGGACTATCACTTGTTTATGCTATGCACTGTTGAAATTAAATTTGATTTGATTTAAATTATGAGAAGGAAAAGATGGTAAGATTTTGAATCCCGTTTCCACAAGAGATAAATATTCTGTATGCTACACATTTTTCGATTCTGAGGACTCATTCATGCACTTTCTCAAACCATTGCAAAAAAGTAGATATATGTAGGTAGTATTGGTTACAATAATACACAATAAGTGACAATCGTTATAAGAAGGTTTCTAATCGTAACCACTCAATTCCGAAGACAACCAAGCTTTAAAGAGAGAACGGATCTTGTTTTGTTTATCGCCCTTTTGATTGATGCATAAGCAAACAAATATGACTAGTTCATAGTGTATTATCGATCATTTTTGTCTTTGTTTTTTTCTTGTTTGTTTTATAAATTTGAGTTTAAATTTATTTTGCATTTTTTGTATACAATAACTTATATTTTTTTGATATATGTATGTTTTATGTGACCAATTTTTTAATGAATATTTGTAGATTTATGTTTGGCAATGCAGGCTATTTTGGTCAATTGATTTTGAATGCAAATAAAAAACTTTATTCCATCTTTTACCCAACGTTTCGTCGCGACGTTGAGTAGCGACGAAACGTTGGGTAAAAGATGGAATAAAGTTTTTTATTTGCATTGAAAATCAATTGACCAAAATAGCCTGCATTGCCAAACTTATATTTTTTTGATTTAACAAAATAGCTTTATTCTTGTAAAGTGTTGCCTTATATTTTTATTATTACTTATTTGTCTATCGCTTGAATTTGCATTCAAAACAATCCAACTAAGATTGAAATTTAGCACTTAAAACAAATACCATTTTCTTTTCCAATCAAATAATACCTAATCCTGAATATACATATATTTAGTATATCCTTTATTTTTAGTATATCCCCAAAAAGGAAAAAGAAGGGACATTTAATTTTTCTTCGAAACAAAATTTTAATATATGAATTATTATTAAAAATAAAACAACACACAATTTGTAAGAAATGATATTTTTTTAAATACATACCAAGACAAAATCTTTGTAACTATTCAATATAACACGAGCCAAATTGAGCAAACCCCAAATAATAAACATACAAAGAAAAATGGAATAAATGAAGGCAAAGGTTTGCTATTGGAAATAAAGATATTTATTATTTTAATCTTTTATTTAATTCTGCAATCGAAATTTTGTATACCTACCAGAACCTGGCCTGTAGAAAAAAAAGAGACGTCATTGAAGTACATTTTTTAAGGAACTCTGTTCTTAGGCAAGTCAAATTCAGGTTGTCGCAAAGGTTATTTAACATTTTCAGCCAGAAAAATTGTTAAATCTGGTAATGCAGTTTCATCATGCATCATGCGACATACCCGTAGATAACTTTAACATTTGTGGAAAATGTATCTTTATATTTTTACATTCGCTTAATAAAAGACTAGTGCAACTACAAAAGACTGGCGTAAAGGTATTATATGTCCCATAAATAATGAGTGCAGCAATTATATGGGTATAACGTTGTTGAGAACAACCTATAAGATATTTCCCTCTATCCTAGAAGCAAGTCGCCATCTGATCGTGATTTTACCCTTAGACAGGCTATTAAACAAAAATTTCAAGAATTTATAATCCTATCATACCATCTGTTTATAGACTTCAACCTTATAAAGCCATGACAGAATTCCGCATCCCAAAACTAATAAGACTATGTAGAATGACCATGACCAACGTTTTAAGCCAAATAAAGGTATACGAATTGCTATCCAAACCGGTCAATGGGCTCCTAAAAGGGGATGGGTTAGCCTGCCTCCTCTTCAAAGAGAAAGCAATCCGAGACTCTGAAACATCTGCCACAGGGGCAATCGTCAATAAGTCCACATAACTACTTGAATATGTAGATAAACACCCCTATTACCGATGTCGTAAACGACAGCAAAATATACGACACGACACAATCTGCATTCCATAAGTCGTTTTCAACTTTTGTCACTCGTTTTGTTGTCGTGTGTAAACGTCAAGTGTGTTGAACGCTTTAATTCGGCATTCTGTAAGACGAAAGGAAACGACGGCAATGAAAAAAAACGACGGTATCTCTCGTTTGAAAATTTGCTCACGACGAAGAAATGGAAGTTCGCAAAACTGTAAGTTTCCTTGTTAAATAATTTATTTTATGAAATTTATTAGTACTTTATTTGCGATAAATAAAAAATAAATATTTTTGCATATTTTCAGGTTGAATTAACAAAGCAAAACCAATTCGAGGCGCTTGTCCAGCTGATGGAAAGCAACGAGCAGTTGGCTAGGGGATTTTTGAAATGTATGAACAAAGCCGATTTTAAAAAAGAATGGAATGTAATAGCTGATAAACTCAAAAGCTAAGGTCCTTCAATAAGGCCGGCAATAAATTCTCCTTCTTATTTTAATCTGGTTTCTATTAATAGTTTAATTTGTGCGCTGGTAAAATAATCCCTAAAATTCATCAAATTAATTAATTTATAAACAATTTAAAATTTGATTAAATACTTTTCATTGTCTTTTTCCGCTATTATTTTTCAATTCAATTCAATTCAATTTATTTTGCATTCATTTCACTTATATCTAATTAACAAATATAAAATTATTTAATTAAATGATGGAAACAGAATACAATAAAATCAATCTATAACTATAAAGTTAGTGTTGATTGATCTAACATATAATTTTTAACTGAGAATAACTGACATGGGGTACTATCAGCTTTTCATAAGTTTTTTTTTTTTTTTTAATTTTTATTCAGTAATGAAAAATAATTTATTATTTTATTATAATTTAGTACTTTGTAGGAACCGAGAAGAATCTTTTGTGTGTGTATTTATATGTATATGTATATTATTAGGTTCTAGGAAGTAACTCTAAATAGTAACTCAACATCATTAAGGTCAATAGTAAAAAGCCATGATCTGACACTTTTAAGAAATAAGTTAAAATTATTATTAATTCTGATAGATAAGGGAAGCTTATTGAACAGTTTGGCGGAGGTGGTTAGATAAAAGTTTGTGAAAAGTGATCTACGTGCAAACGGAACATTGAAGAGTGCTAAAATATTTACTCGTAAGTTATATACGGACGAATTTCTAGTTGGTACATTGCCGCTTTGTATAAAGAATTCTCTCAAAACTTTGAAAACATAAAGATGTCTAAGAGGCAGGATGCGCAGATCACAAAAAAGAGGCCAGCTATGTGTGAATCGATTTCTACCGCATATGATTCGTACGATATGTTTTTGAGCAACCAAGAGGGACTCAAAAGTGTTCATGTAAACGCCTCCCCAATTAACTATACCGTATTGCAGTTTTGAGTTAACAAGTCCGTAATAAATCATTGACAAAACACTACGTGAACAGTAAGGTTTTAAAAGATACATCTTTGGGAGTTACTAAAGTCAAGTAGGTTCTTGGATTACCATTAAACCTTTGTTGAAATAGGGAGTTCATATAAATAAGAAATAATAATAGCCCAAGAACAGATCCCTGTGGAACTCCATTCTTTATAAGAACCGATGTACTAAAAACTCCATTTACACGAACCTTTTGCTCTCTGCCTACCAAATAAGATTTAAACCACTCATAAGTGGAACCCCTAAACCCCGCATTATAAAGTTTGACTAATAGCAAATCATGGTCTACCATGTCGAACGCTTTGGTCATATCAATGAAAAGTGCCATATTTGATTGATTTTGTTCAACACCATTGTATTAGTTACAGCATACTTTTAGAATAGCATCTTCAGTGGATTTACCGGATCTAAATCCAAAGTGGTCGGATGATAAATGGCAATTTTTTTCTAAAAATGAAAGCATTCGCACTTTTATTAAAGTAACGAGATTGGTCTGTAGTCACTAATATTTTTTCTATTACCTTTTTTAAATAGTGGAATTACTTCAGCACATTTTAACAACTTCGGAAATATACCACTCTCAACGCTAATATTAAAAATAAAACTCAAAATATCAACAATTTCCCATGCAATTTCTTTTAAAATTTTTCCAGAAATACCATCACTGGTATTATTGCTCCAAATTGCGTCCGCATCAACAACTTATTAAGAAAATTCTTGATGCTTTTTTTCTTTATATTTGCGCATCAGTTTATCGAACTTTGCAATAATGAACAATTGACATTTTAAGTGATGCCAATTATTTGCGTTTATGAACGTGCTAAAGGGATGATCGCAAATCATCTCTGCAGTGATGTGTTTGTGAATTTACACTTAATACAAGAGTAAAATTTATAACAGATTTCAATTCCGTAAAATATATTAAAGGACAATTTTATTGATTTTCTTTGCGTTTAATAATTAAATTTAAAAATGGGTGAGTTATATTTAATAAAAAGCAAGATTGCAGCCTTCTCAGACTGCAATCTGTTTCTTAGTGGATGGTATATTAACAAGCTATTTCAGAATTTAATGTTTAGAAATAAATATCATACCTGCATCTTCTTTCTTTTTTTTTTAAAGATTTTCATTATTCGCACTCTCAAATAAACCAAACTCCTATGGGTGCTTTGACTTCAGGTGGTTTTTCAATGAAGAAGTCGTGCGTCCTTTTCGTGAATATGTTTTTTACACTCGGACTTGTCAGGATCATTTTTGTTTAAATTAAAATAAATCCAGATGATGTTTTTTGTTGGTGGCGGCATTTATGTTCTGTATCTGTATCACTTTTTCACTAAATATATAAAAATAAACTGTGTCCTCTGGCCACTTAGCAAGAGCTTTTATATCCTCCAATCTGTGACCATTGCATATCACTTGTTGCTTTTGTCGTCGCCTACTTGGGACCGAGATTTTTGAATTTAACAGTTTTACTAAGGGTGAAAGGGTCGTTGTTGTTGATCATGATATAGTATGCCGTGCTGTTGCTATTTTTTGATTGCAAGTGCAACTACAAATTTGAAAAAAAAAGCGTTTAAAAACATCCGCAACAAACTGCATCAGTTTATGCGGATGCGGATGTTGGAATTATTGCGAATAATCCGCAATTGCGGATGCGGATGCGAATATTCGCAACATCCCTAGTACACACCCATAGTTTGATCTACTAAAATTAGTATTCAAGGGCTTCTGGAGTCTTATACTTGAACGACTAAAACTAAAGTTTAAACTACCAAGAACTGATGGTGATGAAATTTGTCCGTTTATTATTCCAACAATAAAACAAAACTGCAAGTACATCCTATGATTTGTCAAAGAAGAAAGATTTATGAGAGAAAGTCTTTGAGAATAAGGCAGTAATGTATGAAAATCATACATTAGTAGACAAAAACGCAAAAATCTTTTCTGAATGGCTTCGAGTCCTGTGACGTATACGGCAGCGTAGTAAGGTGAATCTACTTAAAGGACAAGAATTAAACATGTAACTAAAAACGATTGGAACTTTTTTGCGTGTAAAACTCATGGTTTTACATTTGTCAACATTTAAAACAAAGCGATTATTATTGCACCATTCCCTGAATAATATTAAGTCTTCTTGCAAGAGAAGACAGTCAGATGTAGAGTTAATTTTTTTTTTAATTTTAATGTCATCAGCATATATTAGGACAGACGAATTTTGTATGATCGAAACCAAGTCATTTATAAATAAAACAAATAGAATAGGACCAAGGTGACTACCCTGGGGGACACCAGAATTAACAACAAACGAACTTGAACACTCATTACGAAATTTAACACTATAACGTCTATCTTGTAAATATGAGGAGATCCAGTTAATAAAATAGTCGTTAAAACCTTGCTGCCATAGTTTTACAAGTAATGTTTTATGACACAGTTGAACGCTTTTTAACAAAACCATGCTGGTTATCACAGATAATTGAACTACAATGAAAAGAAAGGACGCTACATACGATTGACTCAAACAGTTTAGGTATCACAGATAGTTTAGCAATAGGTCGGTAGTTCATTATTTCGTTTTTAGCACCATTTTTGTATACTGGTATTATGAAGGAGCTCTTCCAGATTAAAGGAAACAGCGAGTTACTTAAAGACGTGTTAAAAAGAACAAATAACGGGTGTGCTAAATACGCAGCACATTTCTTTAAAATGGATGATGGTACACCGTAGGGACCAGGACTAAAACATTCGTCAAGTTGTAGGATACTATTAAAGACAATCTTCACTTATAACGAAATTGATAGAATTTAAGTGGGGGAAATTTGAAAAAGTGGTAGATGTGTTAGGAAAACTAATAGTACATACTATGATCTACAAAAGCATCTTTGAAGTAGTTTGCAAACATGTTCGCAATTATTTTCGGCTCATTACTATTTGATGTCGAATCAGTCATTAAGTTAGGGTACCCACATGCTTTCTTCTTGCGATTAACGAATTTCCAAAAACTATCAGGATTATTTTTAAGATTTAATTCAATTTTCCGAATGTAGTCATCATATAGGGTGTTAGAGTAATCAGTGAAAAGTTGTTTTATTATAATGAACGTCCTATAATCATCATCAGTTCTTGTTTGATTATACTTTATCCAAGCTTTGTTCCTTTTGTTTTTTAAGTTTTTAATGTGAGAATCAAACCATGGCGGAACACTCAAGCTATTTCGAGTCATTTTAAATGGAATCGTTTTGGTAAAAACAGTCAAAAAGAGTTAAATAAAAAATGTTACACATATCGTCAATATTTAAGTTAGAAAATCAGTGCTCCCAATTGATATTACATAATGGGCCTTACCAATAATTATTGACTAAACAAGCGTTTAGATAAACGCCACGTTAAACGTTAGAGACGAGTTTATTTGTGTGTTAACCAATAACCAAATTAAACACGTGTTTAACTAAACTGTGCTCTATTACATTATCTATTACATTTGTTGCCAAACAGACAGCTGCTGTCGAAATGACATTTGTTTTATTTATGAAATGTCAGCATAAAAGTTTTTAAGTGAAACTATTAAAAGTACCTACAAATTAATTATGAGTTCCGACGATGCAAATATTATTAATGATATCAACATTTTGGAGGAGGTGTCACAATCCCGAAGAAGGAAAATTTACAGAAAAAGGATAGATCCATTCGCTGATTATGACGACAAAGTTTTTTTTTCGGCACTACAGGTAAGGTTTTTTTGTCCCAGTAAAAATCATTTTTGTAAAATAACAATTTAAGGTTTGATAAGTCCACTGCGAGGTTCATAATTGATCTTGTCCGGTCAGATATTACCCCACTTTCCAACAGAGGTGGGGCAATTTCAACAGATGTTATAGTACTTACAGCAATCAGATATTTGGCTGCAGGTTCATATCAGAAGAGTTTAAGAGGTTTTCAAAATTACACCTACTAAAGTTGAATTTTAGTTTGTTGTTATCAGATAGCATATGAGGTGAAGCCATGTTTAAATTAAGTGCAATGCCTAATGCAGTATGATTGCGAGCTTCGTCCACAATTTTGACAGCAGAAGAAATCACATCTGCTTCAGAGCATATGGTTTAGGAGAAAAATACCAGATCGAGTGTTTTTCCAAAACGGTTCTTCACACCGTTGAGTTGAATTAAAACCACATGAAGACACCATCTGTTAATAAAAGCTCATTTGAAGATGACGTGTTTATTGGAACGTAGAAGTTATCATCGTCAATTTGAACCGAATTGAGATTGGGTAAATTAAAATCACCAACAACTAGTACTTCGTCGTCAGGTTCCAAAAGGATATAAATACTTTCAATACAGTTGTTTAGTTTTTCATAAACCTCGTTCTTGGAGCTTGGAGGTATATGTTTATGCTGATACAATAAATAAATGTCCTGTTGCCATTTTAATTTTCAAGCATAGTAGAACCTACTATAAAATTTCACCATAAATTCCAAACTCCTGCTGTATACGGCTATGGGCCAACCAATACTCACTTATGGATCGAGAGGAAGCATTTTTAAGGGAGGAGGTATAACAATTAGTTATAAGAAATATACCGCGAAGCTTATATAGCCACAAATATAAAGCTTGGTAGAATCCGTTGGGCTGGGCACGCATGAGCCAAGAAGAGCCCCCCGAAAAGTCCTTTGCGGCACAATTTATGGTAGAAGACAGCGGGTTACGACCATACCTTCGCTAGAAGGATGGCGTAGACCAGGACGTCCGGAGCCTTGGAATGTGTAACTTGATGGCGTCGCACAGTGGGGCAGCTCCATACATGGTGATGATAAAAAGGTCACCTTGCAAAATTAAAGCAACGGGATTATAAAGTTCGCTCTCTTAAAGTTAACGGAAAATCTGATATGAAGAGTGTGTTTTTTTTTTATGTCTCGTAGTCAAGGTTAGACAGCCCCTCAAAGTAGACTTTTAATGTGCAAAAATCGCTTATTTAAAAAGTGCTAAAAAAGATTAACTTTAGTTTTATTCATAAAATCAAAATTAAGATCGGAAAAAAGTTTCAAAAAATGTCACACCTAGATAAAGGTATGTAGATTATGATTGAAGTTTAAAAATATAAAAAAAAGAAATCTTTATGTTGAAATAATTGAAATGAAAAGAAGAAATTTTGTTAAGGCTTTTTTTTACTTTTCACTTCATATCTTCTGTTGGGGCAAAAGTCAAGCAGGTCTGAAAGTGGGAAAAGTTTTAGGAACAATATACCTATACTACCAAAAAAACAAAAGTGCTTGACTTTTGCCCCAAATATTTGTTTTCAATTTTTTAAAATAAAGTTATAGTATTTAAAAAGCTGAAAAATTGTTTACTTCTATTTATAAATTTATTTTACAACATTTTAGGAACAATATTCAATTTCTGATAGCTAAATTTTATTATAAAATTGTTTTTAAGTGCTTCAATTTTTTTTTTTTTTTTTCAAAAAATTATCTCAAAATTGTTATACCAATAGTCCTTCTTTTCAATACAATTTCTCTTCTCCTTTTCTGTTCTAAATTGCAAGTTAACAATATTTTTGAACTTTTCAAACAATTATTTAAATGAAAAAAGGTTGTGAAAAATTTTTACTTTACCAAAAAAATATTATGCTTTCCATTTTATTTACAATTTTGAGCCTTAAATAAAAAAAATTAAGTAAATTGACATCTACACTAAATTAAATGTTATTTTGCCTACTCCTTACTTTTTTGAAAACCATTTCTCATTTTGCACTTTGCAACTTGTTTTTAGGTTCTGAAGACCAAAATTTCCAATGCTCAAGAAAAATATAGGTCGAAATTTATTTTTTGAGCAAGCAAACAAACATTGATCAAAAGTTCTCAGATGTTGAATCCTACATAGAAAATAAAAGTTTTTGTAGCCCAAATCACATCACTAATTTAAAGGTAGCTTTAAAACATTTTAAATCCCAGTTCATAATTAAAAGGGATCGCTCACACCGAATGAAAAAACGTTTTTTTTCGTCTGAAAAAAGTTGGCTCAGTAAAAACTTTTCGTTCAAAAAATATCTCCCATCCGTTGGACGCCCTGCACTTGATTTTGCCAACAGTAGAGAGCAGACAAAACGAAAGCGCACGGCATGCAGAGTTACGAAATACTGTTCCAACATCTGAACTTGTTTTTGCAGCTTAAATGAGCTTACGAGCGTCTGGTCAAAAACAAGAAGCTGATTTGGTCAAAGAAGCAACACCATCCCCAGATTTTTTAAACAAATTGCAAAACTGTAATAAGTTAAAAAAATGTCTACTTTAGAAGCTTTGTCAATGATGATGGAAGCTAAACTGTCTCGACATCAATACAATGTCATAAGAAGTTAGCCTAGTATTTCGACAACACTAAATTACAACATAATTGTGTACTCAAATGTTTCTTACCCAAGGTTTCGTTGCTTAAATACGAATTCGAAACTACTAAATTCCAACAAATCCCATTTTTGAAATATCTTAATCTGAATATGCAAGAAATCTTGTATTATATTAAAATAATATGTCCCGCAGAGTAGGTTTATTAAAATCACTTCTATTCACAGGATTTTGATTGAATTTAGAAGGGTCGCAGACATGTTATTTTCAAGTGCTTTTAGATCTCACGACAACTTTTGCGTTCAAAAATTATACTGAGATCTAAATCTCAAAAGAATTTAAAAACATTTTTTGTTGACATTTTTAATATTGTTATTTCTCAAAAACGTGAAGAGATTGTTTTAGAATATCTGCGCTGTGCTGGAATTTTTAAGCTTCGGATTCTAGTTCAGAATACTAAAATTCTTCAAAAAAGTGATCATAGGTTAGAAAAAAATTATTTTTTAAACAAGTAGAATTCGTCAATTAAAACTTTTAAAATAAGCGATTCCAGGTTAATTTATACAATATTCCCGAAATTTAAAACTGTACCAGAGGTTTCAATAAACTACTACCTTTGTCATAAAAACACAAACAATCATCATAATAGCATTTTTACCCTAAAAAATAATTGATATCATAAAATGGCCATTTCTGCCCCACTGTGCGTCGGCCAATAACTGGAAAAGCGGATCCCTGTTTTCCCATAGATGACAGAGTCATGGGCCAGGCCTACTTCACCGGTAAGTCGAATGAATGCTCTAGAAACTCAATAATGGTACTCTGGTTCAAAGTTCGTGTACAATATCTCCGCAGGTGATGAATCATGGATATATGTATGCCTATAAATTTAAATCTAGATAGAAGTGGACTATGTAGTTGTTTAAAGATCAACAAAATCCAACAAAAATTGTTGCATGCTTCTTAACCATAACTGGACGTGAATCACTTGACGAAAGCAAAACAATCGATTCAGTAAGTCATAGAGGAAACGAAAACCCTCATACATACATATATCACTTAAAACAAGTGAATTTTTGAAGTCTCGTAACATTGAGTTGATAGGTAAGCCTTTCATCACTGATATGGAACCCAATGGCCTTATTACGAAAAGCGAACGTTTGATAATTTAAATATGTGGTGAAATTAATATGGATGAACTTCGGCATGCAAATAGAGCAACATATGAAATGAACATTGAAATGGAATTCTCGAAAATTTCAAAAATGTTATGACAGAAGCTTCCGTACTAGTGGCAAAATATGTTTTAAAGTCATGCTGATATTGAGGGGTGTAATTTAAAAGCTCTACTCTCTTTCGAGTAAAACGAATAACCCTTAGTTAGATGCGAAAATGTTTTGGCGATTGGTTTCAAAGCTAAATTATTAGTTTATAACTTTTACCTTTTTATTCTTGGAGAAGGAGATTTTCGAATGAGCTTATTTTGGAATAAAGAGTTTTAAATAAAAAAAAACTTTTTTAAAGAATTAATTCATTTTTGGTTCGTTTAACAGACAAATTTAAATTAACAAACGGCTTAACTAAAAACATAATACCGTAAAAGTTTTGAAAGTAGATCACAAAACTGTTTATAAAAAACTTATATGCATCCGAGGTTTTTATTTTTTCACACTTAAACTTATTTATTTTACAGTTGCATGAAGGTTATGCACAAAAATACTGGATTTTTTCTTTATTCAGCTTGTTTGGCTGAGAAAATTCGCCCTTTTCCCAATTCAACTCCGTTGCATATTTCAATGGCTCCATGATCTATTAATAGAATACATTTACTTATTAAATTAAAATAATTTTATACTCACAGTTTTGAAAAAACTCACCAGGAAAACAAATTTTTGATAAATCTAACCTAAATAAATAAATACTTTGATGGGGGCCATTCCAAAGAACACTTTCTCATAATTAACTTATTTTGGAAAAATGGTGAAATGAAAGAGTTTTTTAATTATACTCGTCAATTGTTCGAAGGTATTTATGTATGTCCCAAAAACAGTTAATTTTTAAATAAAATCTGCGTCGTTACTTACTTTGTAAAAGATTGGAAAGATTATTTTTGTGAGATTCCGAACAAGCACTCATATTTCTAATGTGCTTCTGGTTCACCCCTGATTCCAGCCCATTCTGACAGTCAATTAATTTTGTTTTTGTTTGCTATAGTGGATGGTTGATAAGAGGAATGTTTTTGATATGAGATTTTATTTTTTATTTCACCTTCGTGCCTGTAGGTTACTTTATATTTTTCTAACTTAACGAATTGGTTCGTATCGAGTTATTATTTATATTATATTATTCATATTATAGTATATACAAATAACAAATTATCTACTTCACCATAGAATAAAAATAATGAACTTTGCTGGGAAAGTTGTCCTCATAACTGGAGCAAGTTCTGGTATTGGAGCAGCAGCAGCTGAAACGTTTGCGAAACTTGGAGCTAGTCTAGTGCTAACTGGACGTAATATTGACAACCTTAAAGAAGTTGCTGTCAAGTGCTCCGGTGTTAATCAATTACCACTTGTCGTGCCAGGCGATGTTACCAAGGAGGCCGACAACGAAAAGTTAGTCGCAGCTACTCTAGAAAAATATGGCAAACTTGATGTGTTGGTGAATAATGCTGGCATTATTGAAACTGGCACCATTGAAAATACCAACATGGAACAATACGATCGGGTTATGAATACCAATATAAGATCAATATATCATCTAACAATGTTGGCCGTGCCTCATTTGGTGAAAACTAAAGGGAATATAGTCAATGTTTCGAGTGTCAATGGTATTCGTTCGTTCCCTGGCGTCTTAGCGTATAATATATCGAAAATGGCAGTCGATCAATTTACTAGGTGTGTTGCTTTGGAATTGGCCGCAAAAGGTGTTCGTTGTAATTGCGTTAATCCTGGAGTGACAGTAACAAATTTGCACAAGCGTGGAGGAATGGACGATGAGACTTATGATAAGTTCTTAAAGCACTCACAGACCACCCATGCTCTTGGCCGACCGGGTACAGCTGATGAAGTGGCTCAAGCTATTGCTTTCTTAGCCAGTGATTTGGCTAGCTTTTCGACTGGAGTTAGTCTGCCTGTTGATGGAGGTCGTCATGCTATGTGCCCACGTTAACTTGTGTATTGAACTTCTTCCAAACAATAATGAAACTGGCATTTATGTAATCAATTTCTTAATTTTTTGTTTAATAAATGTTGATATTTTAACTAAATTAAGCTTTGGACTTTTTTCAGTAATAGGTATTTATCATCATCATCGGTTCGACAACCAGGATCTTGTCCTGGCTTCATTCAACAAGTCTCTCCATTATATTGACAGTTATTCCAGAGGTCTTGGGTTCAAACCCTGATTGTGCCATCTAAAATTTTTCTCAAGAGTAATTCCTGTTGTAAAAAGTGCTTACTCAAGTTATCCGTTCCGATTTAGCATAAAAACTGTATGTTCCCTCTATCTCTGACATTATTCGTACACAGTAATGGGTGAGATTGTAAGTCACTAGGCCCGGTTCTCTACGAGTTGTTGCGCCACCTATTTTATTTTATAATTTCAATAATTCACATGTTTCTGTTTTAATCTGATTCTCGTTTAACATTATGTTAGCGCTTATTGTCATAAAGCTGATTAGAGTTTTCTGTGGGTAGCATTTTAGAATGCCTTTTCAAACGATAAATTAATGTTTAAACCTGAATAGGCATCTCTCTTTTTATTCCAAATACATATTTATTTTTTTTGAATAAACACAAAGAATATTTTTTAAATAGTTAAACTTTGTAGAAGTTAGCTCTATTTTACGCTTTATAAGGTTTATTTTCAAACGTTTTTAATATGAAGCAAGTTGATCGCACAAGTTTTAACTTCCCATTAGAAGTTATTGTAATCGATCCGATTTGTTGAATTAAAAATTTTACCATTTCTTGTCCTTAGAATCTAAATAAAAGATTGTTAGAGAAATGTCTGCATGTGCTTGTGTATGTATGTACATATGTACATATATTTATTTTTTAGTACTTCCAACTATTTAATTACATTTTATTTGTTAGCATGATTAAAAGAACATCATGTTTAATATAGTAAATAACAATAACATATTTTACAATTAAATAAATAATTTAAAAAAAACATTAAATAACAAATGATTTTATACAATCAATTACAGAGCTCAACAAAATTTACAATTTGACGTTTGAATCTGCTTAAGTTGTTTCAGACTTTAAATCGTTTGGCAAGGTATTAAATATTTGGAGTACCATGATGGTTAGTGCGTTGGACTTTCATGCCACAGGTATTAGGTTAAATCCCTGCCTGTGCAACTAAGAGTTTTGTCACGGGCACTGACTTTTTCGAGGAATTGATAAATATTCTTAGAATCATTCTGGTCATGAAAAGTGCTTTCTCAAATTAGCCGTTCGGATTCGGAATTAAATTATAGTTGCCCTTCATCCATTTTTATTGCACTAACAGTTGAAATATTTTTGCGAATTCTTCTAGTAGATTTATATTTTTTGATATTTGTTTCACTATATGGTCAATATGTTTGTTAGAATTTAGTTTATTGTCTGACAACACCCAGGTAATTAACTTCAGATATTATTTTCAGATTTTATTTATTTATTTATCACACTATCGTTTATCACATAATCATCATATTTGTTTTATTCGCATTCAGTTTTAGTTTATTAATTTTGCTAAAAATTCGATTTTTATAAATCGAAAAGCTGAAAAAATGTATTATTTTTCAAATTTATTTTATCATTTGCAAAATATTGTTAACTTTTTTTTTTTGCAAAACACGTTAACGTACAAAAACTACAGTAAACAATTAAATTGGCTTCTTTCAATATAAAAAAAAATATGTTTGTGTTGCCCCAGAAGAGTATGCCCTATAGAACCGTTATTTTGTTTTTAAGTTTTCTCAAGAACTAATCAAACGATAGGTATCAATAATTTCTGTCTAATACTGTCTCAATAATTATTAGATAGAGGGAACAAAATTTAAATACTTTTTTTTTTAAATTCGATATCTGGAAAATAAAAATAAAATTGCAATGTAAAACGTATATTAAAAAGCTCTAAATAACGGCTTACCAAAAATATTTTTTAAACTAGAATTGAAAAATTGTATGTATGTATAAAAAAATGAATTTAAAAAATTTAAAAAAACCGCTCTAACGGTTTTCAAATAAATATTTTTTAAAAATTAAGTTTTTGAAAGCAAACTTTTTTTGCAGGTACATATTTAAATCTTGAAACATTTAAACACTCTCTTTGGATACATGATCAAGTTCGTACGAACCAGTCATGCATTTTATTTTTATCTTATTTGAAATGTTATTAATAATTAATGTTGTCAAACTTTTAAAAATATCGACTGACAGACACGAAGGAGAAGTTATCAGTTTGAGTAGCATCCCAGCCTCTTTCTTCTTGTCTGATTTAGGTAATTTAGTGGTTACACGCATATTTTATTTTTGGACCAAAATTAACGGTATACCTGTCATATAAAAATATGTCAGGATGTAAACGTAAAAAATATGAACATATCTCTTATTTGTTTACCCCATCCAAACCCGTTAAAAACTTAAAAAGCTTATTAATATAACAAACAAAATTTGCGAGGAATTGACAAATTCTCCAAGAGTAATTCTTGTCATGAAAAGTGCTTTCTCAAATTTGCCGTTCGGATTCGGCTTAAAACTGTAGGTCCCTTCCATCCCTCACAACAATACTCGCACACAGGAATGGTTGAGAGTTGTAAGTCACTAGGCCCTAGTTCACAGCGGACTGTTGCGCCACCCAATTTATTTATTTATTTATTTATTAATATAACAATGGGCAGGTTCAGCCGAACTAAGGGACTTGAAAGTAAGGCAAGTTTCTTGCATCTGATTGGCCAGCTGCCAAAAAATTGCCTTCCAATTAAGTCAACTTTATTGGAAAGTTGACTGGAAAGTTAGGCAAGAAAAATCTCCCTTACTATCAAGTCAAGTCAACTTATGTCAAAATGACAATTGATCATATTTTTTAATTCAACTAAAAGATGAACTTTATTACTCAATGATTTATTTATTTTCTGCACAATTTCATTTAATGCTTTCTGTAAAAAGGTTCCTTGTAAATTTGGAAAAGAAATAAGTAATATTTCTTTAAAATACAAAATACAAATCATGATGAACTTGTAGCTTGCCTGAGGAGTGTTTTGTAGAAAATAATGGTTTTGGTAATTTTTGTACTATGAACTTGAAGTAGAGGTTTGTGAAGTAAAGTTCTGAATTTTAAATTCATGACACTTGAAAAACTAACTAGTTGCCTTGGTCAAAATTTACGTTCAAAGAATGAAGTTGACTGTAAATGAAGTCCCTTATGTTGTCTGAACCTGCCCAATGGGCAGGTTCAGGCGACATAAGGGACTTGAAAATAAGGGAAGTTTCTAGTATCTGATTGGCTAGCTGTCAAAAAATTACCTTCCAAATAAGGCAACTTTATTGGAAAGTTGACTGGAAAGTTAGTCAAGAAAAATCGCCCTAACTATCAAGTCAAGTCTACTTATGTCAAAATGACAGTTATTCATGTTTTTTCCTTCAACAGATAGCTGAACTTTATTACTCTATGGTTTACTTATTTTCTGTCCAACTTCATTTGATGCTTTCTGTAAAAGGATTCCTTGTCAATTTGGAAAAGAGATAAGTAATATTTCATTACAATACAAATTACAAATCGCAATGGACTTTTAGCTTGCCTGAGGAGTTTTTTGTAGACAATAATTGTGTTGGTACTTTCTGTACTATGAACTTAAAGTAGCGGTTTGCGAAGTAAAGTTCCAAATTTGAAATTCATGACACTTGAAAAACTAACTAGTTGCCTTGGTCAAAATTTACGTTCAGAGAATGAAGTTGATTGCAAATGAAGTCCCTTATGTTGCCTGAACCTGCCCAATGTTTTAGAAGGCCTACCTGTTGGAGATACACTTTTGCAGGTTCAGACAACATAAGGGACTTGAAAGTAAGGCAAGTTTCTGGCATCTGATTGGCCAGCTGCCAAAAAATTACCTTCCAATTAAGGCAACTTTGGCTTCGTTCAATCTCGTGTTGGATTGGGTATCTTGGATAGGTGGCTTTTTAGATACCTTGTTGAACGAGTTGGATAGCTGTATTGAGATAGCTGTCAAAAATAAAAACAACTTTCAGCTGTTCACAAAAAGCAGAGAAACATTTAAGCTTCGAAGTCAAAATTGGTGTAAAATAAAACATTTAATGGATACTTCAACTGATTCGTCGGATGATGATGAACTGATAGGTGCGTAACAATTTGTAACCGAATGGGGTCTCTTTTTTTATTATTATTTATTTCGGTATAAAAGATTTAATTAAAAGAAAACCCGCACGATACAACCGATACCAAATAGACCGACGACGCACGAGACGACGACAAACACGACAACCTAATATTTCCTTTTGAACTTTTGACAAATGCAAACAAACTCGGACAATCATGCCTGTTTGCTCTTACCTATAGGAGGTATAGGAGAAATAAGTATGGCTGTTCTTTTCGTAAGGAGGAGAACGATCATAAATCTTGTGCAAAATGAAACAAAAACAAACCCCCATAATTGAGTAATAGTTAGCACTTTATCCACTTTATCCGGAATGAGTGATGTTCCATAAAGTTGGTAAGTTATTGGGGAAGCGCAACTTGTTGAGAGTCGTCCTAGACTCATGTTGCAAGAAATTGCTAGACACAAGTTATGCGGAATTTTGATTGCGACAAGTGCGTAAGCACATATTGGTATTTTCACCCACTATCAAAATGATTATGCGTTATAATGTTAATGTATAATAGAGTTAGTCAACTTTAGAAGTATGGGTAAAACTGAAACTAGGAAACAAAGGCTGGAAAATTTCTGCATGTTGGTTGTTGGTAGGCAAAGATATATTTCTTAAGAGCTAGGGTTAATTGGCAATAGCCGACGGTACGTACCTTCTTTTTTAAAAGTACCACCAGACCGAACAGTAAGCTAAAACTATATTTTCTTACATCAGAACCACATATTTTCGTACTACCATCAACAATATACCAACAAAATAAGTGAATTACATAGAGTGCCAAAGTAAGTAAGTGCAATTAAAGGATTAGTTTCCATAAAGTGTGTGAAATTATTTTACTAGAGACCAAGTATATTGGGAAGGATAGACCGCTTAGGAAAGTACCGTCAAGCCCAAGCCTTGAATTCGGCACAAAGTATATATATACATATATATACATATATATACGGGTATAAGTAAAGATTTATGTGCACATTCGCCTATTTTCGTTACTTATTTAATTTCAAAATAAGGTGAGCTTCAAAATAGAAAATTTGAAAGTAAAGAAAAGTGATTAAACGATGTTTTTTTTGTTAAACCATATAGCACACCTATAGGCCGTTAGAATTTTCTTTTAACGGCCTGAACCGCAGGAAAACCCGATACAACGGTGTTTGAAATCTTAATTCCAACATTTTTATTGCCATCAGCCAGCAAAAGCGACAAAAGAAAAGGAATCATCAAAAGAAAAAGTTTTCGTCACAGCCAGAAGAAAATCTTAAATCAAAATTTTTATACTTTTACAATTTACAATTTTCATGCAATCATTCATTCTTTCAATTAATAATATTTAACTTAAAATCAATTCATTTAAACTGATTTCTATATTCAATTTCACAAGTGTAATTTTAAGTATAACTTTGCGATTCATGATCTGTACATATACTTTTGTATATATATTCATTTCATATTTTGTATTCATACAATTGCTTAATTTTTCTTGCCTTGCTTTGAATTCTAATCAAAAGTGGTAATTTTTATGAAAAGGATAAGCTAGAGTGTAAATTCAAAAAAAAAAAAAGTGTTATAAACCATCACCCTGACACCAAGATTCATCGAGGAGTGGCCACTACAGCGATCAGTTTTGGGGGGTAAGTCCATTCAATTTATAAATATATGTGTCCAATTGACACTTAAATTTTTCATAAGCATTGCCCATATATTTTAAATTTATTATTCAAAGCAATTATAATCATTAAATTCATCCACAAATTAAAACATGTATGTAGAATGAACATTGAAGTAAGGAATTGGAATTAAAAATTATGTATAGAAACATGAATCTTTGATTTTTTTATCATAAAAGGGAAGATAAGGTTGATTGAGGACATGTGTAATGTGAACAATTGAGAAAAAGGGACGTTGCAAAAAGGGGTTGTTTTTGGCGAGAAAAACAACCAGGTAGGGTGGGTTTTTGACTTAAACATCTCGCGCATCAACTACATCGGGATGCAATCAGACTGGCATTAGATTTTTTTGCTAACGAGGAGGAAACGAACCCATTACGAACTAGTTAGGGAAGTTGATGGTGTGCCAGCATATCCTCAATGAAACAGAACTCGTTACAGAAATGGCGCCCAGAACGTGGAGTCCCACTATCAGTAGATAGTGTGACTAACATTTGATTTTAATAAAGAGTCATACATTTTTTTTTTCCGTTTTAAATAGTTTAAACATTTTCATTTTTATTTTTGTTATTTTATCTTAACTTTTGGTTTCAACATCTTTGTGAGTCCCGGTCACTTAGGTAGATCACCCGGTACCGCGTTGCAACAAAGCGGTTGAAATCAATATACAAGTATTCAACAAAAAGTACAATAGAAACTTAGTCTTTGGGCATCTAAACAACAAAAAGACACCCAAACAGCAAGCGGATAGAGTACATTTTTTTTATGTTCAGCTACAGTTTAAAGAGACCCAATGATACGAGAGGTGTCTTGAATGGTCCTTTAAACAAAATGTTTTCAATTTTCAAAGTTTTCAATGTTTTGTTTTCGAAATCCTCCGGAGTCTCGATTGATGATGAAGATGATCGTCGAAAATTGTCCCGGACTATTTTCGAAAAATTGCAAACATGTAAAAGTAAAGTACAACAACAATAGTTACAAACACTAGTTTATTTTATTTTTTTTTGATATTACATACATTTTGTGTGACTCACAACGTTCCTTTTTCTTGATTCTCAGCAGTTACATTCGTTCGTCTTCAAAACCTTATCTTCCCTTTTTGACTTTTATGATATATTACAACACAAAAGAAACACACTTCTCAATATACTGAAATACATTTTTTTTTTTAAATGCTTTTTTTAACTTAATTTTGAAATACCTACCTTTACATTTATTTTATTTATATTTTATAAAACATTTTTTTTATACATTTAAACGTTATTTTGAAACACAATTGAAAAACGTTTGATACATTGGTTTGATTTAAGATTTCTGTGGTTCGTTTTGTTTTTAACATCATCATTGTGATTAGGATTCATATATCACGATTAATTTTTTTTTGCTTGATGAATTTGAAGATAAAGCACAAGTAACAGAAACAATTTTCGAACATAACCGTTTCTTAACATTTCTCTTGCTTTATTTTCGAGATTTCTTTTGAAGCTTAGCAAAAGAAAATATATTTTTTTTTTCGGCAACATAAAGCCGAGTTTGGTTCCTTAGAACTTAGAATGAGTAGGAGTCGTCGCGTGTCAATTTATGACGACATAAACATAATAAACGCTCACAACGAAGCAACCTTTGAGGCATTTTACCAGAGATTCGGAAATACAGTAGATAGGTTCAACCTTGATAACTCTTTTAGTTTTTCCGAAGAATTAGAATCAGTGATTTCAAACTCAACATTCAATATGGCTGATCAAGACGAACAACAGAATTTAGACCAACAGAATTTAGAGCAACAGAATTTCGATCAGTTGCCAGGCGAACAACTTGGTAGGGATCCAACGCAACAAGTTGAAAATGATGTAAATCCAACTGAAGAAGTCGTTTCAAGGATAGAAAGAAGTATGGTTCAAAACCAAATGAGGATTTTCCAGCAAATGGATATATTTATGGGAAACGTGCTGGAGAAATTAGAAAGTTTGCAATTACAGCCACAACAAGCAGCCAACCGTCCACAGTTAGAGAGGCAAAGCTCTACGGCGACCCAACTGCCTTTACCTAGGAGTTCGAGTGGGTCGACGACGTTTAGCGCTTCGGGCCCATGTAGGTTAGATCGCTGGAACATCAAATATGATGGTTCCGATAATGTGTCTGATTTTCTTTTAAAGGTAGGAAGGATGCAGTCCTCAGCATCCTATTGCGATGAACAAATTGCTGCAAACTTCCATGTTTTGCTGGAAGGCAGACCAAATAAATGGTTTTGGGGATATGTTAAGAAGTATCCGAATGCGGATTTATCTTCTATAAAAGAAGCCATGAAAAAAGAATTCGGTAGAATGGAATCAGAAATTGACATTCACATGAAACTCATGTGTCGGAAACAGGGTCCGAAGGAATCCTTCGACGATTTTTATGTGTCAATTACCAGTTTAAACGACCGCCTAAAAGATCCCTTTAACGACAAGAAATTGATCGAAATAATTAGAGGGAATGCGAAGGAAAAGCTAGGTGAGATTTTATTGTCAGCAGAGGTCAGGAACTTAGAACAGCTACGACAAAAAGCTCGCGAAGCTGAAAGGTTCTTGAATAAACGAAACGTGAGCCAGCGATCTGTCCACGAGATTACAGTCGATGATCAATGCGGCTACGTTCAAGAAGTGGAAGAAATAGCGGCTTTTTCGTCGAGACAAAAACCCGTTTCCACTGCCAACTATATATGTTGGAACTGCGACCAGAAAGGGCACGCATATCATTTCTGTCCGGCAGAAATCAGAAATTTATTCTGTTTTCTATGCGGTGCAAAGGGTGTAACTACAATTCAGTGTGGTAAACATCAAAAGGGAAACTTCCCGAGGGACGAAACCAGGAGTGGAGAGATTCGTTCCACGAAGAATCCCCCAAACCACTCACAAAACTAAATACAAACCCTGAAACGAATTCCATTGATGTAGATAACAAAGACTTAACGTCAATCAAAATCTTAGAGAGGGAAAAGGCCAACTCTGAAGTCGAACCTTTTCATCCAATGGAATTTCACAACCTTAAATCTCTTCACGAGAGAAAACTTAATTACGAGAAGGTCCGAGCTAGGATCTTCGCAACCAATAATGAACCAATTAATACCAAAATTTCAAAATGTCGTCGTCGTTATCAAAATCGAAGAAAGTTTCGAAGACAAATAGTTGAAACAATTATATCGTCCGAGACAGACGGACGCATGTATGCAAACGTCTTCTTGAATAATGAATCAGTCTTTGGACTTCTCGACAGTGGAGCCTCAATCTCGGTGTTGGGTGAGGGTTGCTTCGAGTTAGTTCGCAACATAGGGGTTGAAATATTGCCTTACAATAATGTAGTGCGTACAGCAGATGGCAATTCTCACAAGATTGTGGGATATTGCGAGATCGAAACTAAATATAACGGCACTTCAAAAAAGTTGACATTTTACCTTATACCAAACCTGACTCAAAAAGTTTACCTCGGCATGAACTTCTGGCGAAGTTTCCATCTTCTACCTGAGATAAGTGAAGTTGAGATGAATTTTACTTCCGAGGAAACTGAGGAAAATTTCAAAAACGCTACCGAGTTAGTAGAACTTTCAAACGAAGAGTCTTTCCGATTAGAAAACGTAAAAAAGCAATTCCCAAATTTCGTGGTCCTTGGATTAGGGAAAACAGAACTTGGGTGTCACATCGTTGACACCGGAAATGCTGCCCCAATAAAATCAAGGCATTACCCGTTATCACCGGTACGTCAAAACGAGGTCTACAAAGAACTCGATCGTATGTTGGATTTAGGAGTCATCGAAGTAAGTAACTCTCCATGGAGTTGCCCTGTTGTGTTGGTGAGGAAACCAGGCAAAGTCCGACTCTGTTTAGATTTCCGGAAAGTCAACGCTGTCACCGTTAAGGATGCGTATCCGATGCCTCATGTCGAAGGTTTGTTAAGTCGGATAAAAGATACGCACTTTATCACGGGGATAGACTTAAAAGATGCGTATTGGCAAATCCCCCTTCACGAAAAGTCCCGGGAGAAAACAGCTTTTGCCGTACCTGGTAGGCCGCTTTACCAGTTTAAGGTAATGCCATTCGGCTTGAGCAATGCGGGACAAACGCTGTGTAGGGTTATGGACCAAGTAATCCCAAGTCATCTCCGTGATAACGTGTTTGTCTATTTAGACGACTTACTGATCTGTACTTCAGACTTTGAGTCGCATTTACGCATCCTTAAAGAGGTCGCAGCTTGTCTCCGCCGAGCAAATCTGACTATCAATCTAGAAAAGAGCAGATTTTGCATGAAGGAAATCAAGTTCCTGGGGTTTATAGTTGGTCAGGGAAAACTGAAAACTAACCCAGACAAAGTAGAAGCCATGGTCAATTTCCCGATTCCTACTAGCGTTAGACAGGTGAGGAGATTTCTGGGCCTGACAGGTTGGTATAGGAGATTTATTCGGAACTATGCCGATGTAGCCGCTCCTTTAACCAATTGTCTGCGAAAGAAGTCCAAATTCGAATTTAAACGGAAGCACTTGAAGCTTTCGAAAAGCTAAAAACAGCTCTGTCGTCAGCTCCAGTTTTAGCTGAACCCGATTTTTCGAAACGATTCATGATACAATGCGACGCGTCGTCTGAAGGAGTGGGCGGTGTTCTCTTTCAAGTGGATGAGAACGGTCATGAGAAGCCCATCGCTTTCATGTCGAGGAAGCTTAACAAATCCCAGAAAAACTACACAGTTACGGAACAAGAGTGTCTAGCAGCAGTTTTGAGTGTGCGAAAGTTTAGGCCTTACGTCGACGGATTGCCCTTTACTGTCATAACGGACCATTCGAGTCTTAAATGGCTCATGTCAATGAAGGAGTTATCAGGTAGACTAGCGAGATGGAGCCTAGAACCCCAAGGGTATAACTTCTCCATCGAACATAGAAAAGGGAGCCTAAATGTAGTGCCAGATTGCCTATCGCGCATGAACATGGAAGAAATCACAGCTAGCGGAACTGTAGCGGATTATGGGATTTGTGGGGATTCTTCGATAATGACATGCGGTGATATCAATTTAGATTCGCCTGAGTTCGATTCGCCACAATACACCCACTTGAGAGAGAACATCTCCCAAAACCAGTCGAGTCTTCCAGACCTCGTAGTGTCAGGGAAGTTCGTTTATCGAAGAGTTAGGTTCAGAACCGGAAAGGTCAACGAGGAAGATTCGCTTTGGCGCTTATGGCTTCCAGACGACCTTACACAAAAGTGCATAGAAATGTGTCACAATACCAAATTAAGCTGCCATAGTGGCTTCGATAAGACTTACGCTCGAATCCGTTCAAAATACTATTGGCCAAAAATGATAAAAGACGTAGACTTTTGTAAAAAACTGCGATGTTTGCAAAATGGTCAAGGCACCAAACGAAATTCTTCGCCCCCCGATGGTCCACCAAACAAAAACTGAAAGGCCCATGCAACGACTCTACGTTGATTTCCTTGGCCCATATCCACGTACCAAGCGAGGTAATATATACGTTTTCATTGTGGTTGACCATTTCACGAAGTACGTGTTTTTCAAAGCCCTACCAAAAGCAACATCAAACCGCGTGATTCAATATCTTGAATCAGAAATATTTCATGCTTTCGGGACCCCTGAACAAATCCACTCCGACAACGGTCGTCAATTTGTGTCCAAAGATTTCAAAATCTTTTTGGACAACTACGGTGTTAAGCATTTGCGTACGGCAGTGTATTCGCCTCAAGCCAACATTTCGGAGCGGGTTAATAGCAGTTTCCTAAGCAAGTTGAGAGTCTTAATTTCCAAGCAGCAAAATGACTGGGATTTGCATTTGTCCAGCATAGCGTGTGCGTTGCGATCCGACGTGCATGATTCACTGGATTGTCAACCCTACTTCGCCATGTTTGGACAAAACATGGTAAATCACGGATCAACTTATGCTTTACTACGGAAACTGAACGCTCTATCCGATCCCGAAATGTTGGTAACACCTCGCGCACTTAAATTGACCCTAGCGAGACAGACGTTGTCGGAGAATTTGGACAGGGCATACGCTAAGTCTAAAAATCAATATAACAAAAGATCTAAAAACGTCACTTACCGGGAAGGTCAGGAGGTACTCCATCGGAATTTCGCCCAAAGCAATTTTGCCCAAGGAATCAATGCTAAGCTGCTTCCGAAATTCCTGAAATCCCGCGTAAAAAAAGTCGTAGGCAACTGTATGTACGAGTTGGAATCCAGAGCGGGAAAACCTCTCGGCATTTTCCATGCAAAGGACATACGACAGTGACTCGACAGCGACACACACTAGAACAAAAAGGGAAACGGAAATCAACCACAAAGAATCGTATTCTACAAATAAACAAAATGCATCACTTATCTGATAAAAATTTACTGCTTCTTCTCCGTCTGTTAAGTGGGTTCGCGTCCCACGTCTAACATAACAGCTGGCACACAACAACAAAATACACGAATTTTACATTTATAGCTAAACCGAACCGATGTAAATATAAACAAACATCTTTGAAAGGCACTTATTATAACTCCCGTTGAAACCACTTCATGAATTTGAACACAATCTTTCCATATAATGAAGGAGAAACACTTCAAATGACACGGCTGAAGAAATTTTATTGGAATCCACTGGCATAATAAAACCCCGTCGACAAAACTCTTCGAATTTGAATTCACAAGTACATGAACGCATATTTTTTTTTTGCCACGAAATGCTTCAATCAGCTGGTGAGGTGAACGACTTTTTTTTTGGGGGCAATGAACGACAAATGTTAACACTTTAATAAAACACAGACCATTTTTGTTTACAAAATCTAGCGTAGCGGATTTTTGTAGCGCATTTCACTCATACTTGTTTAGCGAATTATCTTCGTCCTCGTCGCACAAATTTCAAACAGCACTCAACTCAGATTTTGAATTATATCTGCCGTTATCAGGGCACTTTTTACATTCACTTTTTCACATAAATGATAATTTTGTCATCAAAACGATTCCTTCGAGTTTTCTTATTATTCACACAGAATGTAGGAGCCAAAATTATTTTCAGCTTAACAAATTTCACTAGTTGTCTATTATGACAACATATCACTGTTCACTACCCGGCCATACGAAAGGGAAAAGGTGGGTTCACTTCGCATATTCCAGATAATATTATCTGGAAAACGCGAAGCCCTGTAACCGAATGGGGTCTCTTTTTTTATTATTATTTATTTCGGTATAAAAGATTTAATTAAAAGAAAACCCGCACAATACAACCGATACCAAATAGACCGACGACGCACGAGACGACGACAAACACGACAACCTAATATTTCCTTTTGAACTTTTGACAAATGCAAACAAACTCGGACAATCATGCCTGTTTGCTCTTACCTATAGGAGGTATAGGAGAAATAAGTATGGCTGTTCTTTTCGTAAGGAGGAGAACGATCATAAATCTTGTGCAAAATGAAACAAAAACAAACCCCCATAATTGAGTAATAGTTAGCACTTTATCCACTTTATCCGGAATGAGTGATGTTCCATAAAGTTGGTAAGTTATTGGGGAAGCGCAACTTGTTGAGAGTCGTCCTAGACTCATGTTGCAAGAAATTGCTAGACACAAGTTATGCGGAATTTTGATTGCGACAAGTGCGTAAGCACATATTGGTATTTTCACCCACTATCAAAATGATTATGCGTTATAATGTTAATGTATAATAGAGTTAGTCAACTTTAGAAGTATGGGTAAAACTGAAACTAGGAAACAAAGGCTGGAAAATTTCTGCATGTTGGTTGTTGGTAGGCAAAGATATATTTCTTAAGAGCTAGGGTTAATTGGCAATAGCCGACGGTACGTACCTTCTTTTTTAAAAGTACCACCAGACCGAACAGTAAGCTAAAACTATATTTTCTTACATCAGAACCACATATTTTCGTACTACCATCAACAATATACCAACAAAATAAGTGAATTACATAGAGTGCCAAAGTAAGTAAGTGCAATTAAAGGATTAGTTTCCATAAAGTGTGTGAAATTATTTTACTAGAGACCAAGTATATTGGGAAGGATAGACCGCTTAGGAAAGTACCGTCAAGCCCAAGCCTTGAATTCGGCACAAAGTATATATATACATATATATACATATATATACGGGTATAAGTAAAGATTTATGTGCACATTCGCCTATTTTCGTTACTTATTTAATTTCAAAATAAGGTGAGCTTCAAAATAGAAAATTTGAAAGTAAAGAAAAGTGATTAAACGATGTTTTTTTTGTTAAACCATATAGCACACCTATAGGCCGTTAGAATTTTCTTTTAACGGCCTGAACCGCAGGAAAACCCGATACAACGGTGTTTGAAATCTTAATTCCAACATTTTTATTGCCATCAGCCAGCAAAAGCGACAAAAGAAAAGGAATCATCAAAAGAAAAAGTTTTCGTCACAGCCAGAAGAAAATCTTAAATCAAAATTTTTATACTTTTACAATTTACAATTTTCATGCAATCATTCATTCTTTCAATTAATAATATTTAACTTAAAATCAATTCATTTAAACTGATTTCTATATTCAATTTCACAAGTGTAATTTTAAGTATAACTTTGCGATTCATGATCTGTACATATACTTTTGTATATATATTCATTTCATATTTTGTATTCATACAATTGCTTAATTTTTCTTGCCTTGCTTTGAATTCTAATCAAAAGTGGTAATTTTTATGAAAAGGATAAGCTAGAGTGTAAATTCAAAAAAAAAAAAAAAGTGTTATAAACCATCACCCTGACACCAAGATTCATCGAGGAGTGGCCACTACAGCGATCAGTTTTGGGGGGTAAGTCCATTCAATTTATAAATATATGTGTCCAATTGACACTTAAATTTTTCATAAGCATTGCCCATATATTTTAAATTTATTATTCAAAGCAATTATAATCATTAAATTCATCCACAAATTAAAACATGTATGTAGAATGAACATTGAAGTAAGGAATTGGAATTAAAAATTATGTATAGAAACATGAATCTTTGATTTTTTTATCATAAAAGGGAAGATAAGGTTGATTGAGGACATGTGTAATGTGAACAATTGAGAAAAAGGGACGTTGCAAAAAGGGGTTGTTTTTGGCGAGAAAAACAACCAGGTAGGGTGGGTTTTTGACTTAAACATCTCGCGCATCAACTACATCGGGATGCAATCAGACTGGCATTAGATTTTTTTGCTAACGAGGAGGAAACGAACCCATTACGAGCTAGTTAGGGAAGTTGATGGTGTGCCAGCATATCCTCAATGAAACAGAACTCGTTACAAATTTAATAAATAAGAGATAACCTTAATCTGTAATCTATGTTAAATTTCCTGTTTGCTCAATTGCAATTCTATATCTACAAAACGAGAACAAAATAAGTCAATTTTGAAGTTTAAAAAAATAGATCATAAATAATTACCTTCTAAAACTCAGAGGCAAATAGCTTCTTCATCGTCTATTATGTACAGAACATCCTCAAATACAACTTCAACTAACATTTTGAATCTTTTTGTTTACCTACCAACAAATACAAAAAGCTGACATCAATTTTCAAGTTTCTTGAAATTCAACCATGTCCATGTGTTGAATCAGCTGTTCTGTCAGATACCTACATACCCCAGAAATTCTTGGATACCTTTGGATTCCTTTTTTTGACATCTCAGCTGTTTTTGATCAGCTGTTATTTTACACGTAAAACACTAACAAAAAGGTATCCGGATACCCTATCTGTCTGAGATTGAACGCAGCCATAGAGTGCTGTCAGATAATTAAGCGAAGTTTGGGCCCCGGGCCGTTTTATGGCTTCAATAATCTCTTCGGTTTTTTGGTATTGTCCTCCTTCCTAGACTTTTCTTGAAAGCCTTCCCCACACGTTTACCATAATGTTCAAGGCAGGAGAATGTTTGAGCTATGGTAATAGGTTCACATTTTGACCCTGAATCCAGGCTTTTGTTGTCCATGCGGTATGTATTGGTGCATTATCTTGTTGGAAAGTCCATCGTTTAGAAAACTACGAAAAAGCTCGTTCCAGAATCGATTTGTAAGTGATTGCCGTCATTTTAGAGCTTTGATAATTCAGCTCCACATTCCAGTAATAGGTGATTGCCACCCATACCATTACACCACCTCCTCTACTGTGCCTTTTTTCAAGATAGAATTCTTCCTGTCTTAAATCATGGAAACATCAGCTATATCTATTAGGACCGTCCCAATTAATTTTTATTTTTCATCAGAAAAGACAACGGTATGCCAAGCTCGATTCCACCTGATTTGTTGTAAAATTATATGGCATTGGCTCTTACGTGCAGCATTCAATGGTGGTTTTTCTTATCTTTTTGGTGTCGTATATGGTCTGCCTTCTGTATCACCTGATCTACTAGCATTTACCACAGCTTCTGCCTTGATTTTATTAATGGAAAGCCTTGGATTTGAAGCAGCTATCACTATTTCCCGCCTTTCCTGAAATGATGTTGCTTTCTTGACTCTTCCTTTTTGGTTTTTTCCATACCTCTCTTGGTCCTTGAGGTACTTGTATACAACATTTGAACTTCTTCTAATTTTGCTGGCTATAAAACGGATGGTTTTGCCAAGATCCCGGCAAGCTCCTCCTTGGTTAGACTATTACCTCTTAAAATAAATAAATTGGGTGGCGCAACAATCCGTTGAGAACTAGGGCCTAGTGACTTACAACTCTCAACCATTCATGTGTGCGAGTACTGTTGTCAGGGATAGAGGGGACCTACAGTTTTAAGTCGAATCCGAACGGCTAATAAAGCACTTTCGTATGACAAGAATTCTTCAATTCCTCGCAAGAGGCAGTACCCGTGAAAAAACTTTATATGGCATAGGCAGGGATCGAATCCAAGACCTCTACCCATACTTCTTGATTATATCAAATTAATACTCGTACTAAGCTTCCAAACAATCAGAGTATCCTTTTATCTGATTTAAAACACGCTAAAATAAATTTAGATCTTGTCCCTATTCATGTGATACAAAAAAAAAAACAGGTACCTACTTTTTATGACCTTCTTCGGAAAAACCACCATAGGTATAACTTGTATTTATCAACATATATAATTATCACGTTTTTGAAAAGTGTGAAGAGAAAGCACTTGGGACTCAACAAAGTGGAAGTGAAAACAACCTTCCCTCCCTGTGGTTACCTTAAAAAGTCTTTAAAGAGTAAAAGAAAGAACTCTGAAATTGGGAGCCTCATCCAGTTCATAGAGAAATATACTTACTTAGATATATGTATTTCTCTATGATCCAGTTTTAGGAATTGGCACAATAGTTCTCCAATTCGCAATGCCCTTACCTTAAAACTAAATTCATTCAGTCTCGCAGCAATTATTTTCAAAATTGTATTGAAATGTGCTTTGCTATTGCTATAGCAATATGATTGACATTTTATCCATAAGCTTGTTTTGTCTCGAAATCAAAATAAACTTTTATGACAGTACTTCCCCATCACATCGTTTGTACTTGAACTTGCATTTTTGTTGGACAATTTTTGATGAACAAATGGAATTCAAGACTAAAGTAATTGTTATAACCGGAGCAAGTTCTGGAATCGGAGCCGCTACCGCTATTCGATTTGCTAAGCTTGGTGGACTCCTTACACTCGTTGGACGAAATCTGGAAAAATTAAATGAAACAGCCGAAAAATGTCTTGCTGAAAATGGCGAACAAGCACTTGTTGTAAAAGCCGACGTCACAAATGAAGAAGACGTAAAACTTATAGTTGATAAGACTTTGGAAAAATATGGCAGAATAGATGTTCTTATCAATAACGCAGGTATAATTGAAAATGGCTCAATTGAAGAAACTAATCTTACACAATATGATCGGGTTATGGGAACCAATGTTCGTTCGATTTATCAGCTAACTTTGTTGGCAGTTCCTCATCTAGTGAAGAGCAAAGGAAATATTGTTAGCATTTCGAGTGTATGTGGCTTGAGAGCATTTCCTGGACTTGTGGCATATAACATGTCAAAGTTGGCAGTTGACCAATTTACAAAATGTGTAGCTCTTGAATTGGCACCAAAGGGAGTGCGTGTCAATTCGGTGAATCCGGGAGTTATTGTCACAGAATTGCACAAGAGAGGCGGTATGGATGAAGAGACCTACAAGAATTTCTTGGAAAAATGTAAACAAACTCACGCACTTCAGCGACCAGGAAATGTCGATGAAGTAGCAGCAGCTATAACGTTTTTAGCTAGTGATAGTGCCAGCTTTATAACAGGAGTTAATTTGCCCGTTGATGGGGGGCGTCATGCAATGTGTCCACGTTAAGTTAAAATATGATGTTTTATAAACATAAAACTTAATTCACATTTATGTAAATTTGTGTCTGTAAATAAAAATAACCTTGTAGAATATTTGGCTGGATGTTTTAATTGTTTTAAGCTTACATATATGAACTGAAAAGTCAATGGGTTAGCAATTAATTTTAAAGCAATTAGTTAAATTATTTTTATATATTATTAATTTATAACATTTTACTTACATTACAAAAAAACTTCGCTTGCAAACACATTTGATGTATTGATTATTTTCGATTTTGCCTTGTTTTGAATACTACTTTCGAGTTACGTAGTTCCTCGTTTATTCAAAAGTTCATAAGAATATAAGTGGAAATACTAGAACTATTCGATTCTCGTTGGTTAGAAAGTAGTCAAATAGGTACATAGTACCAATTTTTCGAATTCGAGCACTTTCATTGTTGAATCGAGTTACGTTGTAGGGCCACTGACTATCTCCTTTTTGCCGATGATTTCAAGATCAACCGTAGAATTACCTGCATATCGGATTGTAGTCTTCTGTTAGAAGACCTGGTGAGATTGGTGAAGGATAAACAATCTTCATTTGAATGTAGAAAAATGTCAAATACTATCGTGTTTCTTGATTCTTAATCCAATTATCTTTGACTTCAATATCAATAACATAATTTTAAAGAGGGTAAAACAAGGATTTAGGAGTTAAAGTAATTCTAGATGCTAACCTGTCATTCCTTTCTTAGTGTGATTATACTTAAAAATGAATAGCTCAGAATTTACTGATTTCTTCACTTTACAATCTTTTTATAAATCTCTGGTAAGATCAGCACTTCAGTATTGATGTCCAGTTTTGAATCCTTACTATTCAAATATTTAGGTACATGACAAAAATTTTACACGGTATGCTTTTTTGTAAGTTAAATTGGAGGAGCGCAACACATTCCTATGAAAACAGATGCTTTTTGTTTGGATTAAAAACACTAGAAGCTCGTTGTAAATACTCTTCAATAATGTTTGTTCGGATTATCATCACAAACATGTTTTTTGTCCACCTGTTAAGAGCTCTAGTCAATGAGGGTAATGCGCCTCCAAGAGTAACACAAGATGGGTTTTTAATTTATGAGCAGTTTTACCGCAATAGACCCATTTCACATGAATATCGCTGCTGCAAGAATCTAAATCTCTATGCTATAGAATGAATAGGTTTACTTAACTATTAAAGCTGGTGCTAGGTCGCATTACACTTGTATCTGAAAAACAAATTACGTATCAAGCTATGCTGATACACAACCAACGATATTCTAATTTTCTGTCTAAGCTTGTTAAGCCTAATATTTCTTTTTATAAAGTTTTATCTTCAAATCAAAATCATTTCCCATTTGAGATATACCTACTATAAAAAAAAAGTAAAAACAAAACAAATAAAATATGAAAAATTCTTCTCTTTTAATTTATTTACCATATTTAAAAATAACACATTACAGTACGAGATACGAACTAACATTCGTAACCATAAGACTGAATGATCTTGTTGAAGGGTTCGGCTGCCTTTGCAATATTCTCGCGTGCCTTGACCGTCAACTTCTTCATGATCTTGTTGTGTTTCAATGTCACACGCAACTTAGCCTTGCGCTTCCTCTCCAGACTCTTAACAACGTCCTGGTAATGCCATCCAACTTCGCTGGACAGACGACCGACTTGGCAGTATTTACGGTCAGAACGGAGGGTCAGCACTCGCATAGCGATTGGTACACAAACGCGACGCTTCTTGTCGTATGGTGGTGGAATACCATCGAACACACGAAGACGAGCCAAAGCAGCTTGTCCACGCTTGGTTTTGTGTGGTACCATGCCTGCAAAAGAAAACGAAACGAAAACATAGATCTATTAGTAAAAGGCTCCACCAAATCACAGAATGTTTAATGTAGGTAACACGAATGGTGCTCTCAGTTCGGTTTTTGTTACATGATTCTTTCAAATAATGTAGGTAAGATGTGTATAACATCATTGTAAGCGACACTATAATAGCAATTATCTAGTTCGACTACATACCTGGAAAGAAACAAGAAAAAAGAAACTTATTAACATGTGTCCACTTTGTTAAAACATTTGTTTGGAAGCGATTTTGACGTCAGAAAGATATCGTTTCATGGTTTACAATCAAATAATGTAGGTAAGATAGTATAATCATCATTATAAACAAAGAACCGGACCTCCTCCTTTAATTAAAGACTAGAAACAAACTCACCTCTTACAGCTTTGTAGAAAATCCTTGACGGGGCACGGAAATGGAAAGGACCACGGGCAGGGTTAACGTTACACCTCTTGCGCAGGTAAGACAGGTACTTTATTTTGTTCCTGTAGAAGTGTCCGGAGAGGTTAAGCTCCTCGCATCGTACAACAGCGACCTTGCCGCCTTGCAGCAGGTATTTAGCAACTACAGATGCCAATCGGCCGACCAAATGGCCACGACCATCGATAACAACGGCCTGCAAGTTAAAATCACATAATTAATGTTTCTTAAATTCAAACTAATGGTTTCCTTAAAAATACAAGAAAAAATAAAACTTTAAGTGTTGAGAATGTTCGATAATTGTTAGACATTTTCACGAAAAATAAAAATTTTGTAAAATGACCCAGTGTACTTGCACGTGTAACACCCCATACAAGATTGTCAAAGTGTGTAGTTTTTTAACATTTTTCCACGAAAAACACAAATTTATTGAAAGTGTTTTTTCACAACACAATAATGCTTTATTTTCTCTACAATTTTATCCAATTTGTTGGCAATTTAACATAGTTTTTCTATGAAAAAATCGCGACTTACCCTGTTATTTAAACCAGTCATGTTTAAGAACCGCACGGAAAGAAATGGCCGATCCGAAAGTCAGAAGGACGGAAGTGAGGTTTCGTTTTCAAAGATGGCGAACCGGTTGGAATAAAACTGAATTGCATGAAATATTGGAAACCGCTTGAAATTGGAATTTCGGAACAAAAATCTTTTTCCTAATTTTTGAGGTTTTTCTTTCAATTTTAAGGAAATCTTTTAACAATTGAATTTAATAAGCTGAGTTTTGGGTTAAGAAGTTTTTATTAAACATAAATTTTGAAAGATATCCTATGTGCCGGTTTAAGATAAACAACTTAAGGTGTATGCACACTACGAATGTGCTTTTACATGTAAAATTCGAGTTACACGTTGAGTTACTTTGAGGAATACGTTTAGAATAGAAACAAAGGCATCCAAGCCAGCAGCCTATTAAGCAACTTAACGGTGCTCTACCAAGCAAATTAAAGTAATTCAATGCTCAGTACCATAATGATTTAAATTGGAGGGAGAGTACCCGATAGTCAACTATGTTGTTGGAAATTTTAAGTTGCTAGGGGTTGCTTTCGGAACTTTGTTGGAAGACTAACAGCTTAGTATACCATGGAACTTTAAGTTGCTCGGCCCCACCCACAAATTTATTTTATTGTAGGCAACTTTTTTTTCAATGAAAATAATAAATTAACACTGCTTGGAAAGAGAGAGAAGATCAAAAATGCCGACATCTTCAAAAATGCAGATTATAAGAAATCGGATAAAGATTATGGTGAAGACGAACATGTTCATCTTTATTAAAGAATCTTCGTCAGCATCATTGTTGCCACAATGTTTCAAGTTCAACCAAAGCTTTACATTTCTTCTTTATTTTTAAATTTTGTTACTATATTACTTGCTTTACGTTTTGCTTAATCTTTCTTTAAGAATTGCATTTAAATTTCCTTTTAATTGTGAGGTTCATGCTACTAAGTTGTATGTCTCATTTTTGAAACTTTGGATAAACACTGTGTATTTAAATATTGGCACCTTTTCTCTTTTAAGATAGCCATATACCACAGAGCCAAAGATTCAAATGGACCGGAGTCGATCCAAAATCGACCGTGTGTGGGGAAACTGATATGGCTCGGTTTAGCTGTGTCGATTTATTTGGATTTTCAGCAAGTCAAATAACGACGATCCCGATCCCGAGCCAACCAGCCAAGGCTCAGCTCTACTCTGGTGGTGAATTAAGAACTAAGTAGTTCTGTCTGTTTACACAATCTTATCTCGACACCTAACAAACTATCTAACTATCGTACTGTATCTCATACAAAAGTTCTAGGAAACAAGTTCTTAATGTCTCTTTCCTTCTTTTTATTTTGTCTGAGTCAGTTGGCAACGTCTATTATATGGGGTTATCGAATTTTCGGCCTTGTTTTTCTGCTTACAAGTTTCATAGTCTTAAGGCGCCAGTTATAGCTATCATTGAAATCGATCCGGAAAAATTTTTGAATCGATATTTGACGGTGTTTCCCTTTGATTAGAAATGAAAATTATATACTGATCAATCGGAAATCATACAAAGAATTTTTTTGAGGACAAAAAGTGTAATTTCACATTTATTTTTCTCTAAAAATGTATTTTTCTATTTTCCGGACGGAAATTCATTTTCCTGAACAGCTGATACTTTTATGTTCAAAAGTGAAACGAATCGTTCCACTGATTTGTGATCCAATTTCACACAATTCCAATGACAGATTTCTGTCAGTAAAAGTTTTTCGGTGGCTTTCAATCAGGAATTTTTTTTCAATGACAGAAATTATTAATGATAGCTATAAACGACCTGCCAAAAAAATTCCAATGTTTGTTTTCAATGATGAAAACCAATGATAGCTATAAACTGGCGCCTTAAAAATTTTACTGATGAAAGCAACAGTCAAAAAATTGTCTGAGGCGCAAAGCTCGCTGTTATGATCGAAAGAAAACAACTGCTTTCTAGGAAATCCCAATTTTTTAAAAAGTGGACTCAACCTGGTCTTGAGTATGGCATCCAGTTACTAGAATCAGACATGGAGAATTAGAAAACTATAGGGCCACTAGTGCTTGCAAAAACTTAGACATCCTTTTTTGCAATATTTGCAGACAATCCAACTCGCTTTCTGTGGAAAAATGTCCTCAAAAATGATGAATATTAATGGGTGCCAGGCCAGGTCAAAATTTCCTCCCCAGCCTACACTCTTTTAAACATGGGAAACAATTGGCGTTTTTCTTTTTTAGTTCAGAGCAGAGCTCGAACTGTCAAAAAAAAAATTGTGTTTCTTTTTGAGCTCTGAACGTTCAGAGCTTCAAATTGGTGTTTCTTTTTTAGTTCTGAACATGTTCAGAGCGCGCTCTGTGACCTCAGAATAAAATAACAGAGTAAACGGAGTAAAATGCTGAACACAAAGAATTTGATATTTGAAAGCCGGGAAATTAAAAAAAATCATCGTCAAAACAATAAAAATAGCGGAAGAGGCTGGTCGCTCTAGTGCAGAAGGAAAGATAATTTAGAAAAAACTACTTGCATATAGCATTTTTATGCATCAAATTTATTTCAGGCGTCAAATGGACCAACGCTATGACTGTTTTTTTTAATTAATTTGATTAAAGAAAATTTTGAACGCTTTCAAACAGACGACATTTCAAATCATGACAGTTTAGTGCTCAAGTTGTTTCATAATTAAATCAGAGAGCTCTGAACATACTCTGCTCAGAACTCCACTCACTACTCTGTTCGCTCAGACTCTGCTCAGAGCTCAGCTCTGAACTAAAAAAGAAAAACGCCAAATACCTAGTTAGTCCAAAATCAACCTTAAAATGAGATATAGCTGAATGCACTCAAATTATAAAGAAAATATTGTTGGCAGTAGTACCAACTACAAAACCAAAAAAAGTGTCAATGATCTGTCACACGCTATTCATATTCATATTCAGAGATATTTTTCTCATAAAAAAGTGAATCATTTGCATTTCTCCTTAAAACATCCTAAAGTTTCGTTTAAATTATTTTCCATTAATTTTTGTATATTGCCACTAGAATAATCTGTAAATAACTATCAAGTTTGTTAGAGTTATATTGCTTGAATAATCGTATTTCCAGCGACTTAAATACCACAAAGAGAAGCCATCAGTAATATCGAATGCCACTCCCCTAATCCCTGTGAAAGGCTTATCATCAATTCATTTTTTTAGTACAATAAAAAGAAAGGATAAATTACAACTTTCATCATGTGGAAAGCTTCTGCCGGTCATCAAATCCAAAACGAACAAAGCAACGACAATGACGACGATTGGGAGACCGATCCGGATTTTGTAAACGATGTCACCGAACAAGAACAACGGTGGGGCTCAAAGACCATTGAAGGCAGTGGTCGAACGGCTGGATCAATAAAGTAAGTGTATTTTTGCTTTTCTTGGAAACACGGGAGAGAGTTGAATATAAATTATTATAATATAATAATTTTTCAGTATGCAACAGTTACGTGAAGAAACAGAAAAATCCGATCAAGATAGAAAGAAAAAAGAATTGGAGGAATTAAATCCTGGCTACGGCTATGGTGGTAAATTTGGGGTACAGACTGATCGAATGGACAAATCAGCTATGGGTCATGATTATGTGGGCAAAGTTGAAAAGCATGCCTCACAGAAGGACTATAGTGATGGTTTTGGAGGAAAATTTGGGGTGCAAACTGATCGTGTGGATAAATCAGCAGTCAATTGGGATTACAATGAGAAAACCGAAAAGCATAGTTCCCAAAAAGACTATGCAACAGGATTTGGTGGTAAATTTGGCGTACAATCAGATCGTGTGGATAAGTCTGCTTTGGGGTGGGACCATGTTGAGAAAGTGGAAAAACATGAGTCACAAAAAGGTAAATATTAAAAGTTGTTCTCTATAGACTTAAGATCAAGTGAAGAACTAATTTCTTACAAATTTTCGGTTACCAAAAGATTCAGAATGAGTTCAGATAGATGGTTTTGTGTGTCCACAAATATGAAAGTGTATAAGTATGTTAAATAATTTTGACAAGCAGAACAAGGAGTGTCATTCTCCATTTGGTACTAGGTCATGTTTAAATCCGGAATCCTTAGCAACATCACCCTTGATAAGGTCATAGTCCAGTTGAGGAATAAGAGAAAACGTGAATAAAAATATAATACAAACTAAATACAACTTAACAACGGCGCCAGCAGTGCTATTCGACAAGCCCTGAATACCATCAGTACAGACCAATGTTGTCAAAGTGGATTGATTAAATGAGTTTGACAAGCGTCATACAAGAATTATAAATGCAGAACTGGATGACAGCAAGTTAAAAGTTAGAACATTTAGAGGTACACCGCAAGGTAGGGTATTGTCTCCCTTGCTCTAGCTAGTAGCCATTGTGACGAGTTCTTAAAAATGGTTTCAGGGAAATGTATACCTACACTTTTGAACTTTTACAAATAGGTCTTAATAAGCTCAGTAATTGTGGACTCAATGTCAACAATGGCGGCCAGACCTTACTGATACACCTACTGTAGCTCTAGAGACATGCTTATATTTAAAAAATTTAAGCTAGTAGCCCTTACAGAAACTCCAACTAGAGAAGTCTTTACGAATGGTTGCAAAATCATTCGAAAGGAAGGTGTAGGGCCTTTATCTACATGTAATCTTTTTATGTAATTCTCCCCCATAAAAATCAATAAAGCTCGCGGACAACTTTAGTTTCTTTCAAGCCGAAGTAATCGACAGTTAAAGAGTTTTCTTCCCACAATTTGATAAACAAAAATAGACATATACTATACCATTATCCACAAAGTCAAATCTAGTAAAACTATGTAGAAGGGAGCTACGAGGTCACCACGTTTACCCTTCACTCGGTGACGTTAACGGAAATGAAAGAGCAGACATACAAATTAGCCAAAACTGGACTAATGCTTCATCCGAGCCTTATTATTGATTCGGATCAAGTAAATGCGCAAATGCATCAAAACAACAGGTAGTCGACTCTTGAAACTTGTAGGGTTGCGAGGAATCTATGGCCAAACATTTCCGAAGAAAACTACCTTTTGTATCCCAACGTGTGACAACTCATTGGTTAACCACATGAGCAGAATGGCAATTAGCACATCTGATCTATGTAGAGGGTGCAAAGAAGAGGAGATGGAAGAAAATATCTTCCACTTTTTCTGCGAATGCTGAAGCCTAGCCAAAATAACAATACTAGGAAAATACTTTCTCGACGACCTGTCCAACGTCTCATCTTTCTGATATTCTCCCAAAAATCAGGATGATTCGCGGTAGCGCCTGCAACCTAAATCCTCATCAACTTTCATACACCTTTCCTGGAGATAATAATGAATCCATAGTGATCCGTTCATCACCCCATTAAACCTAACCTAAAATGCACTGAGAAAATGAGAAATCTCATCCAATACTAGGGGACATTAATTTGTCTCAATATTTTTTGAAAATTAATAAGTTTTATAATTCAAGGCAACTTTTCTCTGATTCAAGTTTAACTTGCAAGCCTCGATCGTTCAATCAAACTTATTCCGATAGGCGTTACGCCAATTGTCGTTTGTGGAGTCGTGTCTTTTTACTGGCGTTTCATTAGTCGTAATTCGTAACTAAAACTTCTGCATTTCACTCGCTCTTACATTCCACAATATGATCCACGAAAACTGCTGACATTTGAATTTTTAATTTTTATTTCTATTTGAGTTTTAAGTAAAATTGTTTTAAAATACAATAAACACAGAAATTTATAGTGTGGCGAGTTATTTTTCGTAAAGCAGCAGTAACAACGAAGAGTAGAAAATAGAAAGAAAGATTTATTGCTTCAGTGGACGCAAAGTACGTTAGATTATTTGAACAATGGTTGAACATTTTAGCTTATAATTAGATTTAAAATGTACCTACGTCTGAACAAAGAAGCCTTTAAGTAATAGCAAAAATTAAGCACCTTAAATAATACCAAATTCGCTTTGTCGATTTTCGATGTAGCGTATAACGCCTTACGAAATAAGGGTAAATATTGAGAGTTATTTTTTTGGAACAATTGTTCGTTTTTTTTTTTTGTTTTTCAACTTTTTCATGGAAACCCGATTTGTTTCAATTATGCAAATATCTGCTTTATAATAGATTATGTAATTGAGTAGATGGTCATTGTCACAACAAAAAGCTTATAACTAAAACATAAATATGTCTGCACAAGATCTAAAAGTATTAACTAAAGTAAAAAGTTTTAATCTTACTTTAAACATTAATAAATTTCAGATTATTCTAAGGGCTTTGGAGGCAAATTTGGTGTTCAAGAAGATCGTAAAGATAAATCAGCTGTTGGCTGGGATCATATAGAAAAACCTCAAAAACATGAAAGCCAACTAGATCACAAAGTTGTAAGTGTATAAGTTTTTTTTTTATTACCTACTTTACTATTTTTCCAAAACAAAAATGTATGCTTTTAAGGGATTTGGTGGAAAATTTGGAGTTCAAAAAGATCGTATGGACAAATCAGCGCTTGGATTTGATGATGACAAAAATAACAAAATAGGAACATCCTATACAAAAGTTAAGCCCAATATTGAGGGAGCCAAACCATCGAATCTTCGAGCGAAATTCGAGAACCTAGCTAAAAATTCCGAAGAAGAAACTCGAAAAAGATCGGATGAGCAGAAAAAGATCCGCGAAGAAAAAGATAGAAGAGATCGTGAGGAAGCTTCCAAACAAACAGTCGTTGAAAATACACCACGACAAGCATCCGAGGAAGCCCGGCCAATGGTTCGATCGACTTCCATAACAACAGGGCGCACTGGTGGTATTGGAAGTGCAATAAACGCATTCAATAAAATGCAGTCGCCAACTGATGAAAAACCAGCTCCACGAAAGGAACCTATTGTCATACCGCGAGGCGCACCAGAACCAGTTAGTGTACAGCCAGACCTGATACCTGCTGTTGAAGTGCAAAAGGAAGTTGAACGAGTAAAAGAAATTGTTCCTGATACAATTCCAGCTAAAGCTCCACTTGCCCAACAGAATGTCGAAGCTGTTCAAGAAGAAGTAAAACTGCCAACCGAGAAGGTCGAAAAGGCTCAGCCAATAAACGAACCCATCTATCAAAATAAAGAAGAAACACAATTGAGGGAGTCACTTCAAACCCAGAACGTCGAGTCAATATATGCCAATACCGAAAACCTTGACTACATCGAAGATACAGGAATTAAGGCAACTGCTCTCTATGACTACCAAGCAGCTGACGATGATGAGATATCCTTTGATCCTGACGATATTATAACACATATTGAAATGGTATATATTAATTTTATTTTATCATTATACCACATCCTGAAACTTACTTGATAATGATTTTTTCAGATTGACGAGGGATGGTGGCGTGGTATGTGCAAGAACCGACACGGCTTATTTCCTGCTAACTATGTGCAATTAATTGAACAACAAGAGACATAGACTAGTTGTTAAATTATATATTTACATATATGTACTTCCATCAAACAGAGATAAACATTATTAACTTTTAGACAAAATAAAAATTAAAGACTTCGTTAAAATTTATATAAGATAGCAGTATTTTGTGCTCTGGAAACGTTAAGAGAAAGAGAGCTTTAAAAGTGATAACATTTTATTTAAACTTTTTTTTACATTTTTGTTTATGTAACTTTTTTTTTAACTTTGTGTCCTTTTATATAAAACAAAAACATTCTAGTTTATACAATTTGTATTCTAATAAATGCATGTAAGTTGACATTTTATTATTTCTTAAAAATTTCCAATGTTTCAAAAATATTAGTTGTATTTTATTTGTAATAAATTTAAATATACGGTGTTATTAACTACTTACAAAAGTTTAATGTCTTTTTGTGTAGCATTGGCAATTTGTTAAAATGGCAGATTAAGATGATATAGTAAGTTAATTTTACTGTCAATTAAAATATATACATATATATAATTCTTGAAAAGTTAAATTATTAGTATAACTATTAACAATTTTTAATTAAAGTTGAATTTATATTCCAAAACCTAAATTCTGATGATAACCACATAGATGTATTTAGAATATGATGCGTAGGAGCTGTCGAATGGTGTTTTAAAAAATCTATTACTTTGTCTCCCTTTACTTTTTTTTTACTCCCGGAATTTTGTTTATGTTGTTTGTCGCAGACACTAGTAATTTCATCACCAATTGGTAATTTTTATCCAACGGAGAATGTGTTATGAATGTCGAGCGATGATTATCTTTCTTCCACCATTCCGTCTTTGGTTTCTTGAAGATCTTTGAAAAATCGTATAAATCTTATTTCACGACTTGGAATCCATGTTCTCCTGGCGATGTGTTGTAACGTGTATTTCCAACTTGGAAAAACTCGTCTACAAAAAATTCCAGAGATTTTCTTTTCGAAGCATTGGAAGAATGAACAGTCGTGTATATGTATACAGTCGTGGATGACATGTAAGTGGTTTCCATCGCAGTGTTGGGACTTCTACCACTTAAGTGGTATTTCTACCATTTTTTGGTGTTCATGAAAATCTACCACCTAAAAAGCAAATTCTACCACTTTTTGCAACTCACCGTTCACCTATCATTAAACTCTACCTTTAAATATTTATAGAATATTTAATTTTTTTGTCAATAAATCTTACAATTATAAACGAGTTAAATAAAACATTTCAATCTGAGAACACAAAATTACACTTGATATTCGAAAGAATGACTACATTAAAATTAAATTTAATGAAAAATTTTGTAAAACCAGAAAATATGAATGTAAACACAAATATAAAAAACAGTGAAAACTATTTACCATATTCTCAAATGTATTTTGGACTTTACTTTGAAAGGTACTTATTTGAAAATGATATTGTTGAACAAGATGTAATGCAACTACGAAAAGTTATGTGCAGCTATTATATTGAATTATGTGTTCAAATTGGAGAAAGGTTTAACCTTTCAAACGATGAACTAAAATTTTTCAAATATTTAAACCCGAAAAATATCATTGATGTGATGGAACAATGCCATCAGTTTTAGGTCTCACGAAACATTTTTCACCAACTATAAATAACTCAGAACTAGAGTTAATTAATAATGAGTGGAGAAAATTAATTGGAGAAAATCAATTACTCCAAATTTTTAAAACTGATGACATTGTTTCACAATGGCTTTTGATAAAAAACTTAAAAGACGGAATGGACAGTTTAATTTTTGAAAACATATCTTTCTTATATGTTGGATCTTTGTTGCTTACCGCATAGCAGCGCTATTTTCAGATTTAAAAAATAAAAAAAGAAATAAATTAAAAACTACAACCGTTCACAACATTTTGGCTGCAAGGGAAATTTCAGTAAATTTTCAGAATTTTAATCCTCCGGAAGCATTACTGAAATATGCTTCAAAATTTAAATATGCTTCAAAATTTAAATTTTCCGGCGGTCTGTATAGCAAAAAATAATTTTAAGTTTTTCTAACTAATTTAATTATTGTGAATTGTGATATTTGAAACTGAAAGAACTGAATTATTGTTTATTTAATTTTTTGTATTTTTTAATAATTTATTGAGATGAGATTACTACATAAAAATGGGTTTTAATTTCTACCACCTTTTTGACATCATTTCTACCACTCTTTTGCTTCTGCGAGGTCCCAACACTACCATGGTGTGCGATGATGAGTAATTTTATACACATTTGTCCGCTATCCAATTTGAGGTATCTGTAGTGTTGTTGTTTATTGTTAATGTTTGTTATTTGTTGAACTGTAAAGCGGTGCCTAGACTATCAATATTATTGAACAATATATTACACAATATTATTGACTGGTACCCCACACTAAACAATATTTCGCACAATAATTAATTTGAGAAATCTTTATTTGTGCTTCAACATCATGCTCGATGATATGGATTATTGTTGTGTGGCAATTGCTCTTACTATTTCATTAAAAAAAAAAAGAAAAAAACAAACGCAGATGATGGACTGGTACAAAAAACGAAACGTGTTTTCTCATCAAAATTTATTAAATGAGCTGGCTTTGAGCGAGCCAGGGAGATGTTATCACTATGAATATTCAAATCAAATGACAAAATATTGTGCAAACACATCCACAGACTATACAATAAATTTGGTTGCACAATAAATATCAAAAGGATTTTGATTTTATACAATATATTGCACAAACCTTCAATATGAGCCCTAGACTCTCGATAATATTGTGCAACATCAAATATTGCATAATAATATTGATAGTCTAGGGACCGCTTAAAAGACGGATGTGAAATAAAAGACGTGTTGTTCACTTTAATACTTTATTTCATCTGTAACGATTTAAATCGTTGATCTCATTAATTAGTGAGGGTATCTCGCTCTAATAGTATTTAATTGGCATAATGTTAAGTGATGCAAAATAGCTTGAACATTACAGTCTCCATCTCCATAGTGATATTCCTTTCCAAGTACATCGTGGACCACTCGCTGATTAAGGGGCCGGTTATAGCTATCAGTAAAATCCATCAGTAAAATTTGAAACAGGAGGAATCTGAAATGTTTTACTGATGAGCGTTTATAGCAATCAGTAAATTTACGTCATTAAATTAAATGTCACTTTGAGGCTTCGCCCTCAGACAATTTTTTTTACTGTTGCTTTAATCAGTAAAATTTTTAATGATGTGATCGGAACAGTAAAAAATTGGAACACAACAATAAAGCGAAATGGAATTTTTTTTGGCTTTTGGCAGTCAGCTGTTCAGTAAAATGAAATTTCATCATTAAAAAAATTAAAATTGATTTATAAATTAAATAAAACTTTAAATACATTGTTTGTCTTTGAAAATGAAAAAAATACTTGAATATAGGATTCATCTTATTGCATCAATATTTTGCTAGAAATAAATCTGTAACATGTTCAAAAACTAAAAACAAAAATTTTACTGATGGATTTTACTGATAGCTATAACCGGGCCCTAAGAGGGTGGTCACTAAATTCTTAAGAGAACAATTGCTTAATTCTTTCAGTTTGTTCAATTGGCGAGTTGAAATCTGATAGCTTTTTTTTAATTGTATATATAATCTATAGTACTCTTATGGAACACGAATTTTTAGTTCATTGACGTGAGACTGGCGGCGCTAGGAGTACTGAAAATTTGTTGTGCAGATTTTAGAAATTAAAAGAAAAAAGAGTTGAGGAAAAGAGGGTTTTATTATTTTCTCTCTTGTTAGAAATGAAGAGAGTAAGTGAGGCAACAAAATAATACAGTTGCTTATGTTTTTTTTGTGTGTTGTCATGGAGATATTCCTATGTATTGAACTATGTAGGTTTTGTTTTTGTTGCATTTGATTTCAAATTTTCAAATTTATAAAATCTAAAATAATTCAAATTTCTTTTCACAATAAATACACTGTTGTCATATTTTGAATATTGTACATAGTTGTGTGGATGTGCATATTTGAAAATTGGCAACATATTTTTGTAGGTTTTTTTTTTGCATTTTTTGGAAAGAAATAATACGGTAGGTAGGGAAATTCAATTTTGAGTCAGATATGTATGTAGGGAAACACTAATTAGATAGTGTTTACAAATTTGTACCTATGCACATGTAGTAATAGGTATAGATTCATTTTTATCATAGGTTATTCGTATTTGGTATTCTATTGTAAGCATAGTTATAAAGTATATTATAGGTACATACATAGGTATATAGAAAAACTGTAGGTCGAATTTTCTAAAAACTAATTAATTAAATAAATTAAATTTGAAGACAATAGTTTCAACTGTCCTCGAAATATTCATAGCAAAAAAAAAAACTTACCAATCGTTAGTTAATTTTTGTTTTGTTGAAAAAAGGTGTCAATTAGATCTTTTTTTAAACTTTACCTAATGTAAGAAACAATTAGTTTGAAGCCAGTATCCTCATTTTGGCCAAGACATTCGAGTCGAAGTCAATTTAATTTTCCAAAATTTGATCCATGGTCCATGATTCTGGACCGATAAAAATAACTTATTATTGGAAGTTAATAATTTTAACTAAAATAATAATAAGAATAATAATGCGACCCAAACTGATAACTTTAAATCCCGTCTGTCGATTTGTCTTTCTTAAACCTTTTACAAAATATTCATAACAATATTTTGTGTAAGATAAATAATTTGATAAAAAATTTTTAAATTGCTAGCTATTTAAAAGTCCAAATGACCCAAATGATATATTGTTTATATTATATTTATCAGCAAAGAGTAAAAATTAAAAAATATGGGTTAAATATGGGTTAGTCTAAAACAGTTGGGGGTACCGACTCTGGAACAGGTAACATAAAGTTGGTCATGGATATTGTAATCTTTTGAATTCAAATGGTATATCAGTTGGAATCATAGGGATACGCGGTATCAAACACACTTATCCTTTTGATTTACCAGTTAAGATTGTAGCTTCAATCAAATTTGGCAATAACTTTTTCACTGCCTATCTGGTGCCATTACAAAGTTTTGGTGGATTAATATTTCGCAATCATATAATCAAAGAACCAATTTTCAGATTCAAGCAATGGTATACCAGCCGGTTCCAATGAATTTAAAAATTCAATTGGATAATTCATTACCTCATCTTGATTCATAACACTGTCAATTGATTTATATGTCGTGACCCTGGCAGTTTCGCTTGAATTTGAAAATTAATGGCATTGATATGAATGTTCTTCGGTACTAAAATGGCGCGTTCTCTCAACCAATCATAATTTCTGTAGTTCTGAAGAATATTCGGAAAAACACATTCAATCGGTTGGTACTGTCGATTGGTATTTTGACATCACTAATTTCTAACAATTATTTTGAAAACTCATGGGCCCGGGCAGTTGCATCATTATGTGGGTGAATACGCATATTAATGTTCAGGTTCAATTTTCGTATATCTACATATCTCCAAAGAACTGATACCTTCAAAAAGGCGTTTATTTCATCATCAGGAGTTGATCGAGAAATGACAGGCAATGTTTGACGAAAGTCCCCTGACAGCCATATTAGAGCACCACCAAAAAGCTGTTGATTACTGCGTAAATCTTGCATTGTTCGATTAAATGCTTCTATTGCATTCATTGTGCACTCATCCCATAAAATAATTGACGTTAATCGCATAACTTTTGCCATAGCAGAATTTTTCGAAATATTGCAAGTTGGAGTTTCAATCACCTGTACATTCAATGGCAATTTTAATGCAGAGTGTGCGGTCCGACCTTCTTCTAATAATGTAGCAGCAATTCAAGAAGATGCAAGTGCAATTTTCTGTTCCGATTGAGTAGTCGCTAAAATCAATGATACAACGAAAGTTTTGCCTGAACCACCAGGTGCATCCAAGAAATATAATCCACCTGCATTATTGTTGAGTTATAACATTACAACGAAAAGTGGCATTGATTTTTATATATATATGTAGATATAGATAGATAGATTAAAAGATATGAAAAGTTTATTATGTGTTTCAATTTGCCATTAGTTTGACGAAAGTGTCACTTTTGATGTTTTTGGAACTTTTTTATTCTTGAAATTCGTGTTTAAATCTTAGTTCTAGAGCTTCCAAAGCAAATTCACTTCAAAAAGTAGATTTCTTTCATTTTTAAGATATTAAAAGATTTTGTATTTAATAGGAAATCCATTTTGAAAGAAAAAACACTTTAAGAATGTCTTACAATATTTATTTGCTTCAAATCGCTTTTTGGTAAATATCGTTAAATTACTAAAAAATCTTTAGATAAAGTCTTTAATTATGCAACTTAACTTAAGAGGTGTGAAATCCATTACGGCAATAGGTAGGTACTATAAGTTTTGAACTCAAGGGAATTTCTAAGAAAATGAAAAAAATAGCTTCCAGGGGGTGTCATCACCCCTAAACAACCCCCCTGGATCCGCCATTGACTTTTATTTGTCTTTTTTTCAAATATACTTACATACCTGTATTGATAGCGTATTCTTTTCATTTCAATAATAATAATTCCTACTTTCATTTGACCTAATATACATATGCATATATACCTAAGAAAAACAAAACATTGTACCTATTTTCTTTTTGTTTTGAAAATGGGTATTTCAACGTATTTTTGTTGTATTCATTGGCAATCGGCTAACCGGCAACAGTTACAAAATTTAAATTTGAATTGGTATTTGGCTTATTGGTATTTGTCTTTATTATTGCTTTACATAAATAAATAAACAAAAAAATGTCTCTTTATTGTCCCCTCCAACCATAGTTACTTTTGTTTTCATTCTTCTCTTTTTGTGTTGTCAAATTGTCTCTTAATTTCCTCAATTAAAATTCTGCACAAACTTTGCAGATTTAGTTCATTGACGTTAGGCCAGACGTCGCTTCGTTCGTTCCTCTTCATAATATTACTATTCCACTTCATATACAAAGGTAATATCCCAGCATTGGGTGGGTGGTTTTTTTACCACATCAATTAAAAAAAATTGACTAACCCAAAATATCTCACGAACTAATAACGCTAGCGACTTGAATTACAATTTATATTATATATTGTGACGTGATACCAAACTGATATTATTTTGAAAAAAATAACGGTTTTTTATGAATCATGAAAACTGAACAAAAATATTTGTCACTTAGAATACTCTACTAACAAAAAATGATTTTATCACCAAAATAATTTTATGCAACGAAAAACAATGTTTTTGACATCTGGTAAAATTTTGATAAAAATCAAATTTACAGTTTTTTTTTACAAAAAATAAAAACCTACAAAAATCATTACTACAAGTTAGTAAAAATTGATTTTCGACTTAAATATCTTTTTTAATTAAAGATACTGGCTTTAAACTAATTTAATCTTAAAGAAAATGTAGTTTTCGATATTGAGTAAAATTTGTATAAAAATACAACAGTCAGTTTTTTCATAAAAATTCAAATCTACAAAAAAAATAGTACGCAAAATTGGTAAAAAATTGATACTGGATATCTCGTCAATAAAGGAAGGTATTGTCTTAAAAATGATTTCATTCTGTGCTAAACTTTCTTAGAAAAATCCAATCTGTGTTTGTTTTTATAAGAAATAAAAACTTTTAAGAAATGCTTCCAAAATTCGTAAAAATTGGCTTTTGACCAAAAATCTCGTTAACAAGAATATATTTTGAAATTAAACTATTTCCTCATAAACAAAATATTGTTGGAAATTTTGAGTTAATTATTTAGAAAATTGAAACAAACCACGAAAACCTTCAAAAACAAAAAAAATTGATAAGAAATGGTTTTTGATTAGTAGAACAAAAATTGATATTGACTAAAAATTATTTATCTCACACAAAATATTGCTTAGATTTTATAGCAACATTTAATATGTTTTCAAATCCAATTTTGAAAAAACATAAGTTTTATTTGTGTTAACATGTTTTGACAATAATTGTTTATCAAAACCTTGAGTCCCGAAAGCGCGACTGGTAGTGCGGTATTAGAATAGCAAGAGAGACAGACTGTCGATTTCCGAAAGGCACTATTTGTCTCGTATTGTGTGTTTACCATTGTTGTTTGTTGCTATAATTTGAAAAAAAATTTTCGGGAATATTAGCTAAAAAAAACGGAACGTCTAAATAATTTTATTTTTTTAATTTTAACAGGATGCGAGCATCGAATCATTTTTGCCTTAGATGGACGATCATTTTTTAAGTTAAGACTATAAAAACATCCTTAAAAATGTATGGTCGTTTTTGAGTTAAATACATTTTCCTATGAAGAAAAAACCTTTTACCATCAAATATCAATATCTGTGCGCTTATTTTTGTTTATTAGTTCTTATCAAAATCAATTCAAATATTCGAATCAACTTTCAAAAACGTTTCACTTTCTGGAGTGTTTTTCTGGTAGAAGTTTAATTTAAAAAAGAAAAAACAGCCATAAGCTACAATTTAAAGGTCAACGTAAAGGGTCAGTTGACTCTCTGACGTCATCAAACAATCAAAATTTTCTCTGTCAACTTTCACAATGTCATTCCAACGGAATGCAGAGTTTCTGGATATCAGGTTATTGGGAAATTATCGTCGCAATTCTGTCATAATAGGCCAGGCTATGTGAGAAGTTCCACCATCTCGCTGAATGTACAGAGTTAAATTCATTCAACGTAATTTCGTAATTATGGAAAGAAAAACTCTTTCAACATAGTCAGGTCTGTTACCGTAACGGTGTTACAGTTTTTTCGAGAAAGTAGGGCCCGACAATGTAGCGTGGTGAATTTGCACACCATACTGTGACACGAAGTGGATGCAATTCTGTCTCCTGGAGTGTTTGTGGGTTGGAAGAACTCCATATTGGACAATTTTGTTTATTTATGTTGACTTGTTAGACATAAAACGAAAATTCGATTTTCTCCGTCATCCTTCGTAAATCTTTTGGTAAAATTCCAAGCGAATCGGCAAGTCTGCTGAGTTTAGTTTCATGGCCATGTAATGGAAATAAGTCCAAGTAATTGTGCATTATCGACTTCAATGACTGTTTTCTTAAATCCATTTGAGAAGATCAGCTTCTTTTTAAAATTCTTCGATTGTTAACTTCCCGTAGGATGTTATTGTAATCGGTCCGATTTATCGAATTGAAAATTTAGACATTTATCGAAAAAACTGAACAAAAATAATTGCCACCTCGAATATTTTACGAACAAAAAATTATTTCATCATCAAAATAATTTTATGCAGCGAAGAATAACGATTTTGACATCTGGTACAATTTTGAGAAAAATCGAATTGAAAGCTTTTTTCAAAGAAATATAAACCTAAAAAACCATTGCTAAAACTTGGTAAAAATTGAAAATATTGGCTTCAAACTAATTTTATCTAATTCGACATTCAGTCAAATTTTTATTAAAAAATCAACAGTCAGTTTTTTCATAAAAATTAAATTCTAAAAAAAAGTACGCAAAATTGGTAAAAATGATTCCCGATATCTCGTGAATAAATGAAGGCATTGATTTCAAAATGGTTTCATTCTGTGATAAATTTTCTTAATAAAATGCAATTCGTATTTGTTTATATAAGAAATAAAAACGTTCAAGAAATGCTAATTAAATGGGTAAAAAATGGTATTCGACTAAAAATATATTTTGAAATCAAACTTTTTCCTTTTTTCTTTAGAAAAACTCAACTATCAACTTTTTTAAACAAACACAAAAATTTACAAAAACAACAAAAAACTGATTAGAAATGGTATTTGATTAAATATTAGGAGAACAGATCCTGAAAAAAGGAGACCCTCTAAACTGCACCAACTATAGAGGAATCAGTCTACTTAACATCGCCTACAAAATCTTCTCTGCCGTAATATGTGAACGTCTAAAGCTCATCATCAACAACCTGATAGGTCCTTATCAGTGTGGTTTTACACCAGGAAAGTCCACAGTCGATCAAATATTCACATTACGGCAGATCCTGGAAAAAAACCCAAGAACACCACATCGACACCCACCATCTTTTCACCGATTTCAAAGCCGCATATGGCAGCATCTACAGGGACGAGCTGTATAGAGCCATGTCTAGTTTTGGCACTTGAAAGAATTGTGCAGAGCTCCCACGTCAACACTAGAGGCACTATCTTTCAAAAGTCTGTCAAATTACTAGCATACGAGTATGCTGATGACATTGACATAATCGGAAGAACTCAGGGTGATGTCAATATGGGGCTTTTGTGAGTATTGAGGCAGAGGCGGCAGAAATGGGTTTAACGGTTAATGAGGGCAGGACAAAATACATGCTGTCGTCAAGAAAGGACTTACAACACCGACGCGACGTCTCGGTCAAAACGTCACCATCGACAGACGTAACTTTGAGGTAGTTATAAGGACTTCGTCTACCTAGGCTCCGCTATGAACGCAGAAAACAACACCAACAACAACACAACACCAGCGCTGAGATCAAACGAAGAATAACTCTTGCTAACCGCTGTTTCTTAAGAAAGCAATTGAGTAGCAAAGCTCTCTCTCGAGGGACCAAAGTGTCGCTATATAAGACCCTCATCATCACCGTCCTGCTATACGGTGCAGAAGCATGGACTATGACAAAAGCGGATGAAAGCACCTTGGTTCGTTTCGAGAGAAACGTTCTTCGTGTGATCTACGGTCCCGTATGCATAGAAGGGGAGTGGTGGGAGAAGATGGAACGACGAGCTGCACGGGCTGTACAACGAGCGACGTAGACTTAGCCAGAAGGGTAAAAGTCAAACGACTAAGATGGCTGGGTCACGTAGAGCGCATGGAAACCAATGCTCCGGCCCGGAAAGTCTTCGAATCCACACCCACAGGACAGCGCAGTAGAGGAAGACCGCGGATCAGGTGGCGCGCACAAGTGGAAAGTGACCTCACCCAACTTGGAGCGCGAAACTGGAGACATCTAGCCGACCGAGCTAGATGGAGAAGTTTGTTGGGTGAGGCCCTAGTTTACACAGGACTGTAGCGCCACTTTAAGTAAGTAAGTATTAGGAGAACAAAGAAAGATATTGACTTCAAACTTTTTCACACACAAAATATTATTATGAATATTTTGGGAAGTTATCAGTGTGGGTCGCATTACAGCTTCTTCTTACTTGTGACACATATGCAAGTTTTCAATCGTAAAAAAATTCGAACTTGAATGATAATTGAAACATGATATTACGATGGTAGGGAAGTCGAAAAAAGTAGGTCCCTCGATTCCGTCCATCTGTCTGTCTGTCCTGCCCCCTACAGCCCAAAGCATTGGGCCGATTGACTTAAAATTTGGAAATTAAGGTTTTGAGCCGATTCGCTTAAGGCGTTTTTTTTTTTAAATAACAGTAGTCCTCATAGAAGCTTTTTAGCCAAAAATCGAAAATTTGAACTTTAGATTTTTTTTTAGCTTTCGATAACATTTTCTTCTTAATTTAACTTCTTTCATTATAAACAAAATATTTTTTAAATAAATAAATGATTTCAATAATTTTTTTCTGTATAAGCTCTTATAGTGTCTCAATAATATTTGATGATTAAAAATGTCATTGTGTTTATTATTGATTTAAAAAATCATCGATATCTTGACGATGGCTCATCATTTCCTTACGAGATTAAAATGTATAACGTGTATTAAAAAACTCTAAATAACCACATACCAAAAATATTTTCTATCTAAATCTGAAAAATTTTATATATAAAAAATGAATAAAAAAACACTCTAACAATTTCCAAATAATATTAATTAACAGACGCATGCGTACATGAGCAAGTTCTTGTGACCCAGTCGTTTATTCGGTTAACTCAACATTTGAAATATGGTAACGTACACGAACGAGCAACATCTGCAAATTATACAATTTTCTTTTAAAGTTTCAGGTTATTCTATAAAAACTTAAACCACCAAATGTGTACTCTGGACTCGTTCCGAGTAGTTGGAAAACAGCATTTGTTCAGGCAATCCCAAAAAAAGACGAATCTTCTTCTCCTTCAAATTATCGACCGATAGCACTAACGGCCCTTCTTCCTTAGGTCATAGAAATGCTTAAGAAATATCTTGATGAACTAAAGCTTCTTAATAACCTGCAATACGGCTTTCGTTGCAATAGGTACACTGGTGATCTCATGGTTCATCTCACCGAACAGTGGAACAAATCTTTACATCGTTTTGGAGTAAGTAAGATTATTGCACTTGATATTTCAATGGCATTTGATAGAGTTTGACACCAAGTTCTCTTATCGAAAATGCGTGCTTTTGGTATTGATGAATCTCTTCTTCGTTGAATTAGAAATTTTCTTTCGAACCGTTCAATACAAGTTGTTTTGGACGGATTCAAGTCTGAAACCCATAAAATAAATGTTGGTGTGCCCCAGGGCTCCGTTTTGTCTCCGACCATTTTCCACATTTTTATAAATGATCTCCTGTCTGCTTCTACTAATCTAATACATTGTTTCACTAACGATAGCACTCTTAGCTTTTCATATTCGTTTCCAGACTCACAACCCTCCTCTTCGGATGTGGAACTGTAACGGCAAAATATGATAAGCTCATTGAATTCCGACCTACACAGCACTGTACAATGGGGAATACAAATCAGTGTGGAATTTAATGCTTCGAAAACCCAATGCTGTCTTGTATCGTCAAAGCGAAATATACCCTCTTTGCCACTATCTATGAGTGGCACTTGCATCAACGAAACTGAAAATCTCAACATCCTCGGAATGTGCATCAGCAACCACCTTTTGTGGAGCGATCACATACGCGATGTCGCCAAAAATGCCGCAAGATGTTTATGTTTTTTGAGACGATGCATTTTTCTCTCCGTCTGATATGGCTACAATCTATAAAACCTAATTACGTCCGAAACTCGAATATAACTCTCATCTCTGGGCTGGTGCTCCAGTAACTTATTTAAGCCTTTTGGTCGGTATTCAAAGAAGAGCTTTTGAAATGATTAGTGACATTAACATCATCAACTCAATTACGTCAATTGACTATGCTCTAGTGAAATAGGCAGTTGCATTCCTCCCCGTAAACAATTTAACCGCAATACTCGCGCTTCTAGGAATGCCCATCAGTTTACCCTTGAGCCAAACTTCGGCCTGACTATGAAGTACAGATATTCATTTTTTAGCCGTACTACGCGAATGTGGAATGCCTTACCACGCTCTATCTTTCCCTATCATTGCAATGTTTAAGAATTCAAAATCATTGTACACCGACACCTCCTATCAAACCTTTCCCTCTTTTCATAATGCTCACACTGTGTCTTTAGCATATTAAAGATATACAAATCCCTTTTGGTGTGCGCTAATTATAAAAAAAGATACATTTCAACACTCAATTTTATTTAAAATCAATAATAATCTGTTTCCATAGTATATAGTATATATGTATTTTTAATTAATTAAATTATACACATTGCATTCCTTTTTATACCTTACTCCTTTTGCTAACTAAATGTCAAAACTGTCATTGCACGAATTCTACACCAATAAAAAAACTGCAAACCGATGCACATTGATTTTGAATGTCTGCACATTGTAATGAGTGGGAAACATTGAGTCTGGTAAAGCATTCCACATTCGCGTAGTGCGGCTAAAGAAAGAATCTCTGTACTTAACAGTACGTCCGAAATTGGGCTCAAGGGTAAACTGATGGGCATTCTTAGCAGTACGGGTATTACGGTTGAATTGTTTAAGGGGAGCAATGCAACTGGCTATTTCACTAGAGCATTGTTTATAAAAATAACGATAAAACAATGACAGGCACGATACCTTGCGGCGGTATTTAAGTGAAACAAATGTCTCGGTAAGAGAACGATCTCCGATCATTTTTAGAGCTTTTTTTTTTCAATTCTATCCAGAAGACTCAAGTACGTTATTGGGGCACCAGACCAAAAATATGCGAGTTATATACTCGAGTTTTGGACGAATAAAAGCTTTGTAAATTATAGCCAGATTAGAAGGTGTAAGAATCTTCTTGCATCGTCGGAGAAAACCTAAATACAGCGTTTGTTTTTAACGATGCCGAATACGTGGTCCCTCCACAAAAAGTGGCTTGTGATACACATACCTAGGTTAGGTTAGGTTAATGTGGCTGCGGATACAAAAACCACACACTTAGGCCAGAAGAAAAGGCCCATTGTGATACCACATGAATCTAGAGAATTACTTCCCACTAGTCGAACCATTTTGAGCTTTTTATAAAGCGAAGGAGATATTTGATATCCTTTTTAGCTAGTTCACTGGGATCATCAAAAGAGTATTCTCCCAGATGAAGTTTGCGTCTTCGTGAAAGATCAGGGCAGGTTCAGAGGAGGTGAGAGATTGTTTCTTCTTCTTCCTCGTCCATACAGCTCCTGCAGAAGTCATTTGAGGCTACACCAAGTCGTATTGCGTGTCTGCCTATGAGACAGTGTCCCGTAAGGACACCTATTAGGGAGCTAATATGAAGTCTGCTTTGGGATAACAAGTCTTTAGAGCGCTTTAGGTCCAATGAAGGCCATATTAGTTTTGTGGCTGCGCATGTTGGTAAATTGTACCACCTAGAGTTTGCTATTTCGAAGGCTTTTTCTTTTAGCAGAAGTTTACATGTAGCTATCGGTATACCTAACTTCTCCCTTTCAGGTGAAATAGGTATGACGGTTCCATTTTTAGCGAGTTCATCGACTCTACAATTTCCTGCGATTTCTCTGTGGCACGGCACCCAGCATAGGTGAATGTTAAATTGCTGCGCCATCTCCATAAGAGACGATCGACAATCGAGGGCCGTTAGAGATTTGGTTGAGACGCCGTCAAGAGACTTGATAGCAGCCTGACTGTCAGAGAAGATGCGTTTTCTCTTAGCCAGGAGAGAACCTCTTTGATCGCTAAAATTTCCGCTTGGAAGACGCTACAATGATTAGGGGGGCGGAATGAGATGCTTAGATTAAGCTTTTCTGAGTACACACCACTACCAACTCCCTCATTTGTCTTGGATCCATCTGTGTAAAACTGGATGCTTTTGTCATCTAGGAGTTTTTTGTCTTCCCATTCATCCCTGGATGGAATGGATACCTGGAAGTTTTTACCCAATTGGGGTTTTGGGATAGTGTAGTCTATGTACTTTGGTATAGAACCAAAGAGGTTCAGAATGATGGAGTGCCCACATACCTAGAACTAAGAGCTTTTTAGTCTCCTAGATGAAAGTACCACTACCCACGCTGCCGTTGGTAGTCCACATCCGAAGAACAAAGATGAGAATCTAAAAACGAATATGAAAAGCTGAGGGTACTGTCATAAGCGAAACAGTTTAATGGGTTAGAAGTTACAGACAAAAGATCATCTATAAAAATAAGGAAGAGCATCGGAGCCCTGGGGCACACCAGCGTTTATTTTGTGGATATCAGATTTGAACCCGTCGAATACTACTTAAATTGAATTGTCCAAAAGGTAATTTCTAACCCAACAAAGAAGAGATTCATCAATGCCAAAAGCACGCATTTTCGATAAGAGAGCTAGATGCCACACTCTAATAAATGCCCTTGAAATAACAAGTGCAATGATCTTACTTTCTCCAAAACGATGTAAAGAACAATCCACTGTTCGGTGAGATAAACCATGATATCACCAGTGGATCTTTTGCAACGAAAGCCATACTGCTGGTCATTAAGAAGCTTCCGTTTTTCAAGATATTTCTTAAGCTGAAAATTGATCAGCGTTTCCATGACCTTGGAGAGAAGGGACGTAAGTGCAATTGGACGATCGTTAGAGGGGCTGGAGCATTCGCCTTTTTTAGGGACAGGCTGGACAAATGCAGTTTTCCATCCACTCGGAAAGAGACCAGTAGAAAAGGACACATGGAAAAGCTAACGCAGTGGTTTTGGAAGCGTTGAAGAACACCTCTTCAGAACAATAGCGGTGATACTATCCGGACCAGCAGATTTGTGAATGTCAAGATATTTTAGTACTCTAGTAACTGTACGAGTGCGAAAGAATATTTGTCCCATAGAAACGTTTACGCTTTCAAGTACAGGAGGAGTCATGTCACTCATTGCCACATCAAATTAACAGCAAACTGTGCTGTAAGCAAATGTATGTCAAAGGAATGTCATTGGAAACGAGCGTTAATCTAAGATTAAACTTTTTTAGTAGCTGATAGTTGATTAGGTCTAACAATATTAACAATTACGTACTCAATAATTTCATCATTGATCAAAAACTAAAAAAAAATGTACAAATAAAACAATTTAAAAAAATAACGGCTCAAACAAGTTTGTCATTATAATACCTAAACACAAATAGGTACGTAACAATTAACTATGCAGATAGAATGACAAATCCCTTAGTTTGATAAATTTTAAAAATAAATAACGGAATTCTACTGTTGTCATGATAAAAAATCACTTTAATTATTTTGTGTCATCACCGGCCTTTGCCTTCTAATGTCAACGTGTGCTTTAGATAAGAATTGCGTGCCGTGATAACCGTCTGCCTCTTGAAATTATAATCTCTACACTCACTTTCGACCACAAACCTGCTATCTATGTACATACTTGTGATTTCCAGAAGTTATAATAATAAAAGAATTTCAAATTCTTATTTAAATTAGAAGTAAATTAAAAAGTTGATTTGTGGGTGTTTACCTTCAAAATATCAACGTTGGGGTTTTTAGTTTTGATATAAGTACCTGCAATAACAATTGTATGTAAACAATATTTAATAGCAATATTTAATATTAGAATGATTATAAAATAATGGCAATTTAAAAAGAAATTATTGCAGCACCATTTAATTTGACTACAATAAATTAATTAAATTTACTACTACTCAATTGCCTTCTGAGTCCAAAGAAGCCGTAATTTAAGAGTAACTCTCCGTTTGATTTCAGCACTGGGTGTCGTCGTCTGAATTTATAGCTGTGCCTAGGAAGACAAAAGTTATAGCTGTCTATGGTGACGTTCTGTCTAAGACGTCATCGTTCAATGTTCTTTTTTTGATGACAGCATCAAATTGTGTCTTAAATTTGATTTTATTGAATTTAAAAACACAAAAGATAAGTTAAAGTTATGAAATCAAAAATGGTTCTTATTTTATATATTTGCATTTGTCACTTATATGACAGTTCCAGATTGACTAGCTTTGTAGTGTAGTTTTGCATTCACAAAGCTAGTTGAATTTTGACTACGTAGCCACTAGCTTTGTGAATGCGACCATTGTAATCGGTCCGAAATATAAATTTTTACATTTCTCAAAGTTTAAAGGAGAATCTAAATAAAAAGTTTGTTCGTATATCCGTATGTTCGTATCTCAAGAACCGGCTCAAGATATCGACTTCAAACAAATTTTTTGTTCAGATAATAACATCATCAAAAGATGCAGAAAGGACTTACAACAAATTGAGTAGGTATGTGGTTTTTTCATACAGACATTCAAACAAAGCGAACAATTAAGTTGACGCTGCATTCATATAGCAGAGACCAGGTACACAAAGTCCTTAACTACCTCAAAGTTACGACTGTCGATGGTGACGTTTTGACCGAGACGTCAGTAATGTAGGTCCTTTCTTGATGACAGCACGTACTTCGTTTTGCCCTCATTACACAAAAGCCTCATTGATATCTTGCTAAGTTCTTCTAATTATGTCAATGTCATCAGCATAATATGCCAATAATTAGATAAACTTTTGAAAAATAGTGCCTCTCGTGTTAGTGTAAATAATCGACGAAAAGATGCTGGGTGTCGATTTAATGTTCTTGGGTTTTTTGCAGGGTGTGTTGTAATGTGAATATTGGCTCGACGCGACGCATGGTGGACTTTGCTGGTTTATAGCTATACTGATAAGGACATACATATCTTGTTGTTGACAATGGGCCTTAGATGTTCACATATTACGGCAGAGAAGATTTTGTGTGCGATGTTAAGGAGATTGGTGCATCTATAGTTGGTGCAGAGGGTATCCTTTTTTCATCCGCTAGCGATTTTAATTAAATTGTATATTATACTTTGTGACGTACCAGATTGATATGAATTCGAAGCAAAAAATTAAGTAATCAAATCAATCAAAAAAAACTGAAAAAAAAATATTTTTCTCCTCGAATACTTTGCGAACAAGAAGTAATATTACAATATTATAACGTTTTTGACATCAGATAAAATTTTTAGAAAAATCGAAGAGAGTTTTGTAACAAAGAAAAATATATAAAACCAAAACAAAACAAAATATACTATTGAAAGTTGGTAAAATTCGAATATCTTGGCAATTTACAAAAATTTGGTAAAAACTGACTTTCGACTCGAATGTCTCGAGAATAAAAAAAGGTGTTGATTTTAAAATAATTTCTTTCTATTCAAAATATTGTTGTTTACGTAACGTAATTTCCTTAATTTTCTTAGAAAAATCCATTAGGTATTTTCTTATAAGAAATAAAAACCTTAACCAAATGCTACTAAAAATGGGTAAAAATAAAATAACAAAAACCAGATATTGAAATCAATCTATTGCTTTCAAAACTCTGATTCGATATCTTAAGTATTCTCTATCGCACAATTCAAATGCAAAGATGGGCGAAAATAAATATAGAATTCTGTCTATATTTCAATTCCCTGCTCTATCAATCCGACCAAGAAAAACGTGAAACATTTTGTAAAAAAAAGTTACACTTCACTTTAGCAAAATCATATTACGATATCAATGAGTATAACAATAAAAATTGGTATAATTCAGACTTCACTATCTGATTCCGGTTTTATTTTAAAATTGGCTATAACCGTTTGAAAAAGGCCTTAACAGCAAGACAAAAAAGATGCTCATACTATAAAAGTATAATAGTTAAACTAATGACATATTGAACGGAAACAAAGGACTCTTATAGCTAAACCACAATCACGTGTTCGGTCGTACTGACTTTGACATGTTGAATAAAAACACCGGACTCTTATGAGCCAATCTTCAAATGTTAGGCCAAGCTTTGTGCTCGCTTTAGATCGTAAATATCGTAAGCTCGAGCTCAACGCTCGAATAGATCTATTTTCTTTTTTGCTGCGCTTTGACAGCTAACAACTGTATTGTCATTGCAACTTTGATTGCTTTATTTCAGAATCTGTGTATAGCAGCTGTGTCTTCTATAAAATGCACACGTACTTGGTATAAAATACTTAACTTTTTTAAGTTACAGTGTTACCGCAAGCCTTCACAGAAATGTAATGAAATAAATCGAAAAACCTAACAAAAGCTACGAACTTAACGAATCTGAAAATATATTCTGACAAACAAAAAATATTACTTTCAAAGAAAAAAGGTGGCAATAATAATTGAGGGGAGAGTACGATAACTTTGGCGACAAAGTTTAATGACGGATTTGTATAGAGCAGTTAAAAACAAGCATTTTTTACTATGGGAGGTGGGGTCTATCTCCCCCCGTTTAGGCGGTATGGGCAGTTTAAAAAAATATGTACATTAAATGGAAACAAAATAATTAAAAAATAACGGTAATACTTATAATTAAGTATTGTACCTTTTTTTAAAGCAAACACTTTTGTCTATTAGCTTGTTTTTAAATCAAGTCAAAACTATGCATAGTTTTTGAAAAAAATTGTTTTAAAGTCAAAATTTGTGATAAAAAAAGTTAAAAAAAAGGTTTAAAGTGTAATTTTTCAAAACTTTCAGATTATCTACTATTTTTTTTTTATAATTCATTGCTCTTATTTGTGTTTAATCAAAAACTGAAAACTAGATGACTTGATGTCTTCTAGTTCTTGGGAAAATTGAAAATTACCAAAACAAAATATTTTAATTAAATTACTTTTTCCTTGCTTAAGTATTAACGTAGTCTTATTTTGATAGTAATAATCGAATATGGATTAAGAGGTAAATTAATTTTTCTTAAATCCAGCTTATTTAAATGCAAAAGAAACTTTGCATGCACCCCATCTTGCACCCACCGCACCTTGCACCCTCCCCACCTTGCACCCACCCCAAATCCTATGGTGTTCCCAAGCAGGGGGGTTGCAGGGGGGCAGCATGCCCCTCCTTACAGATCCCACTGTTGCACACACCCAAACTCGCGCACACCTTACTGTTGCATACACCCAAACACGCATTACGCATACGCAAATAACCATTATTACTATCAAAATAAGACCACTCAAGCAAAAAAAAAAATTAAATTAAAATAGTAGTTGTGGTTATTTTCAATTTTCTAAAAAACTAAAAGACATAAAATCATCTAGTTTTCAGTTTTTGATCAAAAACAAATAAGAGCAATAAATTCTGAAATAAAAACAATGGTAGATAATCTTGAAGTATTGAAAAAGTTACACTTTAAACCTTTTTTTAACTTTTTTTACTCAAATTTTGAGTTTAAAATTAAATTTTTATTTTCAATTTTCTCAAAAACTAAAAGACATAAAATCATCTAGTTTTCAGTATTTGATCAAAAACAAATAAGAGCAATAAATTCTGAAATAAAAACAATGGTAGATAATCTTGAAGTATTGAAAAAGTTACACTTTAAACCTTTTTTAAACTTTTTTTACTCAAATTTTGAGTTTAAAATTAAATTTTTAAAAAACTACGCATAGTTTTGACTTGATTTAAAATATGGCTAATAGAACAGAATGTTGGCTTTAAAAAAATGTATACAACTTAATTGTAAGTATCACCGTTATTTTTTAATTATTTTTTTCAATTTTAAATAATAATTTTTTTAAATTGCCCCTCCCGCCTAAACGGGGGGAGATAGACCCCCCCTCCCATAGTAAAAAATGCTTGTACTAACACCCTCTACCAAAAACCGTTATTATATCTTGGCGCCAAAGTTATCGTACATACATAATTGATAATATTGGTATTGTTTAATTATTATTATGTATGGAGCAAAATATCGGCCAAGTGGACGCCCGGCAGCACAACCCCATCCGATGGTCCAAATTTTCAATAACGCTGAGTCATAATTGAGGTTCTATGCCGTTAATGTGCCGAATTATCTCTATCTTTTTTTTGCTGGCTTATAGATGTAGAGGTAGACCTTTTCTTTCAAATAACTCCAAGAAAGAAGTCGAGCGGTGTCAAATCACATGATCTTGGTGGCCAATTGACATCGCCACTGCGTGAGATAACAAAGCCATTGAATTTGTCACACAAAATTGGTTTCGTTAGGTGTGTGGCAAGTGGCACCGTCCTGTTGAAACCACATATCGTCCACATCCAAATCCAAATGTGCCTCATCACTGAAAATTGATCATCTACTGTTGCCATTTCTTGCCAAATGGTCAAGAAGCTTTAAAGATAGTGAAAGATTCAATTGTTGGACACAACGATGAATTGAGGTGAACGGCTCTTTAGCCACAATATCGCGAACACCGTCAATATTTTCTACAATACGAGCTGTACGAGCATGCACTGATGTTTTTACATCTTCAATAGACCCAGTTTGCTCAAATTTTGTTACTATTGTACGTACATTTGGACGATTATATTGACCGAAAAAAACACAAAATAAATTACATAAATTAAATAAATTTACCATCTACACTAATATTATAAAGAGGAAAGATTTGTATTTTTGTATGTAACGAATAAACTCAAAAAGTACTGGACCGATTTTAATAATTCTTTTTTCATTAGAAAGCTACATTATCACTGAGTAACATTGGCTATATTTAGTTCTATAGTACTATAGAAATCTTTAGAAATTCCTATTAAAACCAACCGAAGGTGTAAAAAAATTAGCCATAAAATGTCTTTCATCGCATACGCTGCGAAGAGTATTAATGATAGGACAAAAAAATGTTCGACAATATCTACATCTACACTAATATTATAAAGAGGAAAGATTTGTATTTTTGTATGTAACGAATAAACTCAAAAAGTACTGGACCGATTTTAATAATTCTTTTTTCATTAGAAAGCTACATTATCTGTACCTATTTATGTCTACCCGTGCGAAGCCTGGAAGGGCCGCTAGTTTAAAATAAATCAACCATTCCTGTGTCAGAGCAATGTTATCAGGGATGGAGGGAACTAACAGTTTAAAGCCTAGTACGCTGCTGATGCTGCTGATGCGAAACGAAATTTCCCATACAAAAATGACATGACGAAATCATAAAGGAAAAATTTCGTTGTGCTTTTCGTTTTTCAGTACGCTGCTGAACGACGAAATGTGTCATTTTAGTGGATAGCTGTACTAGATTTCTTAGTACAATTCTCCACTCTTTTCGTTCTCAATTTAATTGCCCGGTATATTAATTGCTTGCGAGATTTTGACGTTTAATTTATTTATTGAAAAAAATTGTTTACAAATTAAAATTGAAAAAAATTGTTTACAAATTAAAATTGAAAAAAAATTGTTTACAAATTAAAATTGAAAAAAATTGTTTACTCGTGACTTTCGGTGTTTTGATTTGGATTTATCTTTGATTTAAAATTTAAAATAAAATGGATTTTTCTAATTTGTTCCAACATTGCATTTCTGAATCGGAAACTCAGGATGTTATTGGTGATGTGCAAGTAGTGATGATGACAAGCAGTGAACTTCAACTTCCAGACAGAACTCTCTAAAAATATTTTTCCGCTGTGGTTTTCGTTTTCATTTCGCTCTGGACTTGGAGACCGCCGAAAAAATTCGTTTCACTTCAGCTGCGTAGGTACTAGGCTGTAAGCCGAATCCGAGCGGCTAATTTGAGATAGCATTTTTCATGAAAAGAATTACTCTAGGAGGATTTGTCAATTCCCCGTAAGAGGCAGTACCCGTGAAAAAAAACTAGATGGCACAGGTAGGTACTGACCCCAAGACCTCTTGCATGACAGTCCTACACACTAACCATCATGCCACAGGCACTAAATGTGCACAAAATTAATTTTGATTTGAACGCCTATTTTTATTATAACCCTGAATAACTTTACCGCGTTGCTCGATTGCGTATCTTTTTGTGGTTAGAATTGAGAAATGTCAAATGAAATGCAGACAAAAGTTTGACGTTTAACCTTCAAGCGGGCGCGCTTAGTGCATTTTCGTTCATATTATTATTTTTACCCATCATATGTAATTCTCATTTCTAGTAGCCTTTTTCATAATTTTAAGTACTTTTTTGACAAATTAGACTTTAAAGACAATGATAATGTATCTGAATACAAATCAATAAATAATTATTGAATAATTAGTGCTTTATTTCTCTTATTCATCCGATAGGTCTTTTCGGTTACGCGCGCCCGCTCCCGTTACAAATGACCGCGAGCCCACTTGAAGGTTAAGTGTGGTTCAAATTTAGCATCAGCCCTTAAAATTTAACCCTTTATAATCTTGACTTTGCATTTCTTGAATTTCCTATAATGCAGAAATGAATATCTATTGTAGTTTGATCTTTTCTCTCTATCTCACAAACATTAATTTTATGTGTAGAATCCCTTTTTCGTAATTAAAGTTAAGTTACTTGTAAATCATAGTTAAAAATTAAGCACGTTTTTATAGACATTAGCCCTTATGTATGTATGTACATGCATTTTTGGGTAGATGCACGACATGCATACGGAACTGAACCTGAACTAAAGAAAACTGCATGACTTAAAAGCATAATGCATAACTAAAAATAAGCCGTTCTATCTTTATAATGGTCAATTCATATTTATATATTTATGATTATATTTCCGCAGCACATTTTTTCTTTTATTTAAAAGCACTCTTATCAACATTTTCAAATATATTGTGAATAGGCCATAAAACCGAGTGCGAGGGAGATGCACATGCCTGGAAAGAATATATGAACAGCTGTGTAAACGTAAAATTCTTGCATTGTGAAGCTGCCATCTCTTGTGAACAGTCCGACGTGTATACTAGTGTGCTAGTGTAGTGTACTGTGTATGAAGTGAAAATATTTTTGTCGTCGACGTCGCTCTTGAAAAATTAGATAATTACTCGAATATGGTGCAGTGAATAGAAAAATAATTTAATCTACTAAATTTTATCGCCTTTTGTGATTTCGAATACTTTGGGTTGTTTTTAGTTTGAATTTATTCGGGATTTCCCATCAAAAGTTCAGTTTCCGCTTCAAATTTATTGTCTTCGGAGGAATCGATTTGTGTTTGCTAAATTTTCATTCATGTAAGTGTGTGTGAAAAAGAAGTTGTGTATGTATTGATTTCTGGAAATTATCTGTCAAAAATATGCATTTTTTGACATGAAAGTTTTATTTTTATTTATCTTTTGTTCATATTTTCAATGCGCGATGAATGAAATTATTCTAAAAATCATGTTCTTTGTTTGAATTTTAAGAAAAATGCATTAAGTAATAGCTAACAGGTGATATTTTTGAATTCGTGATTTCGCACTTGTTTATTCTCGAGTCTTTTTATCTTTTCTCGTCGCCGCCACCGAATCTAACCAATTCCAAGGTAAACCACACTAGAAGAAGCATCCAAAACCTTAAAAATTAAATCTCCACTTTCTGACTAACGATAAACACGAGCACTACTAACCAATCTATGCTGTTTCTGATGCTGCTGCTGCTTCTGCTGCAACCATGTGAAGCATGGTTTTGTTCGCCGAATCTTTCTAGATGATTATTGGTTTGGAACTTGGAAGCGGTTGACTGTTTTATATTTGGCATTGCAGTGCAGTACAAGTGCATTCACTGCGCTGCTCCGTGTGCATAACACGAATACAGGTCGAGGGTTATTGACCACTTGACCACTCAAGCTCGCGCAGTTAATAAGCCTTTTTCGGTCTTGTTTCCAAATTAGATTTTTCTTTTTTATTTTAACGATCTTGGTAATCACACTAAGATTTAATTGATATATGTATGTTTGCCTAATATGTGCAAGAGTGGCAGTTTTTTTTGGGATGAACAGGTTATCAATTTAAATTTAATATGAACATATTTATGATCAAAATAGGTACATATATACATATAACTATGCTTCACGTTATTATATATTAAGTTATAGATTAAACTTAGTATATACAATCATCAAATTTGTTGTTTTGTATGTCGTCCCCTTGCATTAAAGGCAGATAGAAGGTTAATATGGCATAATATATTTTTTTGCGCTGTTCTCACAGATAAGGAGTAGGTTAGGTATGAAGCTGGGAATTAAATTGAAATTACTATGATGGTATTTGGGGTAAACAAGTTCGATAGCATCCTAAGCTAAGGCCTAAACATAATTATTGCGTATTGCGTGCTGCAGGCGCAAAAACACAGTTTTAGCAACGTATTAAAATTTCATCATAAATTCATAATTATTTTTATTATTGATTAGTCTTAATGACATAGTAGGCAGGCAAGCATGTATGTAGGTATGTTGAGAAATAATTTGCTTGTTTCTTAATTCAATTGATAAATTACCCAACAGTTGATTAATTAATTAAAGCTGTAGACCTAAATGTAGGAATTTTTCCTTATAAACGAAATTTAAAATATCAAAATGAGTGTTAAACTTATACAATTGGTTATTTAACATGATTTGTGAATAATAACTAGTTTAGCGGATCTTGTTGCTTCTCTTTCTATCGGTTCGAGTAAAACGCTTTCTTGTTAAATAAAATTTTGTTTAGTTTTGTCCTATACTTTACTCAGCACTTCTTCTCCAACAGCTTAACATAATATACGATATACAGATAGTGTGCTTAGCTTTAAATTAAATGGCGCTTATAGATTTCAGTACAAATAGCTTCTGTACTCAAACCTTAATTCTCTTCAAATAAAGCTGATCCAAACTTACCTGCGTTACATAAGTAAGTTTAAGGCGATAAACCAATTTCTGTTGTGTATATCAGAAGTACATTGATAGTTGGCCTAGTAAAATTGACTTTTTGTTGGGTGTTCCGAATATAGCTTTTTACGGCTAATATAATGTCGTATTTTAGAGTTTACTTGGAGTTTTTAAAACTGTACATGTTCAATTGTTTTCAAAATAAATAAAAAAACACAAAGAGAAATTGAAAATATGTTCAAAGAATAATTGTAAGTTATACACAAATAACAAAATATCAATATTCATACAATTTAAGAAAAGGAGGAAAATTCTGATGAAATTTATAAGATTTTGATTGTTGATCCCGTATTGCTTTTATAGCTTCACATCGTTCCTTGGTAGAATAAACCAAAGCTTCAAATCCCTCCAATGGGATATTTTTCCATAAAATCTCCCCTGTGATTCAAAGCTGATGACAATCAATTTTTAGTTTTCCCAACCATCTCAAGTTTTGAAGTATTTTCAATAATAGTTTAATTCAATGCAATTTTTAGTTTTACAAATTACGAGTTGTTTTTGGTGGCTTTAGTTCAAATCCGACTTCAAAATCAATCTATCAATTCAGGTATTTGAGATACATTTTATTAAGCTTTTTGAAGCTATGTATGTACATATGTATGTAAATTCATGAAGTAGTTTGTCAATAAAATTCGTGATGATTTTCCAAATCGACATATCTTCAGTATCCTACTTATTTTCAAAAAAATCCTCTTTAGTTGTGATCTTGAAAGAACCTTGACGCATTTAGGCTAAAAATGTTCTTAAAAGAAAAATACAAAACGGTATAATAACAAATTTTTGATCTTGTTACGAATTCGTAGTCTTAAGGTTAAAACGGCACGAGTACGATAACTTTGGCGCCAAGATATAATAACGGTTTTTGGTAGAGGGGCTTAATACAAGCATTTCTTACTATGGGAGGGGGGTCTATCTCCCCCCGTTTAGGCGGTAGGGGCAATTTAAAAAAAATATTATTTAAAATGGAAAAAAATAATTAAAAAATAACGGTGATACTTACAATTAAGTTTTATACATTTTTTTAAAGCCAACATTCTGTTTTATTAGCCAGTTTTTAATTAAAGTCAAAACTATGCGTAGTTTTTGAAAAATTTAATTTTAAACTCAAAATTTGAGTAAAAAAGTTAAAAAAAGGTTTAAAGTGTAATTTTTCAATACTTCAAGATTATCTACCATTGTTTTTATTTCAGAATTTATTACTCTTATTTGTTTTTGATCAAAAACTGAAAACTAGATGATTTTATGTCTTTTAGTTTTTGAGAAAATTGAAAATAACTACAACTACTATTTTAATTTAATTCTTTTTTTTTGCTTGAGTGGTCTTATTTTGATAGTAACAATGGTAGGTGCGAGTTTGGGTGTATGCAACAGTAAGGTGTGTGCGAGTTTGGGTGTATGTAGCCCCCCTGCTTGGGAACACTATAGGATTTGGGGCAAGGTTCGGTGGGTGCAAGATGGGGTGCATGCAAAGTTTCTCTTGCATTTAAATAAGCTGGATTTAAGAAAAATTAATTTACCCTGGGTGTATCTTAATCAATATTCGATTATTACTATCAAAATAAGACTACGTTAATACTTAAGCAAGGAAAAAGTAATTTAATTAAAATATTTTTTTTGGTAATTTTCAATTTTCTCAAGAACTAGAAGACATAAAGTCATCTAGTTTTCAGTTTTTGATCAAAAACAAATAAGAGCAATGAATTCTAAAAAAACCAGTAGATAATTTGAAAGTTTTGAAAAACTACACTTTAAACCTTTTTTTTAATTTTTTTTGCATACATTTTTAGTTTAAAACAATTTTTTTCAAAAACTATGCATAGTTTTGACTTGATTTAAAAACAAGCTAATAGACAAAAATGTTGGCTTTAAAAAAAGGTATAATACTTAATTGTAAGTATTACCGTTATTTTTTAATTATTTTTTTTCCATTTAATGTACATATTTTTTAAATTGCCCCTAACGCCCAAACGGGGGGAGATAGACCCCCCTCCCATAGTAAAAAGTGCTTGTTTTTAACTGTTCTATACAAATCCGTCAATAAACTTTGTCGCCAAAGTTATCGTACTCTCCCCGTTAAAACACCAAGTTTTTGGAATATATTAAAAATAAATAATTATAATATAATATAGCTAAAATCTGAGTTTGGATTCGAAATCAGCACTAAAAATTAACTCTAAAACGGATTATTCAAAAACGTAAGGGCATTAAAGGGTGCTTAAATTTGAAAGGTGGATGTTGATTTTGATATGATAACATTGGTATGGTTCAATTATGTATGGAACAAAACATCATCGAAATAGCCGCTACGACCTCGACGGCACATCTCCATCCGATGATTGTCCAAATTTTCGATGATGCTGAGGCATAATTGAGATTCTATGCCATTAATGTGCCGAATTATCTCATCCTTTAGCTCTTGAATTGTTGCTGGCATATCAATGTACACTCATTCTTGCAAATAACTTCAAAGCAGAAGGCCAACACATTCAATGGACAACACGGCCAAAAAAAAAATCACGAAGTTAACGATATGGATTTTGATTTGAAGGCCCATTTTCATAATAATCCTAAATAACTTCAACGCGTTGCTCGATTGTGTATCTTTCCATGGTTTAAATGGAGTTGGTCTTGAATTGACTAATTTTAAAATAAATTCGTAAAATTACTTCACGTTTAGGTGTGGTTAACATTCAACAGCAGCCCTTTAAATTTAACCACCCTTTACTTTCAAGTTTGTTTAAAAACTTCAGATAAAGTCAAATGAAGAACCTACTAAGTCATCATACAATTTATTGTTAAAGGCAATGTTGTGTTTAAACTTAGCTTTAACTAGAACCGTTTTTGGTGTCTTATGTAATAGAAAACCACAAAGGAGTGATTCGAATTCAGGACATCTTCTCATTTAACAAAGTATTTTTTTCTTTGTACAGTAGAAAAAAACGTTATTTTGCCTACCATGGTTATTTGTGTATCCTATTACTTCTCTTGAGATACAAAATTTAAAAATACAACAAAAATCGTTGAAGTAATAAAAAAACTCAGAAATGCAAGGGTTTATGTATATATTTATTTATACGAAACATTATTTACATGTTTTAGTTCCGAAAAGAATTCAAGTTAAGCTTTTTTTTATAAATTTGTATTGTTATGCAATTAAAAGTAATGTGTAAATTTTGTTTAAAAAACGTGCGTTTTCTATGATATCATATTTTTAACATCATACGTATTTTAAATAAAATTAATTTTTAATCAAATGAAATTGTAACCAAAATTAAAACCATTAAAAACGTACATTAAAAGAAATAAAGTACATTGACTTCACCTGGATTGTTAAATTAATTTTATCGATTGACAACAAAAAAACATTAAATTGTGATTGAAAAAAAAAACTGGTATCTATTGATTATATGTACAGGTACCTACATATTTGTAGCTTCCTAAAAATAAATTAAGTATTGTTTTTATAAAACTTAATATCAAATAAATAAATACAAATGTTATTAGGATACACAAAAACACGGTTTGCTTTCATGAATACACTTTTATTTATTTAAGTTTGACCTCTTTTCTGTAATTATCGATTTTTACTTGTTTACTTTTTTATTTAAATAATAAAAGAACAAGTTTTTCTTTTGAAAACAAAAATGAACTCGAGATTTCACACAAGTGCTCTATTTAGTGTCAGTTTTATTCTTGAGTTTTTACACTTAACAAATAAAGTGACGCTTTAAACCCAACTCAGCATCACTTAATCAAATTTGATGAACAGAACAGCTGGCTACGAGTTGTGGTGTTATTTGAAAATAATCAATTCAATAGCTTTGAAAACATATATTCATACATATGTACATCTGTACGTACATACCTACATAATGTACATGCAAATACGTTATTTTCTTATTTTATTTTAAAGAATATTCTATTTAAACGATTGTATATGTAAATATAATGGTGATCTGTTTTTGATTAAAAGCGCGTTCCAAAAACGTTCTTAAGTTATAAATTTACTTCAAAGCAATTATTGGACATTGTAAAACATTGTTTAGAGCCATTGCTGTTCTCAGAATTTGTAGCGCAGCCTAGGGAGTATAATTATGTAATTGAATTTACTATTTATTTAGTTTTTTATTTTATTCATGAAGAGCTAAGAGTGCAAAAAATAAAAGCCTTTAAGAAGTGGAGCCTTATAATTGTACAACAGATACTATAATTGATATTACATTATTCTGTTTATACTAAATGAAGTTTAATTTGCTTTATCATCAAAGATGTACTACCAATTCTTCCTATTTGTTGTGGCAATGAGTTCCATAAACGCGTAGAGTTGACAAAAAACTTACGTTAAGTTAGACACTTAAAGCGGCGAATAACTAAAAGACACGATCTATTTGAAATTAGATATGTTATTTCATTAAACAAATAAGCAAGTTGAGAGGTTAAAAGTACATCCATAAATAAAGTTAAAGTTCGAAAATAAAGAAGGTTTTCAAAAGACATGCCCAATAAGTTTATTGCATGCTGTGAAACTTGGTCAAAAACCCCGTAGTCCGTTAACGTATGGTATATCACTATTAAATGCAACATTTCTTTTGCTTTTATAATAAAGATTTCAGAACATTTCACAACTGTAAGTAAGTAATGGTACTATGCACTAATGCACGTATTCTTAGTGGTGTATAGTGCTGTGTATACCAAAGCTTACAAACACCATATGTCTTACCAACTATATATATATATAGTATGCTCAATTTTTTTTATTATTTTCATAACATTTGAAATATTTTTTTTTTAAATATCACAATTTTAAATATCACATAATATGTAGGTACTATACGATTATAAACATATTTTTATACCTAAACGTTTGATTTGACTGAGCCAACTTATTAGAAACGAAAGGTAAATTACAAACAAAAAGTAACAAATAATATTTTCAGTTCGGCTTTTTGAAGTTGACTGTTTAATATTTGGTCGGATATCCTCGCTGACGTCATTCCATATGTGGTCGATAAGATTTAAGGGGGTCATCCCATGTGATGGGTTCAAAAAATCGATTTTTTTTTTTCATAAATTGCTTGTTTAATATGTCTAGAATACGGTAGTAAAGGGGTTTTTGAAAATTCGAAGTCGTTTTAAAGATACAGCAGGTCCATGTTTAGAACCAGTGCTCCACTATCGTAAACGTCTTTATTTTATTTTTTGTTGTTCTGTAATAATTCATGTTAAATGTTAATTATGTTTTGTATTTTCTGCGTGTGTTAGGCTTTAATTGTATTATTATCTTACTAACAACTAACACATGCACTTATTATGAGCCTCTGAACGTAGTTTGAAGCTTGCTATAAGCTAACTACTTTCTGAAAATTCTGAAGTGTAAAAAAAAAAAAATATGGGGTAAAGTATCTTACATACATCGGCGATGGTGACAGTAAAACTTACAAAGGGATCCTACTTATCATCTTTAATGAAGGTTTCGAAGGTAATTTGAAAGTAATGTCGGTTATGAGATGCCCTATAGGCCGCGAAGCCCATACTTATGTTGAGAAACGTGATGAAAAGCGAATCTCACGTTCTGAGCGGCGGCGCGTAAGTGATGCCGTTAAACAAGCCAGAATTGATTCAAGAGCTGAACAATCTGCTTTAAAAGAGTTTCAATAAGAAGTAGAAGGAATACTCTATGGACCAGGCATCGTCAATTGAAAGGTAAGTTGATATTTTCATAGTTAAGAGGACTTGAAACTTTAAACGAGTTTTTCTCAAAACTGTGTTTTTCAAACTTTCCTCCATCGTATCTCAAAAACGGCTTGACCGAATGACTTGAAATTTGATGGGTTGGATTCAGAACATGTAAACGCATGGAATGAACTATCGATAAGCAAAAATTCCAAATATTTCGATTTTTTTATAGCAAAAAACAAAAAAAAAAAAAAACAAAAAATTCGCGACTTTTTTTTTCAAATGTCTCCCAAAAGTCCAATTTTTGGTATATTCATTTGATGATAGTTCATTCCATGCATTTAGGCTCACAAATTAAAACGCCGTTTACTTTTTTTGTTTTAGATAAGCCGAGTGCGAGCCCATTTTTTCGAGGTGGTGTTGTTCACACCGGTGTAACTCGTGTTCTGTACAATATTTTTAATTCAAATTTTATATTTATACTGTCGAACTATGTTAATAAATGATAATAAACTTTATAAAGTCGTATCTATTTACTGGTCGTAAAAAAAAATCCTAAAAATTCCTTAAAATACAGGCCGTCACATGGGATGACCCCCTTAAGTCGGGACTAGACGATGTCCAGTCAAGTACTCGCATCTTTGCAGTATGCTTCGGATCATTATCTTGCTGAAAACACCAAATAATCGGCAAGTTTTCTTCAGTCCAGGGTAGCATTATGGTCTCAAGTACCATTATGGTCTCAAGTATTTCAACGTATTTTCCTTTATTCATGATTCTATCAATACAATGAATGGGACCTATGCCGTTTAAAGAAAAATACCCCCAAACGCAAATTGATCAACCGCCATGTTTGACTACAGGTGAAATGTATTTTGGATCAAGTTCCTTGCATTTTGGGAGTGTCATATACTTTCTGCCGTCGTCGGGACCAATGCGATTTATCTTCGTCTCATCGCTCCACAAAACGAATTTCCATCGATTCCCATCCAATATGGCATGTTGTCTAGCAAAATAGATCCGCTGTTTTCTTTGCACAGTGGTAACCAATGGTTTCTTGCGTGAAACCAACAGTTCTTTTTGATATTTGGATATCAGATTCATCAACTATTTCCCGCTGTATGACTGCTGCACTCTTTCGATAGCCGAAAAATTTTTCTATTGGTATGCGCTGAGGTTTTCCGTAGTCTCTTCCGTGGCTGAACATTTTCAGTTATTTTATGTAATGTGCAATTGCACTGATAACAATTGTTTTTGAACATTTTAGTTGGGTCGCAAAATACTGATTTGATAATCCAGCCTTATTAAGCTCAACAATAGTGTTGCGTATTACTGGTGTACAACTGTTGCCTCTACCCATTGTGAAAAATGCCTGCCTAACGTATTTTTATTAAAAAAAGACAAATGATTTGAAAATCAGTAAGATATTCACCTTTTATCATAAGAAATTTCGAAACCTGTCAGTAAAAATTAATCAGTCAGACTGAACTGGGAGAAAAGTTATATAAATTTAAAAGTTTTCACAAAGTAAAGAATGGTTAACCATGTTAAATACCTTAGAAAAATCCAGAGGTATTAAAAACGTAATATTTTCAAGGTCGATAGCTTTCCGAATATTCTCTGTAACATTTATTAATGCAGCAATACAACTATTTTTCTTGCGGAACCCGGATTGCTTTGATGTTAATAAGTGTTGGCCTACTGCGTTTGGCCTAATAAAAGGAACGCCTACGGCCACATCCTCGGGAGAAATTGTAGAAAATGTAAGCGAGTGTGAGCTTAATGTTTCTACATATATCATAGTCAATTGATGAAGTGGCACTAAGATTAAAGTTAGAGGAAACCGATCTAGAAATGAATTTTTGGTTTAACTCAATATCTAATTCTTGCTATCTAATAATTGCCGATACCACTTTGCTTAAATATTTGTCAGATTTTTTTGCTACTCTTCAAATTGTTAAAATGGTTGGAATATAGTGCGACCTTTGCGTTTCGAAACGAATAATATTTTTGGTAAAAACTAGCGATACGAAATCTTTACCATCGCTTGTAAGCCAAATCGGGTTGCTGCATTAATAATCTGATTTCGTTTGTAAAACATGCATATCAAAAAGTCTTGACACCGTGCTGTTTAGATATTCTACTTATTCGCAAGGTGAAGACTGATAAAGAATACTATCCTAATTTGTTCTTGAAATCCCTGTATTCGAAAATATTATTTATAACAACTACTTACTTGAAAGTTATAAAGGTTAAGCAAATAAGTAATAATAAAATATTACTTTTAATTATGTTTTTAGTTTACTTAGTTGTCCGTTCTTGGAATTTTGTCAGAGTGTTATCTGACCATGTCTGAAAATTGACTTTATTTCACTTTCGTTAACGTTGGCCTCATTTCACTTGGCGTAATTTCACGGCATCTTTCGTCGTATTAGAGTTTAGTGTTTTTGGTGGAATTTGTTTGTACACGCCTTTGTTCCAAGCCTTGTAATTTAGTAAAAAATCGATGCTGAGGGTTAGTATTCTGTTTATTTAAAAATTAAATTAGAGTAGGTCAGTGAATCGCAAACTAAGATAACTGCCTTTTTAATACTAGAAGTATTTTAGATTTTTGACATTTCTTATTGAAATAAATAAAATAATATACATATTTATATAATAATAATTAACTTGATAAAATAATTTCTAATAGATGAATGGTAAGTACCTTCTTTTGTTTTAAAATAACTAATTATTAAATTAAATAATGCATTATGGAAAAACTAGAAATATCTCATCACGAAACTCTAAAGTGTTTGGAATATTTTATAAGCTTTAAGGGGATAAAATAAATCAAAACTAAAGAACTCAGAAAATGTCATGACTTTTCCTCTTAAGAAAGTAAAACAAAAAACGTGACAATGATATTTTTTAATTTTGCATTTAAACGTACGTATGTATGTATGAGTTTAGAAGTTGGTAGTCACGTTGTAATAATAATTGTTGGTTATTTTTACGTTTTGTAAAAAATTACAATTCACAAAAGTTTAAATAATTTAGTTTTAAAAATAAGTATACAGTGGTACAGTGGAAAGAATAGTAGTGCTTTTGATAACATTATATTTTTGGTATTTGGTGAACATTTAAACTTGCAAGAAGCTGACCTTTAAAAAGGAGAATTTCAAAAATTGTCAACAAGTTGCCAATTGAGTTAAGAATATTTGTTACTTAAGCATGAAGCATTTTGAAGATTTTTTTGCAAAGAATATAATATACAAAGTTAAGCTTGACTTATAGATTTTTATGCTGATGACGGTGCACATAGTTTCCATACTACCAAAAAGATTTTGTTGATTTCATGCACTATAAAAATCATTTATCCATCAGATTTCTGGCTTTTATGTTTGTAATTTGATATACAAAAATTTATAAAGTCATCATCACAATCCCCAGTCCATTTTGTTGACATTTTTTTGCTTTTAACTGGTATCAATTTAGTTTTATCTACAATTCACTTAAAAAGTTTTGCGTACCAAATGAAACTACACTAACCGAATATCGATAGTAACTAAGTTTCAATTAATATTTAATGCACTTTACATTATATTTCTCAAGTATTATGTAGATTAACGAATAAAATTATGTTTATACTTATATACCTTCAGTGTTGATTAATCTGATGGTCTTATTTTTGTTTGTATAGAAGTTGTTAACAGAAAGGCTATGATTTGTTTATTCGATCTATTAATTTCAGTTAGATTAGACTTGATATTATAAAAAAAATGTACACAATGTTAACTACAATTGGACTGGCTTAATAGTTTTGAGTATTTAATTGGTACTTAAGAAGCTAATTAATATATAAGACACTTTATTGCCTCTTAATCAGTTAAGTGTTCACTGTAAAACTGAGTGTCATATATACGGACACTTAACATATTGAAAAGAATAAATTTATGTTCCTTAAATTCTGTTTTAATACCAGTTAGACAAACGATTTACTTGCTGTTGATTAAGTTGTAACGATATTTGTCAAGGAGACATGAATATGTCGCGTCACGAACAAACCTAAAAAAAAAGATGAATCTACTGGTCAAAATAAAATTTTGCAAACGATATTTGTCTATCCGACATTTTCTATTCTGGTTAAACTATCATTAAATCTTTCTTTTAAGTTAACGTTAAGATCAAATCAGGCAAAATTCTGAAGTGTTATTTTAGTAGAAGTATGGCAGCAGAACTGTTAGAAAACATGCATTGCCTCAAAACTGATATTTCAACGGCTTATGGTTAAGGATAACATTGGTCGACACAATTACACTTTATTCTGTAGTACAAACAAAACAATACTTTTTTTAAAGGATTAAGATGTTCTGAAATTGAATCTCGCCTTTACATTTTTATACCACATCAGGTCTTAAAATCCTAAATTCCCCTTTAAAAATGCTAAAGGCAGTCAAAAGCGTGGTTTTTAAGGCTAAGTTAAAACTCAACATATACCTTAATAATAAAATGTATGATGATATTGCAATGTGCAAATATCTATACTCAAGATATAGTTTAAATCATTAAAGTATCTTACTTAGTTACTGAAAAGTCTCATTAGTTATAAATCATTATTTCATTTGTTGATCTGTTGTTTTACTTTCATAGTTTTGAAAATACGTTCTGAAATTAATTTTAATTTTCACTGTTTTACTTCGATTTTAACTATCTGCTCAAGTTTTGAAAATACCTATTTTCGACTAGAACAAAAATTACTTTTAATCTGTTTTGCCTTTTTCTTTAAAAACCCTTTTAGCACAAATGGTTGAGCGAGCGTTTCTTTTATAATAATTTCATCAACTTTTTATAAATTATGAAGATTTTTTGAACATTTTATGAAATACCATAAAGATTTCAACTAAATTTGGAAGAAAGGGATTATAGATTTGAAAAACGACTACGAATACAATGGAAAAAGGTACTTCACAAAACTAGATAGCTTTAAAAAGTCTTTTATATGTATTTTTATAATTTTAAAAAGCAATATCTTTCGTACGATAGACTAATTTTGAAGCCGGATTTGAATTGAGGCTGTCAAAATCGATTATAAAGTGCAATTTGAATGTCAGGAACAAAACCTTGTCGAACAGTGTAATCAATTGATTGAGTCATTTTCCTTAATCTTATACATATGTATGTTGTATATGTACGAGTATGTACAATGTACATAATATTATACGTTACAAACCGGAATGGTCATTTCTTGGTATTTAAATTTTCAGACATTGTTATTATTGTTGTGTTGATATTTTATCAAAATTGCCATCAAATTAATAATAAAATTCCCCTGATCTAGAGACCGAAAAAAAAAACAAGACAAATAATTAAAAATAACAAAAGAAGGCATTTAACAAGTGTGAGATATGGAGCTCATGTTTAAATTTGCCTTCCTGAGATTGGATGGAAATATATAAATGCAAAATTGAGTTTTATCAATTGATTAAACAACTGATAAAATCAACTTTTTCCTGTTGCACAATCTAAAAGCTATTGCAGACAAATATATATTTGAAAACAGATTATTTCGTCACCTTCTTAATATTTATGTCTTACTTCAGATTGAAGGAAATATATTTTGTTTAAGTACCCAACAATTCGCAGCGATATGTGGCTTTTTTTTACTAAAAAATTAATTTATAATTATTTTTATCATTCGGGTATACGTTCAATGTACAAAGTGTAGAAGAGTTCTCTGGATTTCCCAAGGAAATTTGGGAGGCATGTGTGGGCAATACTATCGATGACATAATTTTATAAATAGGGAGCTGTCAAAATATATTGACATTGCCTAGCTGGTGCAAAATTTAACAGTGTTTTACAAAGAAATACATAAGTTGAAGTCATATTTATTAGATTTTCTACAATTAGACCTACAAATATCAACATATGTACATATGTATAATCAAAACAATTAAATGTTCGAATGTTGTTTTCTTTTTATAATAGTGGCGCAATTATATTCAAAACGTAATAAATAGATAAGCTCATTATTCATCACTTAAATCTACGTCATTTTGCTGAGGAATTCTGTGCGACTGTTGTGGTTTCCGAATTTTATTTTTCTCAACATGCTTGCTTTTTACAAATAAAAAGCTAATATCAATTACATAAGGTGTTAGTCATTTCTTGTTACCAATAAAATTCTAAGTCTCCAATTCAGATTTGTATAAGAATTTTCCACAAATGTAGGTAATATTTTAAAATTTTGAACTCAAGAAGTTCATTTTAGAAAAAAGGAATCAAAATAAACTGATTGCGAAACTCTAAAGTCATAACACCCCTCGCTGTCCTTGAGTTGTGCATGTTTGCCTTCGTGATTTCACGGCTTGTGTTGTCCTAGAAAAGAACCTTCAAAATGAGACCTATATCATTAATATTGGAGAAAGTACCTTAAAGTGTGTAATTTAGATCAAATAAAACCAATAGTTTTGAGATATCACAGACAAATTAAAGTCTTTCTACCCCCTATCTTGACGAAAAAAGTTTTAACCACTATAGCTTTAATGTGTCGCTGGCTGCACCATTCTAAAACTGGTTTTTGGAGTAAAAAAATATTTTCCAGACGTAATTCAACTAATAAAAATTCAACAACGAAAAATATGATTATATTACATTTATTGACCAAATGCACGAAACCTTCAACCAACTGTACAAAAAAAGAGTTAATTATATTTTTTTAATATAATTACTTGAGCTTCAATGTAAACCTATGACTTTTTTTCACTAAAAACTATATCTTTCAAGTCTATCCCCCCCTAAATTTGTTGAACAATAGAACCCGATGAAACCATCTACAACTGACCAATGTGGGTTCATAACATATGTATATGTATGTATTGTATATATCGGGTTCGGGTCATAATACTGTGTTATAAAATTCAGTACGACAAAAGTCAGTATTTCCAAATCCTGTATGTACTATTTTAATTGATAATGTAATCACCACGATTTTTCTTTTTCAAAATATTTTCAGCATTTTGAAGTACAAAATTTTTAAAACAGGATATTTTTAAGAATAAGACATCATAACTATTTCTTGTTTCAACCTACTTTAGCAAAACATTTTAAGACATTAATGGCCAACGAATCCTAAGGTAAGAACCAGTACTTACCCTAGAATTAGCACTCAAATCGGCATCAACTCATTTATTCACATCATTACTCGGACTTAGTCCTTTCAATTTCTAAACGAGTATTTGGGAGCAACTACTCAAAACAATCTAAGACCTGGTAATTAAAGTTGTTAGTAATCGAGTCGATACTAATTGATTTCTTTAAAGAAGTAATAAGCTATAGTTCTTTGTCTAGGTACCGAATACTAGTTACAACTTGATATTTTCTGGTTCCGAAAAATCTTTAGTCTAGAGCCTAAATTATGGAATCAGAGCAATAAATTTCATTAAATTTGGCATTTTTCGACTGCTGATTTTAGAAATAGATAATGAGTGCGTTTATTTGATTGTTTTTAATTTTATAATATATAATTTGATATTCTTTGCTGTCCATTTAGTTATTTATAAGCTTTTGGACATTTTATAAGAACAAATTGGAACCATATTGAACCTCTTTTTTTTGAGGTTTTCGGCTATACAAATTACCTTTTGAATTTATTCTTCATTTGGTTAAATTAAATGAATTATTTATGTCCATTGACATTCAAGTTAAAATTTGAAGAAAATGTAAGGATAAGTGTGTTGCCATGGAGCATCTTTAAAATGCACATTAACTTTTAATACAAAAAAAAAACAACATATCTTATAATTAAGAAGTAATAGACGTTAATACATTTCGAAATTATTATAAGGTCCCGTATAACATTTGGCAAAAATATGCAGCAAAAAAACAACATTGTTTAAATTTTTGTCTCGCAAAATTAATTTAAAATTTTAATATTGATTTAGACATTTTTGTATATCTTTCTGAAGCTGCAAATATCAAATAAATTCAAAAACTCAATATTTTAAAATGCCAATTCAGTGTCAAAATGAAAATTAGACCAGTTTTAGATGTATTCAATTTTAGTACTGGTTTGTGAAGTTAGGTCGGGTACTAGTATGTGAAGAAATGTAACGGTACGAGTTGTTGGTGAGGGCGTTAATTTTGTATTGTATTTATCATCTTCTCAAAAACCGATGAAGGGGTTGGTGGAGGCGTGTGCTCCGACAGACTAAATTTATGTGTCTCTCGACGTTTTTCCAATCACTTCTGGCCATCAAAGAAGTACCAATACACACATCTTCTCAGATAGTTAGTAGCCATATTAAATCATTGGAATCTGTCTCAATAAACTCACTTACAGCTCGAAACTGTCGATCATTTTTTGTGGAAATGATAGAGCAATTCAACATTCACTTTGGGTGCTTGATCATAGAGACATTCCAGGAAATAGCAAAGCTGATGAACTTGCAAAAAGTGAAAAAAAACTTTACTTTTGATGCGCAATAAATCCAACATCGTTATACCCCTAGCTTCTTCTAAACTTATGCTATAGCATGATACTATAAAGAAACCAAAGCACTAATACAACCACCCGTCGGTCAACCAAGTTAATTGGGCAAGTACTTGATGCTAAATACTCTAAGCAACTCTTTTTGGTCGGTAGATTGCACCTTAACTCCATAATAGGAGTCCTTACAGGACACTGCTTAAGAGGTAGGCATGCTTTTCGACTTGGAGCTCCTGCAAAAAATTTTTGGCAAAAGCTGCATGGATGAAGAAAAAAACGAGACATTGTCTCTCTTTCTATGTTCATGCCCTGCCCTGTAACAAAGTTGAAGACTCCACCTTGGAGATTTTTACTACAATTATCTTCGTGATCTAAGAAATTTCAACATCTATTGTCTTAAACGCTTCATAGCTATAAGCTCTAACTGGTTCAACGACTAAGGTAAATCTGAAGATTTATGTGATGTCACAACCTTAACTTTCATCTTATAAAAAATTTTTCAATAAGGCCGGGTAGATGTTGAAATTGATTAACAAAACTATTCTTTTACTTGAAAGGCGCATGTATGCCATCCCAAATCGAAATGTTGGCCCTATTTTCGACCCCAAAATTCAGGTTCTCTGAGGTTCAAAGAGATTGAAAAGAGGATCACTTACTGTTAAACTTTTGCTCCTCATTTTAACCTAATAATGGCAGTTATCGGACAAAATACGATGTTTAGGATGAAATGAGGACGACAGAAAAAAGCCTCAAATTAACCTTTTTCATCTTGACCATAGCTTTTTTCTTTGTTCATTTACTCTCCCTCTCTTTCTTTCTCTTTCTCTGATACTACTTTATTATACTCTCTCTCACTCCCTTTTTCTCTCCCTCTGTCTGTCTCTCTCTCTGTCTCTCTCTCTGTCTCTCTCTCTGTCTGTCTCTCTCTCTCTCTCTTTCCTACTTGCTTTTCCCTTTCTCTCTCACTCTCTTTCATTTTATTTATTAGGAATTTTTTTAAAATAAAATAATTTATATTTTAATTTTATCCTTTTTTTTATTCATTAAACAAAACGGTTTTTATTAACATTAGTGATTAATTTAAAAGTAATAATTCTTCGTTGAAATCGTCTCCTTCGTCGTCGTTGTCGTCGTCTACGTCGTCGGAGTCGTCGTCGTTGCTGTCCTCGTCGTTGGTGTCGTCGACCTTACTAGCTCCATCGTTACCATTTTCACTATCACCAGTTCCATCCTTGTCATTTCCACCATCATTGTTGTCATTGTGACAACAAAAAAAAAACCGGTTACACGACCAGGTAGACTTATTAAGTATGAAAAGAGGACGATATCTATTTTCTACGTTGATAAACCTTCATTTAGGACGAAATGAGGTTCACAAAATATACGTAGAAAAACGGATAGAATCCTAAAGATTCATATAGGATAAAATGAGGACGATGAAAAATCCTTAAGGATGAAATGAGGAGAAAAGATCCTTTTAAGGATCAGAATAGGGCCAAAATTTCAACTCGGGATTATGTGTGGAATATGTAATCATTCAAATGCCCGCCCTGGCTTCTTACGGTGGCATGGATCCGTGGTCCAAAATGCGCCTCGTTACTAAATTTGTTTGTCCAAACTTGGGGTCCTCTTCCAAACGATTCGAAGCCCAATCAGCGAACAAACGGCGTTATCCATTGTCGTGAACTTTGAGCTCCTGGGTCAGTTGGATATTGTACGGGTATAGGCCCAAGTCCCGATGCATTCATTTTGATAATAAAGTTTTATCATTTGAACGTTCTGTCCATTCGTGTAACTTGCCATGATGATTTGGCATAAACAACTGAATAATAAACAAAAGATTTGACAGATGTCACTAAAACAAAATGGTCGCCATGGGGCGCCAAAATCTACCCGCGCCAATTGAAACCTTTATACGCCTTTTTATTGAATTCTGGCTTTTGTTTCAATGAGTAGTTTGCAGAATTTAAGACACACAGAACTATGAATAGTATCATTAAAAATTTTGATCACACAGTATTCTAAAAAAACAGTATTTTTACCAGTTCTTCTGGTTCGGATGCTTTGAAACAATGTTCACCTCTTTCACAGATAAACGAAATAATCGAAACCCAGACAATGAACAATGGTTAAGTTTCATCTTTATAAAATGCATGTATGAAGATTTCTTTCTCAAATCTAAAGAAGCTAAAAAAAATTTAATTTCTAAAAATTTTGCAAAAAAAGCACAAAAGGTCACCTCAACTCCTATCACAATTTTACTTAAAAAAGGTATTTTTATAACAACCCATAGCACGTTTCATGAAATTCAAAAAAAAAAAATCTTATTTGGGACATCATTTTTATTGTTTTATAGTTTTCTCCTTTAATCATTTATCAAAGCCAGCACAGTTTGACTAACTTATATCTTAAAAGGTACCTAATAAACGATAAAAGACTGAAACTGAAGTGAAATTCGATTCCCAAAGTAACCTTCAGATATTTCAAGTAAAGGTGTTGATGTTAATGGTTGATGCGTCCTCAATGTCGACGTTTACTTCAACCACATCACGTCTGCGAATAAATTTATAATAAACAGCATTAATAAGTTCTTTATCAACAGTTATGATATTTTATATTTTGTATCTTTATTCATATACATCTATGCCGACACATCAGAAGGGATGCTAATATTAGATACGTTGGCGTAGCGTCGTTCGTCGAGGGTAATTACCTGATCATGTACTTTCCGTAGTTTGTTTTAAAGTTTGTATTAACATATATTTATGTGCCTAACCATCTTAATCGTAAATTATTCTTATCCATAGAAAAGGTGTTGTCATATCAAAATAAAAAAGTTTGTTATACAAAATATTTTGAAAAGAAAATTGTGGTGATATTAATTTCCAGGATACATTTAATAAAGTTTAGTTTGTTGCCGTTGTTCAGTTTTAAAACTTGAAAGCTAAGTCTGTAAATTTACATTATTATAAAATAAACAATATTATATTTTTGTACAGTTATAAAGTTTAACTATAAGATAATATCATATCTTAAAGTGTAAGCAAGTCGTTAATAAATAAATACAATAAATAAATTCAAAAACTACTTCGTGAATTTACATAGCCTCAAAAAGCCTAATAAAAGTTTGTTTGTAACTCAAAATCCTGATGTGTTACATTGATTTTGAAGTCGGGTTCGAAGTAAAGCAATCAAAAACCTTAGAAAAAGTATAATTTGAGTCTCAACTAATCTACTAGTGTTATGAACCCATTTAAAGGTTTCAAATTAAACTAAACATTAGTACTTACCAACAAAAATATCTCAGTATGGTTTTTTGAAGATATCAAATAGCAAATTAATAAGGCATTTTACGAATTTTCATTAGAGTAAGGAAATAATTTGCTGGGAAACTTATAACAGTTTCTATTGGCAGAAACGTTATACTTTAGTAAAAAAAATCAAATTGAAATGCGGCACAAGTAAAATTAAAGGAATAATTAAATAATATAATAATAAATTATAATACCTATGTATGTATATACAATAATAATTAATGGAATAATTAAAATAATTTTTTTTTTAATTTATTGAATTATTAATGAAATTATTGGATTAGTATTTCTTTTTAATCTTCTACTTACTCCAAATTTAATTTAGTTTGGGAGAACAGCTCAAAAGGTATAGTGCAGCATTTTCTAGAGTAAACTAGTTCTGTTCAGTGAACGATAATCAGTGAAAGTCAGTGCAGGCATTTTATGAATTAACACACAAAAGCTACACTTTTTTGCCCAGAGTAGTCAAGTTCAGCTGGTTGAACACATGCAAAGGTTTACACTTCCAATAAAGAAATTTGATAAGTCGAATTGCCAGTTTTAATTTCTAAGATTTCTCAATATTTTCTCCGTCAGATTGACAAATCAAGAGAATTAAATATAAGCAGAAGTCACTACTCATTCTCACCTAGAAATTAAATTAGTAGAGTATTTCTTTTCTTGCTTTTTGAATTGTTGGATATAAAATAACTGAGAAAGAAAATCTTAATAATTTTATTTTCTTAAGTTTTGCCAACATAAATGAGACATTTGCAAGACAAATTTGTAATGGATTCAAATCACATGTTGACATCGCCAACACGAAAAATAACGCGAGCGGACATTTTTTTCAAGAAAAGCCACAATTTGACATGTTGTGTGGCTTGTTGTCCCGTTTTGTTGGAACCTTCATCGTTCAAGGCATGATTATCAATTGCCGGCTATGCTATTAATGTGCCGAATTATCTCATCCTGTAGCTCTTGAATTGTTTGCTGGCTTATCGACGTACACCTTTTATTTCACATGATCTTGGCGGTCAATTGACATCGGCATTACATGAGATAACACGGCCATTGAATTTATCGGGCAAAAGAGCTATTGTTTCTCTGGCTGTGTGGGAAGAGGCATCGTCCTGTTGAAACCACATATTCCACATCCATATCTTCTTATTCGGGCCATAAAAAGTTCGTTATCATCTCACAATAACGAACACCATTCACAGTAACTGCCTGACGGGCCTTTGAAAAAATTACGGCCTGATGATGCCGCCAGCCCATAAACCGCACCAAACAGTCACTCTTTGTGGGTGCATTGGTTTTTCGACAATCACTCTTAAATCATCATTCGCGAAAATTCGGCAAATCTGCTAATTGATAAATCCACTTAGGTGAAAATGTGCCTTATCGCTGAACAGAGTTGCAAAAATTCCAATGTCAATTCAATGCATTACTCAAAATTTTTTTAATGGATATTGTTCTTGACTGAAATAAAATATATAATGCTAATTGTACATCTATGAATTACCCATTAAAAATTTAATTTAAACTAAAAATTAAAAATTATTTTATTGCAAGTTTTATTGAATTAGTAAATAAATTTTATTTTATTGCAAGTTTAATTGAATTAAAATTAAAAAATAACTTCTATTCAAAATGAGCTACAATTTTTTAATTCAATGCCTAGTGGGAATTTATTCAATTATTTTCATTTATTTCAGTTAATATTCGAAATCTTGACGTAAAAATGTCCCAGGTTGAAGATTGACTGATACTAATTAATAAATTTAAAAAAAAAAAATCGTTTTTTGGTCGAACAATAATAATAATAAATTATAATATTTGAATAATTGTTGTTTTTTGTGTTATAATTGCGTGATAACTGTAAGTCATAATATTAATCAGGTCAAAAAATTTGGAAATAAAAACTTAAAGTATTTTAATTAATAATTGCGAAAGTCTGCCAAATAAAATAAAAATAAGTATTTTTATTTTAAAAGTTTTGTATTGGAAAATAATATTTTAATTTGATAGAACACAATTAAAAAATAACATTAAATAATAATTAATGCCATACGGTAACATTGAAAAATAAAATTTAATAAATAATTAAAAAAAAATAGAATTAAAAATTGGAAAATATTTTCTAATTTATTCAAAATGCATTATAAAATTCAATGCATTATTTGCAACTCTGTCACTGAACATGATTTTCTTCGAAAATTGATCATCTATTGTTACCACTTTTTGCTTTTGACCACTGACGACGCTTGAAATAGTCAAGAGTGCACGATATGCATTTTGATTTGAACGCCCATTTTCATAATAAGCATTAATAAATTTAACGCATTGCTCGATTGTGTATCTTTCAATGGTTCAAATTGAGTTAATCTGACATTGAGAAATGTCAAATGAAATGCATACAAAACTTGACGTTTAGGTGTGGTTTACATTCAACCCTGACAATTTAGCCACCGTTGATTTTAGACTGATGGTGCTGTAATGCTTTCACGCTCTTCAATTTTTTTCAGATTGCGACTACACACACAAGCAAGTCGACTATAAAGATTATAATCATCGCGTAATGCGCCAAAGTGGATGCAGAGAACTCACTTTTAATAACTTTATCAGTTATCACGTTTTAAAATTTTTAGCGATCTAATTTCGTAAATAACAAACATTCACCCAATATTTTGACAATTAAAATGACAGCTCAGTTTGTCATGTGTCAAATGCCAGCGCTACCAACCGTGACATGAATGACTTGTTACATACAAGTAATTTACAAATTATTGTTGAAGGTTCAAGGTGTGGAATCAGCTAAGGTGGTAAGTGATTAGGCAGGTTCAGACGTCATAAGGAATTTGAAAGTAAGGAAAGTTTCTAGTATATAATTGGTCAGCAGCCAAAAAATTGCCTTCCAATTAAGGCAACTTTATTGGAAGTTTACTGAAAAGTTAGTCAAGAAAAATCTCCCTAACTATTAAGTCAATTATACTAACGTCAAAATGACGGCTGATCATAATTTTTCATTCAACTGAAAGCTGAACTTTATTACTCTGCAATTACTTTATTTTCTGCACAATTCTATTTGATGTTTTATGTAAAAGGGTTTCTTGTAAAATTGGAAAAGGAATAAGTAACATTTCTTTAAAATAAGAAATCAAGAGTCAAGATGGACTTGCATGAAGAGTGTTTTGTAGACAATAATGTTTTGGTAGTTTTTGCACGTTTTACTGAAGGTAAAGGTTAGTTTAGTAAAGTTCTGAGATTGAAATTTATGACACTTGGAAAAACTTACTAGTTGCCTTGGTCCAAATTTACGTTCAAAGAATGCAATTAACTGCAAATGAAGGCCCTTATGTTGTCTGAACCTGACCATTGTCATATTTTTGATAGTCAAATTGACTTTCCGTCCGTGTAAGATGATTCAACGCATTTCAATTCAACAATTTCCTATTAGATTTGTCAAAACACATTGTTCCCATGTTGAAGCTTTAAAGTGTTTCCTATAATACTCGTGTATCTTATCAAAAGTACCAGATTCTATTGAGATAATATTCTTAATTTTAATAGCGATCTCGATGCACTTTAACTTGTTTACAATGATGCACTTGAAGCTGCATCTACATTTGTATGAAATCCCAATTAACTCAGATGAGATTTGCATTTACTGATTTATTTGATTTTCTGGAAATATTATGGCAACGCTTTTCCATAACTACATAAGATTACCGGTAATTCCCCAAAGATAACACGTATTATTCTACAAAATTGGATATCCACTTTTTACACAATAAAGTACATATGTCTATATGTATAGTTATAAATACATATATAAATATACATACATATGTATGCATTTAATGTATTATTTTCTTTTGTGATACGATATGACTAAGTCTTCAATTTAAATACTTGGCGTTATCGTAGATTTCGTCGAGGGTAAACTCTATACTGAGCTGGGCGGTAGTGTGGCAGTATATTTTCACATTTCGTTTGAAGGCGTCGCCGTCGCCGGCTTAGTGATTATTTATCAGAACAAAAATCCAAATTTGTATTTATTCTGACAGTTTTGAATATAAACAAAAAAATGTCCGTAATTTTGTGTGATTAAAGTCATTTGTTTGTTTTTTTTTTGGCACAAAGCAAATTTATCTACAAATTGATTGACATACGTAAAAAAATATAATTAATAACGAGCCTTAACAACTGGAAAGCTTATATTGTTATCCAAAAATTCTGAGAGTATAGCTCAATTCCTACGAAGGTTAAAACTAAAATTTATATTTTTAAAAGTTTGTGTTGTGTCAGTTCGTTTAATATTTTCAAAGAGGTACCTTGTGTCTTTCTTTTTTAATTTTCTCGTTGGCTTCATAATATAAAAATAGTTAATGAAAAAAATAAAAGATTCTTTGTCCTTAAGTGGCATATTCCAATCCAATATATCCTTTAAAGTTATAAAATTGATAGAATGATAGTAAATACCCATGCAAATCATTCTCGTGCATATTATTCTTAATAATTATTTTTTAATTCTCTAATTCTGATAAAATAATATTTTTTGGTTGTGTTTTGTGTGTGTAATTAAAAATTGGTAGATTCTGTAGTGATTTCTTTGGAAAAGTGACTTGAAACGTAATAATTTTTAACAGTTGTCTTGACCAGTGCGAATATGTCAAACATTTAATACATTGTATTTTTCATGTTTGAGAAAGTGTCAAAACAAATTAAAATTGGATTAAATCTCGATTTTACCTCATACCAGACTAAAATTTATGAAAGGATACATCCCAACTCAAGAACATTGGTCAGGTTCAGACAACATATGGGACTTCATTTACAGTCAACTGCATTCTTTAAACGTACATTTTGATCAAGGCAACTAGTTAGTTTTTAAGTGTCATAAATTTTAAACTTGGAACTTTACTTCACTAACTTTATTTACCATCAGTTCATTGTACAAAAACTAGTAAAAACTTTATTGTCTACAAAAACTCTTCAGGCAAGTTCCAAGTCCATCACGATTAAAGGAACATTACTTATTTTTTTTTTCATTTTGACAAGGAGCCCTATTACACTAAACATTAGATGGGATTGCGCGGAAAATAAATTAACCATAGAGTAATAAAGCTCAGCTTTTAGTTGACCGAAAAAAACATGATCAATTTATTTTGACATAAGTAGACTTGACTTGATAGTAAGGGAGATTTTTCTTGACTAACTTTCCAATCAACTTTCCAATAGAGTTGCCTTAATTGGAAGTTAATTTTTTGGCAGCTGGCCAATCGGATACTAGAAAGCTGACTTACTTTCAAGTCCCTTATGTCGTCTGAACCTGCCCATTCATGGATACCTTTGGATTTCTTGATATACCACCTGTTTTAGATTAGCTTTTCTCTTACATTTAAAACACTAACAAAAAGGTATACCTTATCGGTCTAAGATTGAACCTAGCCATTAAGTGACGAATTTTGGATAATTTTGAATGGAATTCAAATTTTTCACTTAAAGCATTGGCCACATTGGCAAAGAAAAAAGAACAGGTTCGTTCGATTACCCCGGTCCTTGTCTCCTTAGCCTGTCAAAAATATTTGTACGATAAAAGATTTTGTTGCTTGGGTTTTGCATCACTTGTGTGGTTTTCAATTGGTAAAATCAATCAATTTATTTTTGATCTACATTTGTCAAAACACAAATTTCCGCTGTTTTTGCATTCCATGGGGCAAAATAAATTGATTTATTTTTGATTTAAGATCAAATCTGCACATCTAGATTTTTTAGCAGAATTACCCTTCTGTGCACCAACACAATTATACAAATACGTTTAGCTTGAAATTTGACAGCTATACCGCATTCGTGAACACGTACATAAAGTAACACTAATACGTTGACAAAAAAAAGAAACCATTCCAATCGAAAAAAAATCAATTTTTAACGGAAATCTCAATTTACCCATTTAAAACCACATTATATGTATTTTCTTTTTCTTCTTTAATCAAGATCATACTTGATCGCTAATCCGCTGATACTAACGTCGTCGTCAAATTTTTAAAGAATTGCAATGTAAAATATTATAAAAACAAACTAATTCAAATCATTTAATAGGTACAAGCTTATTTTCTAAAAAAAAATATTTCATTCAACCACACTCGTACTCGTACCTATAGTTATTTTAATTTAACGTAGCCATTGTTCTTATTTTAATCTAGCCACTTTTAACACCATATTTAGAAAAAAAATCTCACATTCAAACAAAATAGCCTTTATATTTAAAACTTTTAAGATTCGTTATAGTAATTGATTTTTTATCTCTTAATTGGCAAAAATATAGATGAACATTTCTCAAAAATGGGTCTTAGGTTGGTTAAAACTTTGTGACCAGAACAGATGAGAGATTCATCAAGGCAAGCCTTTGAGTATATAGATATGTATATATGCCAGGGAAAAAACGAAGACAAAATCTTAAACAAATTACATTGAACACTTTCTATTCTATCAATATGAACGGAATAGTATGGCGTATTAAACGCAAGCATATTTAAGAATTGGTCTTACAAAAGAAACACACAGAATTTTAAAAACATATGGATCACGGAACTCTCAGAAAAATCTTTTGACGAAACCAAATCTTTTGTTAAGTTTTTTATAATATAATTACATATATTGATCAGTAAATGTTAATTTTTAGTCTAGTAAAACGCCAAGGTCAGAAAACCTGGATTCTCTATTTAAACGTGACAAATTTAATATGTAGTCACCATTTATTATAATACGTTTGCGTGTACATTTGCCAATATTTAAAATCAAACGTTTTTTATTGCACCATTTCCAAAATTAATTAAGATGTTTTTGTAGCTCTTTATAATCCTCGATCGAGTTGATAATTCGAAAAATTTTAAAATTTTTAAAAATTATTTAAAACAGAAGCCAAATCAATAATAAATAATAAAAAAAGCAATGGACCAAGGTGACACCCTTGAGGTACACCAGAGTTGACTATAAATTGACATGAAGGGTTACTCCTGAACATAACACTACGAAATGACGAAATTCACATAATTAAATGGTCTTTAAGTCCGATTTTACGAACACAATTCACTGGTGACTTATGCTTCAAAGTGGCTGGCTTATACGCCATATAGTTGTCGGGGATTAGGCCTGTCGGCTGCCACGGGGGTACTTGCCCCAAATCATTTTTAAAACAATGGCAAATCCTTATCTTCATAACAAAGCTACATTCTTGGCCCTAACATTAAATTATATTCTTCTTGAAAACCACACGTTCCAAAAAACACTTTTTAGTCAATCTAAATACTAGTAGAACAAACTTTATTGATTTAACTAAAATTAATTAAAGAAAAAAGAAAACCAATTCACCTGCTCAAATAACAATATTTTTGTTTTCTTTGTCTTCATTTCTGAATTGAAACTTATAAAAAAGAAAATATGAAATATGAGAAAAATGAATACAATGAAAAATAAAATGTAAACCACCTTCTAAAAAAAATACATTACACAAAATGTTTTCTTATGATTCATTTGTTTCATATGATATATCTCTATACAATGAAATTCTTCTTCACAATTCAAAATAACCCTTAGGTGCATCAAAATAAAAACATTGTATATTATTTTCTTCGTGTTTTTAATAATAATAATCTTTATTTTATTGACTTTGAAAACATAGTCAAGACAAGCAATCTTATGAGGCTTAAAACGGAAATATTTAACATTGTCTCGTCACCATAAATCTTGTTTGCTATCACCAGTCAGTGAGAAATAAATCTTAATAAGAAATAAAAAATTAAATTCACTCTCGACCGCAATGTTCGTTCTTTTTTTCATTTTCATTAATTTATTTTCTCATTCATTTTCATACACAGAATATGGCAACGAATGCTGGCTACGATGATAATGGTGATACAATCGAAGCAGCGCGGGTAGGCTCAAACAATGCAAGTGATTTCTCATCATATTCAGCACAGCAAAGAGTGCCAGCGACCATCGCATACAGTAATGACCCACAAATTGCCCCAAATGAAGGAACACATTTGAAATCAGCAAGACAAGCATATTTCAGTGATGAAAAAATTCTAATACCTGAAATTGAAAAGGTTTGTTTTTGTTTTCATTTTAAAGGTAAAGTTTCACTAAAAGACTGTTTTTATTTCTCTTATAAGGTCGGATTCAGCTTTAGAAAACTATGGGCTTTCACAGGTCCAGGGTTTCTTATGTCAATTGCTTATCTCGATCCCGGTAACATCGAATCTGATCTTCAAAGTGGTGCAGCAGCCAAGTATAAGATACTATGGGTTCTTTTCGCAGCTACAATCTTAGGATTGCTAATGCAGCGGTTATCAGCAAGGTAATATTATTTTTACATATATATTCAATCCATAATTTCACTTGGAAACTAATTTCTTTTAAATCACAGATTAGGGGTAGTAACAGGCTTGCATTTAGCAGAAATGTGCTACAGGCAGTACAAGAAACTTCCACGCTTCGTACTTTGGATAATGATCGAAATTGCGATAATTGGTTCCGATATGCAAGAGGTTATTGGCACAGCAATTGCGATATACCTTTTATCAAATAAAGTGTAAGTGTTGCTCGATTTTACACGTAGCGTCTTATCAAACATATTGATTATTACTATTCTCATTATTAAGTGACGTTAAAATTTCGTTTTCAGTATACCATTGTGGGGTGGAACGCTTATCACCATTATTGACACGTTTACGTTTTTATTCTTGGACAAATATGGCCTGAGAAAACTTGAATTGCTTTTTGGCTTACTTATAACTGTGATGGCTGTGACATTTAGCTTTGAGGTAATAACTATTTATTTTAAAATCACCTACCGACCGTAGTAGTCAACAAAAAAAAAATGCAAGCAGGTGATTTAGTATAATTTTTTCGTATCCGTCCCTCCCGACTTGATAGCAACAAAATGTATTGTAATTTATGAACAATTTATTTAAAGACCTTGGACAAAAGAAAAAATTGAATAGGGGATAATATTATTGCGACCTAGCGAATTGATATCAGCAGTGTGAGATTATTTCCGCAATAATGTATTGTCTGTAATTAAAGTAACTCACTTTGATGCGGTGTCTAAAGCTTTATCAATTGAATGTTTACGTTTTCATTTGCGAGAAAACAATGAAGCAAACTGACATTGAATATGAAATTTTATTTACCTTATTTTTCTTATTCTTATTATTTATTGCTTATCATGCGAAATTAAATCCGAATTAACTTTAAAATTGTGTAAATATTTATTTATTAAAATATTTAAGTGGTTTGATGGATCTTAACTTGAAAAAAAGTGATAGAAATTTTCTCTAATTTTCCGATCGGAAGAAATTTAAAAAAACATGTCTGATCGTATGTTTGATTTAGTTCGGTTTGATGTTAATATGATTTTTTATAAGAAACGTTCTTTTCGAACCTTCGTCGTTTTTGAAAACAATTGTTTTCTTCTTAACTTAGACTGGATTAAAGAATATTTAACTTGTTACACCAGATTGGTTTTAGTGAAATATTTTAATTTAACTCTAATTACTTTGTGGAGTTGTATTGTACTGAAATTATAAATTTGGATACAAAGATTAAAACGTTTAAAATGAGAGTGAGCATTTTTGTATTTTTGAACGGAAAATATAGAAGCAATATATGTTTAAGAAGTATAGTATAAATACACTAGTTTGTCTTTTCTGGTCATTTTTATATTCTATATTACTATCTTCATTGTGATAAGTATGTAACAATAATATATGTCGGACCTAACATGAAAGGATTAAATTCGTCTACGTAAAAGCCATACAACATTATGGATGCAATAGCATAGGCAGATCATCCAGAGAATTTTCTCTACAAATCTGTGTACGAGTGAAAGGTCCGATAGAACACTACAACACTCGCTCTGATAAGGCTCAGTTCGCTCAGTTCTGTGCGAGCTTAAGGTCAAAAACGAATTATGTTGCATTAGGGTAAGAGGACAGCTAGAATTTTTTGACAGTTTTTTTTAGTATCGAATAAAAATAGACTTATCTCGACGCAATTATACTCATGCCAATGATTCAAACACTTAAAGAGACATACGTATATACAATGCTTCGTTCTTTAAAGACATGATACGGTAAGGCATACTAATACAAAATTATATTACACAAACCTTTAAAACAGCATGTTTCTGTATAAACGCCGCAAACTCTGGTCGCGATCTTGACAGATCGTCTGTCAATAAGTGGCGTTGGTATCCTCCATGGTATAGGCCTCGTCGACACATGACACAGTTACGATTTTTCTGTTCCATTTTGAGTAGCAAAACAGTCAATCCAGTGTATTAGCATATGCCAACGTTTAAAGCGGGTAATAGTCTCCAGTAGGGTTGCAGGGGTCAGGGATGAAAATAAAAGAGATAACACAGAGAAAACTTAAACAGCGGCTAAACTTCGTCATGAGCGCAGAGACCAACGGAAAGGATGACTGTGCCCCGCGCACAGGGGGTATCCTGAGTGTAAGGGATGGTTCGTCTTATCCTTGGGCAGTACAAGGTCGTAACGTTTGGAAACGGGGACCGAAATTCCCATTGTCCTTTTGAAAAATGAAGACACAATTTTTAATGATCGGATTACGGAAAGCATTAAAAACTCGACCTTACCGCTGAAAAGTTTTCCATTTTTGAAAATCACTAACTTCTGGTTGTTATTTATTTGTGCTTATGCTTATAGAAAGTACGACTTTTGACGTGGAAATGCAAAAATACATTGGCCGGATTAAATGCACGTATATTGTTAAAGCTCCATCCTTTGGAACTCATAAATCCTGATATAAAACGAATTCAAGCCTGGACGTCTTTAACTCAACGATGAAGTTCATGAAGGTCTTTCAAAATCAGTAGTTTTGCAATAAACAGTGGAACAAGATTGTCTTGTGACTTATTCTGTGATAGGGGTTACCTTAAACATTAGACTATATCATTTAAAAAAAATGCAATTCAATTTATTTGTGAAAAAGGTAAAGGGTGTCCCAAAATTAACGCAAGATTTGAATTTGCCGCCATTTGTGCAGTGAAGTGTTGGCAACTCTGAAAAAAAAGCAATTTGACAGCTAACAGTATAGGGTTTTTAAAAATGGAGCGGTACACGAGAGAACAACGTGTCTTCGTTATTAAAGAATATTTCAAAAATAGTGAAAGCTTGGCGGCTGCAGTTCGAAAATTTCATACAAAATATAATCGGAATAGTGTTTTAACTTCGTCAACTGTGAAGAGATTAATTGAAAAATTCATGGAGACTGGATCCGTTGGAGACGCCAAACACACTGGTCGTCCAAAAACAAGCCGTTCAAATGTGAATGTCGAAGCAGTGCGTGAGAGTGTTGCTGACAATCCAGGAACCTCAATTCGACGTCGTGGACAAGAATTGCAAATTTCAAGAACCTCTCTACAGCGTATACTCACCAAAGATCTGTGTCTTCATGCTTACAAAATTCAATTAACACAACAATTGAAGCCTAATGACCATGGACAGAGAAGAGAGTTCGTTGAATGGATTATTGAACATCAACAAATGGACCCTGATTTTTCGAGCAAAATCATCCTAAGCGGTGAAGCACATTTTCATCTTGATGGCTTTGTCAATCGCCAAAATTGCCGCATTTGGGGTTCGGAGAACCCACATGTGATTGTCGAAAAACAAATGCATCTACAACGCGTGACTGTATGGTGTGGATTTTGGGCTGGAGGTATAATTGGGCCATATTTTTTTGAAAATGATGCTGGTCAAGCAGTGATTGTTACTGGTGCTCGATATCGCGACATGATTACACAGTTCTTTCTGCCAAAATTGGATGATATTGATGTGTCCAATATGTGGTTTCAACAAGACGGTGCCACATGTCATACAGCCCGTGAAACAATTCAATTACTGCATGAGACATTTCCAGGTCGTGTACTCTCTCGTTTCGGTGATCAAAATTGGCCTCCTAGATCGTGTGATTTAACACCATTAGACTTCTTTTTATGGGGTTATTTGAAATCACAAGTCTATGTCAACAAGCCCACAACCACCCGTGCATTAAAGGAGGAGATTCAACGCTGCATCAACGAAATTCAGCCACATTTATGCAGAATGGTCATGGAAAATTTCAACAAAAGAGTGCGCATGTGCATGCAAAGCCGTGGAGGCCATTTGTCCTATGTTTTATTCCATACATAACCCTATCCTATGTACTTTACGAGTCAATAAAAATATAACTATCAAAAGACTAAAAACGGCGTTTTCTATTTAATTCAAATCTTGCGTTAATTTTGGGACACCCTTTATATTCAAGTTGGAGCTAAGGATTTTTCGGATGTCTCAGGAGTCGGTTGATATACCAGATATTCAGTGTTGAGGATTGAATGTGCATTGAAATAAAGTATCATTATGTATGTATTGTATTTATGGTTCACTATTAAAAAAAAGGATATATGCTCTTGCTGGCTTTTTTGTAGAACTATTTAACCCTTAGCGGCCACACGGTGTGATTCGTTGCCCAGGCTTAAAAAAGTGGAATTAGAGTTTTTAAACCTTTCAAATTAATACAACAAACGACATCTGATGGTGGTATATTGGTAATTAGTTAGCTCAGTCCGGCGGTAACCGTTGTTCAATGGAAATATGCATTTTTTTAAATTGACTTTAAATTAACATACAAAACCCATGAAAAATATTGAAGAACTCTCCAACTTACAATATCCACACATCTTGTTCAATTGGGTTTTTAATCCTGGGATAATGAGTTACCCCGTGTGGCCGCTATGTTGCCTGTATGTGTCCTGACTTTAAACTTATCGCCATATGGTATTTTGGACAGTTCATAAAATATGTGTATGAAATATAGCTTATATTATATATTTCGATTGCAAGCTATATTAGTCTACGGTTTTATGCAAATCAGTTCAGTACTTTTTACTGAATCAGTTTTTAAAGAATCAAAACATTGAATTGAGGAAGCATTTACCGTACAGTCTTGGTTTAGCATCTACCGAATTTTTCCTGTTCCCAATACATTAAAAATAAATTTCGTAAAAATAGAGTATTCTACGCCAAAAGAAGCTTAAATTGGGTTTTTTATAGTCCTTTCATACTAAATGGTATAAATGTATCTATAGTTGGTGACTAGTTATGGAAAAAATTATTTACGATGTCTTCGAGAATATGTTGGAAAACCGTTTAAAATAAATATTATCATCCAAAGTTAATTTCTATTGCAAAAGACATTCTATCCTAAACTCACCTCTTTCTATACCAAATTCGTCACGCATAAGTCTTTATTCAGGGTTGATTTTTAAAATTTTTAATTTCATTTTGAATAAATAAAAACACAAAGTCAAACAAATTCTCTTCTAGTATGTTGTCTCAAAACCTGATCAAATTGAAGTCATAAAGGGAATGTTCATCCCTTGGTGTAGTGGATGCGATTCCAAAGTTTTTCTCCAGGCGGTTGGAGTTGTTGGAGCTGTCATTATGCCACATAACTTGTACCTACATTCAGCCTTGGTTAAGGTAATTTAATAAAATATTTAAACCAATCAGTATCAATAACAACTGAAATAATTAAAAAATAATTTCTTACAGTCTCGTGATGTTGATCGAACTAAAACAAATAAAGTTAAAGAAGCAAATTACTACTTTTTCATTGAAGCAACTGTTGCGCTTCTAGTGTCACTTGTCATCAATGTTTTTGTTGTGGCTGTATTTGCTCATGGTCTTTATGGAAAGACTAACCAAGAAGTGGTAAGATACGAATATAAAAATATTTATCCACATATGCATATTTTTTAAACGAAACTTTTAACAAATAGCTCGATGTTTGTGTTAACCAAACGATGTATCCTGATGCCCAACATTCATTTGTTGATAAGAACAATGGAACAGATATAGTTAATGCTGATTTATACAAGGCTGGTCTATTCTTGGGTTGTACATTTGGGGCAGCTGCAATGATTATATGGGCTGTGGGAATATTAGCTGCTGGTCAAAGTTCAACAATGACAGGAACCTATGCTGGTCAATTTTGTATGGAAGGATTTCTCAATTTGCAATGGCCTCGATGGAAGAGAGTTTTCGTTACACGTTTCATTGCCATTGTTCCCACATTTTGTGTTGCATTCTTTAGTAAAATTGAAGATCTTACCGGTATGAATGATATATTGAATGCAGTCATGATGCTGCAGTTACCATTTGCTGTTATACCAACGGTTGCCTTTACGTCATCGGTTGCCATTATGGGAGATTTTGTAAATGGATTGTAAGTTTAGATATATAATATATGTATATTATTTTTAAATTATGAATTAATTAATTTCATTTATATTTTACAGGGCAAATAAAATATTTTCGATTATTGTTTGTGTAGTCGTAATAGGAATTAATTTATATTTTGTCATTGATCAAGTACGAGGTGCTGATTTGGACACTTTGGTTCTTGTGTTGATTTGTAAGTTAACTTATTCAACATTGTACATTTTTTATTAATTGAATTTATTTTCAGGTATATTTTCTATTCTGTATTTGTTGTTTAATATTTATCTCGTGATACACATGTCGGCATGCATGGGCAGCCAAAGAATCAATGACAGTCCGGTAGGTGGAATATTTTTGATTTTAATAATTTTATTCATAAAAGTGTTTTTATATTTAAAAAATTTAATTTATACGAAGATAAGCGAAGCCAAGGTATCTGTTAGGATTATTATTTTGTAGCTATGGCCAGGTTTTTTCTTTTTAACCGTTATTAGCAATTATCATCAGAATGAAATAAATAATTTAGGTGGCGCAATAATCCATAGAGAACCAAATCCTAGTGACTTACAACTCTAAACCATTCCTGCGTGCAAGTAATGTTGTCAGTTTTAAGTCGAATCTGAACAGCTTATTTGAGAAAGCTTTTTTCATGATAACAATTACTCTTGAAGAACTTGTCAATTTCTCGCAAGAGGAAGTACCCGTAAATAAAACTTTAGGTGGCCTTCTGACCTTCTTCAGAATTATCTTCCTAAAATATTAAATATATTTTTAAAATTGAAGACATTTAATTTACATTATCGCTGGAATTGCAAGATGCGCACAAAAAAATACCATCACAAGAGTTTAAATCAGTAGAGTGTCACAGTACATACATTTTAAAGCTAAACAACCAAGGTTTTAACAACAACTTCTTAAATTGGATCTCATCGTATTTAAAAAATAGAATTTATAGTGTTGTATTTTGTAATGAGTATTCGGATAAATTTGTTGTAAATTCTGGAGTCCCTCAAAAAAGCCTTTAGGTCCAATTTCATTTATAAATGTCCTGGTTTCAATCATAAAACATCATTCCGTCCTTATTTATGCTGATGACATTAAGCTTTTTCAAATTATAAGATCAACATTTGACTGTTTACTTTTGCAAGAAGACTTGTTAAGATTTAGGAAGTGGTGCAATAAAAATCGTCTCGTTTTGAATGTTCACAAGTGTAAAACCATGAGTTTTACACGCAAAAAATGTTCTTTGATTTTAATTATACGTTTGCTACATGTCATTTAAGTAAAGTCCCTGTGTTTTCTGATTTAGGTGTTATTCTTGATCCCAAGTTAACTTTTAATGAACACTTAAACTACATATGTAGTTAAGAAAACTAATATTATCATAGGATTCATAAAGAGATTCGGTCGCGATTTCCGTGACCCTTACGTTCTTAAGTTTATCTTTGTTTCATTTGTAAGACCTATAGTTGAATACAGTTGTGTAGTGTGGTCACCTTACTACTCCGTTCATATAAGAAGACTTGAAGCAATTTAGAGAGGATTTATGGGTTTTTGGCTTCGTTTTCTTCCATATTAACATGAACATACACTTCTCCTTACTCTCAAAAGCCAGCTTTAACAAACCTAGTAACTAGTATTGGAAAAGTTTGTTTGGAAAGTATTTGGAAGTTTGTTTTATAGTTGAAATTATTAATGGGTCAATATCATCACCATCAGTTCCAAGTCAGTTAAATTTTAGTTTAAGTCGTACAAGTAAAAGACTACAGCAAAAATTTCGCCTTATATTTAGTATATCAAACTACGGTGCAAATGACCCCCTCAATCAATTTTACTTTTGTGTAGAGTCTAAAAATGACAATCTAAAATGCACTAAATTTAACAGCTTAGAATAACTAATTTAGATTATTGTTATAGTATTATTCCCGTTAGTATTTAAAAAATTGAAATAAATCTAGTGACACTTATGATTTAAATATAATAAGTTCTTAAGCTACAATATAAAGAAAGAACCAAAAAAAAATGAAAGCTCCCATATAGAAAATAAAAAAAGCGATGAACTACCCTAAATACCAATCTCAAATCCTGGAATTCGGAAAGGTGTATCATTTTCTTAAGCTTTAACCAAAAATCCAGTTGCCTAGTGTACAAGCGCATGGAATTTTTAATTTTAATTTTTTTTTTTAGAAATTTGTACTAAAAATTGAAAAAATAGCATTTTCGTACGACAGAGGAAAATATCCATTTATTTTTTTGGTTTTGGTTTTGTTTCTGTTCTGTTTGTTTTTAATTAAAGCCAGGAAAGAAGAAGATCCACGATATTATTTTGAGTGGATACGAATAACAATATGCTGTTTATATCTTGTATGACTTGGATTTGAATCTAAGATAATTCTTTTCTTCTTTTAGTGGGTTAAAAGACTGGTACTACCATCACAGGACGGTTTTTCCATTAATGGTGTTAGTTCGCCGTACGCAAGGTAAGTCCACTTCTATGTTGTTTCTTTACTTTATGTTCTCAATAGGTTAATTTTCTGTGCTGTGAATTTGTTGCTTGATTTGATTTTTATTTAATTTATTTCTCTTAAAACTTTTTTATTTTTTAACAGTGGTGTAACTACAAAAATAGGTCTATCATAGATAAGAGTGCAATTTAAGCTTAAAATAACATTTATTAATAAATACTGGAACCATCCAAGTATTTGCTTCACATTTTTTTTTACATAATTTATTTACCATTGTAGAACTATTATAAATTGCTTAAAATTATTCATTTTTGTCAATAATTCTTGAGCTTTTAACGAATTTCAATTTTTAAATGTCACTAATAAAAAAAAAGAAACAATAATTATATTTTTTCACTGTCTTGTATATAAACAAAAAACAAAGAACAAAAACAAAAATCTTAAAATAAGAAATTGTTAACATATACGTTTTTGTGCCTTTATCAAACATAAACAAAAATAGAAGTGAATACAAATACAAATCGCTCCATAATTCTTTTACGGTTGTGTGTGAAGGGTGTATATTAAACTTTTTGGATTTCCTTCCCATTTTGTTTTATTAATATTAGTTTTAATTGTTAAACATTTTATACCAAATCAATTATACAACAAAAATTAAAACAAAAATATTCTCTGTGTTTCATTTTCACATGTCATCGTGTCTTCTATAAAAATGTGTTTTTTTATGTGTTCTGTGTAGCATTTCGTATAATTTACGTAGCTATAATACATAACGGATGCCTACTACTTACCTTATGTTTTCCTGCATATTCCATTGATCTGGTCACTAACGTGCCATTCAACAGCGAACTTACAGTTTATAATGGAGAAATGACTGGATATCCCACCAAACGATGAATCGGCGCAAAATATTTGTTGAGACATTTTTTTTATTAAAAACAAAAGACTTACTCAACTTGCAGTGCAATAAAATAAAAGTGAATTTAAATTTTAAAAAAGAAACCGTTAACGTAACTACTTTTGCAATTAATATAAGTCGATTGATGTCATAATATTGTTCTGAATTTACAAAAAAGAAAATGTCTTGTATAGTAGATTTAAGTTTTGTTATGTATTTATTTTATATTTTCTAATTTTATTTTTAAATTTAGTAAACAAAATTAAGACGATAATAGAATAAAAAAACTCAATAATTTGGTGTTGCCTTGTTTTTATTTTGTATTATTATTTATGCCTTATGTGTAAGCATGTAAGATGTTATCGTGAAATAATTTTATTATTTTTATAGTCCCTATGTATTCCCTACGCATTTGATGTTGTTTTATTTTTTTTTATTTTTCTATACTAATTTATTTCATAATATCTCATTTTAACTACATTCACAGACTACAAGATAAATACATTTCGGACTGTATTTCAAAATACGACTCATAAATCATAATCAACGCCAATAAAGTATTTAGTATTGTATGTATTTAAAATAATAATAATAGTAACAACGTACATAGTAACTGTTGTAGTTATTGAAATACCTATTATATTTAGTATATGTGCACAAATATAGAGTTCTACCCAAGAAGCATATTTAAGACTCTACAAGAAAAAAGGGAGTATTAAAAACAAATTGCTTAAACAACATAATTAGGAATCGTTTTTCATACAACCAAATTTGTCTAATTTAGTTCAATAAGAATGTTTTCTAAATGCGGTTCTATATTTGTAAAAACGTTAAAAGTTTCATACTCTAAGTTGATTACAGATCTTTTTTACTTCTTTTATGTGTAGGCGCCGCCGCCGCCGCCGCCGTCGTCGTCTTCTAATGTGAAGTTGATAATTTAACAGCTTAAAATAAAGGGATACTTTGAACAATAGAGCAACGTTTACATATTGGGCCCTATCGGTAATCACCCGGGAATTTTATTTCCCACGGGTTTTACCCCAAGAAATATTTCCAATTGACGTGAACTTTCTTCGGAATACATTTGCCCTTGATTGAAAAAACTAAATTATTTTTGAAGATCAATTTCGAATTGTTTGCAGGATCATAATTAAAAAAGATAAAGTTTAAGTTGAAATTCCCTTTACACTAAAAAAATATTTCAAATAAATTTCCCATCAATGTGCGTGCGTTCACAAGAAACAAAATAATTGAAGCTTTTGATGTTGCCAATAAGATTTTTGCGTTTGAACAATTTGTTAAACTGCAGTCTTCAATATATTTTTTTAATTAAAAAAAATCCCTTCACTTCAAAATACGGTTTTCGCAGTAACATTTCTTGTTGTTTGGAATAAAGATCTCCCAATATTAGCAAGATCTTCAAATATACCTAATTTTATCTGTCAAAAATGAACAAAAATAGGCTGTCAACTTCTTGCAATCGTTTGTACCCTTCTAAACACCCAATTTTATGTATTTTTAAATGATTGGACGATTGTCCACTAATTTGATATTGGATGATGTTTTTTTCCAAACAAAAGCAGCCAATTTTTAATTGACAGAAAGTTTTTTTGAGCAGGAGACAACAATAAAAGTCTACAGGATTTTGAAAACTACGAAATTTACATATATATTTTTTAAAATGTTTCTGCACGACCTCATTCTTTCGCTACTAAAATACAATTCATATTCTCTGTCATCTGTGGAGAAAATTATCTTCCAATGAGTCTACCAATTTTTTCATTTTCTAAAGTCTTCCAACCGTGTAAACAGACAATTATTGATTGGAAGATACAAAAATTGTCGGCAATTATCATCCGATTTTCAACCAAAAAATTGTCTAATATTTGGATAAAATCAACCAACCGTAGAAAATTGGTAATTGGCACCTAATTGGATGCTATTGGAAGACTTTTGACGATTCGGCCAATATTAAAAGATCTTTCAATCGTGTATACTTAAGCTTTATGCCCTCATTATGAGGCGAAGCGAACGTTCGCTTAAGTTCGAATTTCAAAGCGAATTTCTTTTTTGATAGGATTATCGTTAGCGAGCTTAGCTATTCGCTTCAAATACCAATGGTGCCATCATTATTTCATTACAAAAAAAAAAAAAAAATGAAACGTCCAATAATGACTTTCAATTAGTCTTGTATTTCTCAGATTGTGTTTTTATCTTCTGATTCATTTATTAAAAAAAACAATGCAATGTTAAGCAACATTGATTTGTTTTTTGAAGATAACGATTATGACAGAAAGAGGGAAGAAAGGATAAAGATACATCTAAAAGATCTGCTTGGGTCCCAGTCTGTGTTTGCAACAACTTGAATCGTTCAGATTCAATTGCATTGGAATTGTTGATCTATTCGGACTTGGCAAGGAACTTTGTTGTGCAGATGATTCTTGGCCATGATCGCCTTCGTTGCACCCTCAATGAGTTTTGTTGAAAAGATCCTTCAACCTCTTCACATACCTCAAGGTTGATACTAATCTCTTCTTGAAGTTCTTCAGAATTAGTCGTCACATCGGTTGAAAGTTAAGCCTGTGAATGTATACCAAAGCAATTGCCTTGTGGATAAACCTTCCTGCCTCAGACTAAGAAGTCTGCCTACAGCTTGCTCTAAAGATTACAAAGACACCTGGCAGTATGGTCCTCCACCAATAGCTGTGGTATTTTTTTCTTATTTTGAGCAATTTTTTGTTTGAGCTTTACATTGTAGGCCAACCAAACCTATTTGCAAATAAAAACTTCTTTAATGGAAACTACAAATTTGTATCAACAAACCTTATCCCAATCTTTTCCTTCACGAAACGGAGGTCCAAGTGTTCAGTTCTTCAGCAAAACTCTGCCAATAATCTTTTTGGTTCCTTTTTGATGAACCGAATACTCCTATGCCGCTAGCCATATCGGGATTCGTTTCCATCGATTGCAACAGCCTAGAAAATTGATTTACATTTGTCCTTGAAAATATAATTTTGTATTTTCTTTTTTTGTTATAATAATTAAAAAATTATGTGCAAATACCGATTCGATAGAATTTGAAGTTTTGAGCCGTTAAATTAGCGAACATTTGCTAATGATAATTTAGCGATAACCAAGTTCGATAATGTTTTGACATTTGAAGCGAATCGATACTCATAATACAAAGTTATCGAATTCGCATGTTTTTAAGCTTGATTCGCTACTCATAATGAGGGCCTTAGTTTTGTTTTGTTGAGCAAGTGTATGGGATTTTGAAATGTAGGTGGAAGTCATCCAAAGCGTAATACATGCTGCGCTTTGCATAACATATGCCATATACTTTCCAATGGAATACTAGGAAGACTAGACGGTTCTGGAATATACGCAGATTTATCCAATGATCTTGTCAATTTGTTTCGAATATAGTTTTTCTTTTGAAAACAAATTTGTTTGTATTAAAAACAATGTTTTTAGACTAATAATCAATATAATTTTGTAAACAAAAAGTTTTTCAAATCAGATAAGATTTGATTGCCAAATCTTTTTCCCTGTAGGTGTTTAATCCAGTCGCTTTATCTGTTTTCTTTTCCATAATACTGGCTTGGTTTTAACTTGAGTGTTTTAACTTGAGTTCGTGACATAATAAAATAAATCAAATTGTGTTAATTTATCAAAAACAAATAACATTTCCAACAAAATAAATGCGAATAAATTCTAGAGAAACGACAACAAATTTCTCCATTGTTCACTCTTAGAGTAAAATCACAAACGTCAAATTTGTGTGCAGTGGTTCGGCATCACTGCTTTTTTTGCGATGCTGATGCTTATGCAGCTGTTGATGATGCGATGCAAATCGGTTATTTATTTGACGTTAAAACACGCTTTTTTTTCTTTTATTTAATTAATGCTGGACGTTCTTTTATTAAATACATTAATTAATAATAATGACGGTAAAAAACATAATTTCGTGTACAATATACAAAAAGCAGTTAGTATTAAAATTAGTATACATTTTATTTTTGGTTTTGTGAAGTACTCCCTTAAAACACAAAACAATCATAAATAAATATCAATTTAATAAATGTTTGCTATTAAATTGCTTACGTTTCGTTTTCCTTCTCGTTATTTCCAAATGCATCAACGGTGTCAACAACTAATGCGCATCAGCTTATGCATCGTTGCAATAATGAACAGTTAACTTGATAAATGATGCCAAAATTTGCATTTGTGAACGTTTGACTTTGACGTTTGGACATCATTATTGCAGTGTTGCGTTAATGAATTAAAACTAAATTTTGATTGGAATTTCGAACATCATTCTCGATACGAACTTTTACAAACTGGGAAATCTCGTTCTCGATAGGGTCCATTGTGAATTGCACAAAGTTTATGCCAGAGGTCTTGTTTTCAATCCCCGCCTGTCCTCCTAGGGTTTTCTTTTCACAGACATTGCCTCTTTTGAGGAATAGACAAATCCTTTAAGAGTATTTTTTAGCCGTTCGGATTCGGCATAAGAACTGTGGATCCCCTTCATCTCTGAGATGACTCGAACACAGGAGAGAGTTGTGAGTTAATAGGCCCTGGTTCTCTACAGACTGTTGCGCCACCTAATGTATTTATTTATATATCATGAGAAACCCAAAGTTGCAAAATAAAATGTTTTTTCCTTCTTTAGAGCAAATATAAAAAACATTTATCTGAATGGTGGTATTCAAAAATAGATGTATGCAAAACGGTTATCAAAGTTTTCGACAAAAGCATGTACGCAAAACCGTCTTAGCTTTGTTTGATTTGAAACATCCGCATATCCTTAATGATGCAAACAAATTGCAAATTGAATTGTGGGGGTTTAAAGCAGTAAAGGAGAAATATTAAAAAAAAAAACTGGGCTTAGCAGTGTGAATTTCAGAAATGGGTTGCTAATAAAGTTCCCGCTTATAAAGTTGTACACTGATTAAAAACCAGAAATGTGTTCTTGTGTAGGGGCCCAGTTATTACATTAATTGGTTTTCATCTTTGAAACCAATTTTTTGACAGATCCGTTTTAGCAATCATTGAAAAAAATGTCTGTTTAAGTTAAAGCTATCATTGAACATTTTGTTTCAAGATTCAAAAGCGATTAGGAAAGTTAACTTTGATATTTTTGGTATTAAAATTAAGGTAATGAACTTAAGAATTTTTTTTTATTAAACTGGATATTTTTTAAGTGCATTTTGAATTTTTCAATGATGAAATCATTTTCAAAAACAACTGCCCTAAGGGGGCAGTTATGCCCAGGCTTGGGTAGTTCGTAAACGAAATAGTTTAGTTCACGATCAAATAGCACTGCAGTAACTTAAAAACGCTTGCTCGTAGACAACTATGAACATCATTTGTATAGCATTTAGCGCTCAAAAGTTACAGCCTTAAACCGAGACTTTTTGAGAAATAACTAAAACATTTTTATGCTCACATTGGATTTCAATGGGCAGGTTCAGACGACATAAGGGACTTGAAGGTAAGGCAAGATTCAAGTATCAGATTGGCCAGTGGAAAACAAATTGGAAAGTTGTCTGGAAAGTTAAGCTATGTAATTGTACACGATTGGATCTTCCAATAGTGCCAGATTTTTGGCAAAACATTTTAACCAATTTTCTATGAACCAGGCAAACACCAAATTTTATCTGTCGAAAGTGACATTTTCTATTGGCCGACTTCTTACACCCAATTTTTGTATTTTTAAATAAAAAGACGATTGTCCATTAATAAGATACTGAATGATATTCTTTCCAAACATTTAACTAGCAGAAAGTTTTTGACCAGGAAACAATTACAAGATTTTACCGGATTTTGAAAGAAAATAATTTGAAATGAAAAGAAATAAGAAGTCACCGTGTAGCAAAATAACGAAAATACATACAGAAAAGGATGGAACACATTATTTTATATTTTTTTATATTTTAAATGTTTTTGCGCGACCTGTTGTTTTCACTTCATATTCTCTATCATCTGTAAAGAACATTGTCTTCCAATGAATATACCAATTCTATTGTTTTCTAAAGCCGTCCAACCGTGTAAACACACAATTATTAATTGGAAGATACAAAGTTGTCAGCCTACTTTCTATACAAAAATTGTCTAATATTTTGATAAAATCAACCAACCGTATAAACGGTCACCTAATTAGACGCTATTTGACAGTTAGGCCAATATTGGAAGATCTTCCAATCATGCCTACTTAGCTTAAGTAAAAAAAAATATCTTCCTTAATTATTATGAAGTCCAGTTTAAAACAAAATAAGTAAGGTGGCGCAACAGTCATCAGAGAACCAGGGCCTAGTGACTTACAACTCTCAACCATTCCTGTGTGCGAGTACTGTTGTCAGGGATGCTGTGAGAAAGCACTTTTCATGACAAGAATTACTCTTAGACAATTTGTCAATTCCTCGCAAGAGGCAGTACCCGTGAAGAAAACTCTAGATGACACAGGCAGGGATGGAGCCCAGGACGTCTGGCATAAAAGTCAAACGCACTAACCATCATGCCACGGGTACTACAAGCCAAGTCTACTTGTGTCAAAAAGATAGCTGATATTGTTTTATTCCTTCAACTGAAAGCTGAACTTTATTACTTTGTGATTTATTTATTTTATGCACAATTCCATTTAATGTTTTGTGTAAAAGAAGAGTTCCTTGTTATATTAAAAAAGAAATAAGGACTTTTTCATACAATACAAAGCATATATTCCAATTGTAAGCAGAGGAATAAGAGAATCCTCAAACAGAAAGCTTTGCAGAAGTGTTAGAAAGTGTCGTTCCCCTAAAAATGTTAATAATCTTTTATTTATAAAACAAATATTCTAAACTTAGCAATAGATTATTTTTTACTTACATACGAGTACATTTTGCTAACAAAAATTAACAAACTAGACATCAAATGAAAAATCCGCTACATTTCATATGCTTTCACGTGAATAGAAGAATACCGCGCAGTATTACCGACTTATGTACACAGATTCACTTCAAATGAATAGCAGAATAGTGATTAGTGAAAATTCAAGACAATTTCCCCCCGATGAATATCAAGAATAGGGCTGAATGTTTTTGGTACTTTCTGGTTTTATTTTTCGTTCAAAGAATGCAGTCCTTTATTTAGTCTGAACCTGCCTAATAATTAAGAACATCAACACAATGACAATGAAGGATTAATCGTGTTCCATTCATCACAAATCAATTTTATTGGAATCCAAATTTGACAAAAGAAAAATCCAATTAAATAAAAAAAATGGAAAAGATAATATTATTCTATAACTAAATTAACACTACTTGTCATTGAAAGATATATTAAAAGTCTTGAAAAAGACAGGGTGGCACACACAAAGCTAAAAAGAAGGAAAAAAAGAAGAAAAATGGTAGAAGAGGTTACCTGAGCTTAACCCACCCGGTACTGTTAAACTGTGTTTTGCAATATAAGGAGCACATTTTGCAACAAAATGTCAGTTTTAAGACAAATTAACCACTTAGCATTACAATTAACCAGTTTATATTTCTGAAATTTCTGGGAATTTTCGTAGGCCTATTGACAGAGCAAGAGAATAAAACATATATACAGATATAAACACAATTTACTATTAATTCTCATCTAGCAATCAGATTAGCTTTGCATTCCTCTTTGAATTGTGCTATAGAGAATTCTTTAAAGATCGAATCATACAAGTTCTGTTCTCAGATTTCTGGCAGTAAGGGTAAGTACAGTTAAGACTATGATTGGTTTTCATCATTGAAAATTTTGTTTAAACATTTAAAAACGATTAAGACATCCAAATTTGTTATGTTTGGCATTAAAATGAGGCTTATCAGTTTTAATATTTTTTTTTTAATGAAAGAAATACTTTAATCAACCCTGAATTTTCCTTTTTGTTGATTTTAATTTTTTCAACGATGAAATCTTTTTTAATGAACAGCTGGAAACATTGGATTCAAAATTTGATTGCAATGACAGAAATTTTGAATGAAAGCTATAGCCAATCTGTCAAAAAAAAAACTCCAATGATTGGTTTCAATGATGAAAACCAATGATAGCTATAACTGGTCCCTAAAAGTGATAAATTTGTGTAAACATTTTTGTTTACATTTCTGTGAATACGAAAATCTCTGAGATCTTAGAAACATAAACTTTCTAAATAAATAAAAATAAGATATTAGTAGTGGATTTTTTCTTTATTTATGTAGATGAAAAATATTTTTTTGAATATAAATTGCAAAACAAATTTTTTATATACTGTTGTTTGAAGCTTTTTTGGTTTATATAGCGGTGCAAGATATGTATGTCATCTGTCATTCAAATAGCACTTATCATTAAGCTTACGCATGTTTATTTTGTTATATTTTTGTATTGATACAAAAAGCTAATATTTAATGATCTATAATAACAAGTGTTATTAATCATCTGTTATACAATTATAATAAAATTTACATTTTTGAATTCATTTTATACAATTTTTTTTTTTCAGAATGGATGTGCAGGATGATGCATAGCCACTATTGAACGATACTGATTCAGATAGTTATGAGATAAGTTAGCAATTAACTACTTGTCTTAATTGTTTGCACTTCGTACAATAATTTACTTAAATATAAAAATGAAAAAAAATAACAAAACATTTTTAGAAAATTTAACGCCGTGCCGTGACATAAAACCGCAATGACACTTTTTACTTTGTATGTATATTTTTGAAGTGACCAAACACAAAATTCCAATTGTAGAAAAACTGCGTTTTTAAATATTTTAAATTAAATTCGATAACTGCGAACGCGTTCTTTTAGAATATTAACAAGAGAAGTGTCAGAATCAAAGATCACCTAGTTTTCTATGCCACGGTAAAGAATTACTTTTTTTAACTACAATTTTGTGTACACCCTTTAAATTATTAATAAGGGGTATAAACATTAAAATTAAAATCAAGAGAAAGAATTTGTATGTTTGCGAAACAAAAAATGAGTCAGATATCGTATTATTAAATTGTATCCTTCAAACAAAAATTTGTCCATTGCATCTGCATGTTTGTTACTTTTTAAAAATTTCTAACGAAATTGAAACAAATGTTATCATTTATTTTTTAAATGGAAAATTGGATGCTTAATCTACATCACTTATTCGATAAGTTACATGAAACACAAAATTGTATATTATTTTTAAACAAACCGCATCACACAACTCATAGTAAACATAATGTTGAAGTTACATGTAACGAAATAATAAGGCACAAGACTTCAACACCGAAAACCAAAACTGTTATAAATTATATTACTTATATTATATTACTTTTGTTAAAATTGCCTGTTTTTTAAGTCAACATTTTAAAATATTCTATTTCAAAGGAAAATCCCTTATATTTGCTCCCAGAAATTAAATAAATAAAAAATCATAGTTTATTTCAAGTTACTCAAAGTTATGTTTTTAGGTCAACACGATCAGGTAGATCTAGTTTTATATGATTATGGATGTTTTCGTAAACGTCAAAAATCTGCGTTAGTACAATCGTGTTGCTGCTTTAGGTGTTTTTCTTTTTAAGCTCAGAGCAGAGCACTAAGCAGAGCCTGAGCTTTAATCAGAGCTCTCCGGCTTATTTGTGAAACACACTGAAGAAATGAAGTGTCAATGTCACAAGAATTAAACATGAAGTCAGAAAAAAGAAACACAACCGAGCGGTCTGATATCTCCAAACAACAAAAGAAACACAGATCTTTTTTTGACAGCTTAAGAAGAAAATCACATTTTGTTGCTTTAATAAACACATCAATTCTACAGGACGTACTTATGTAGGCCTATTTCAGTACACTTTTGAGTTGTCAGAAATGGCCGCTGCGATAGGTTTTAATTTAGTTCATGAGAATTCTTTTTTCAGGAGAATTAGTTTTTTATGAGAATATTTTTTTCAGTCAAGTATTTAATCTTTCTTCTTTAAAAACATAAAACATAAATTTAATTTCAAACAAGAAATTTAATAAAAAAAATACCAATAAGAATTAAAATGTTTGGCACTATTTATATTTTACTTTTATCTCTCTTACTTTCTGCAGTCAAAAAAATGTGGATGCACAATCTGTCCGGCGACGCTGACGTCATTTAAGACGTTTATATCTTCCATCATTTATGACGTTTAAATCTTCTGTCATTTATGACGTTTATATTTTCTGCATTTATCTGCGTTTATTCGATCGCAAATCTGACTTTATGAACATGTTTAATTCAAGTCTAAGTTATGCACACTTGTATGAAAAAACCTTATTATTCCGTTACAAGGTCTTGATATCGTATCGTTTTAAGATAACAAGCCTGCAATACGTTGTATTTTTTTCCTTATTAATAAATGTCAAAATTATTAAAATCAAATATTATTATATTACCTTACGTACCAAACATAAATATGTAATTTAAATATTGAAATCGAGCTGAACTACCTTAAAAAATAAAAACATGACATTTGTTTTTAACTTTGGAATATTCTATCTTACAACACACATTGGGCAGGTTCAGACAACACAAGGAACTTCATTTGCAGCCAACTGGATTTGACCAAGACAATTATTTTCTTTTTCACATTTCAGTTATTTCAAATTTGGAACTTTACTTCATTAACCTCTACGTTTAGTTGATCGTGTAAAAAGTACCAAAATCATCCCTATTATTTTTTACAAAAAACAAAACTCCTCAGACATGTTACAAGTCCATCATGAATTTTATTTTATATTGTAGAGAAATATTAATTATTTGCAGAAAATAAATAAACCACAGAGTAACAAAGTTCAGCTTTCAGTTAAAGGTTTAAAACATGATCAGCTGTCTATTTGACATAAGTAGACTTGGATTTATATTTGGGGTGATTTTTCTTGACCTTAAAGTAAAATTTCCACTACAATTTTTTGACAGCTGGCCAATCAGAAACTTGCCTTGCCTTCAAGTTCTTTAAACTTGAACCTGCCTAATGTAAGTGCCACTTTTGACGTTAACAAATTCTTAAGTTATTGATCAGAAAAGGTGTTAATTACCAAAAAAAGGTAAAAATGCCCAAATTAAGTTAACAACCACGAAGCTTTCAATTACGATTGACGAAGAAAAGTAAACGAAAAGTCTATGTTTGTGTGGTGAAGGTTAATCTCGATATAGAGGTAATATTGGCTGTGAAATGTTTGAAAAATTAACTCTAATCCTATACTGAAACCTAACAATTAAAACACATATTTATAAAACTCTGTTTCGAGATATCATAACCTTTTTGCTAGATGCCTAAATAACAGGATTTTAAGTTGTCGAGTTAAAATTAAAGATCACAATGAAGCAACAAGTTTAATGTCACTAATAACAATAGTCAAAAATAAAAATAATATTTTCGATTTTTTCTTTATTTATTGCCAGTTTCCTTTAATCGAATTGCGATCGCAAGTGCAGTTTTAATACAAAAGAAACAGATGGTACTAAACGAAAAACTATACAAAAACCCCACATGTATGTATGTTGGTGTTCTTTAAATTCAAAAGTTGGTTTCATTTAAAATAAACAAACATAACTTTTTAATATTTTTTAAATTTATAAATACATAGTTATTATTATTTTAAATTATTTGTTAAATTTTTTAAATGGTCACAATGTGTTTTTTTTTCTTCATAATATAAAATTTCATGCAAAATTGTACACAAAAAAATGTAAATATTGTAAACAAAAATTCTATAAGAAATGTTATGATATGGAAAGTTTTTTTTTGATAAATAAAAATGTTTGATGTATAAAAAAGAAATATGTACTTCATGATTTGTGTTATGCTATTAAATTCTTAGGTTTCCACAAAAAGTGCAGCGTATTACACTGATTGTCATGGTCTTTTGTATTGAAATTTACATGATATTTAAGTTTCTTACAGATCAGCCATTAATATTATTTACGGTTGGATAGCTACATATTATAGGTAAGAAAGCAATGCATTTTTTGGACGTCCATTTAGACTAAGGGAACTACTTAGTTAGTTTTTCAAGTGTCATACATTTTAAACTTGGAACTTAACATCACTAACACTCGCATGGAAATTTCAATTTTTGAACATTACTTCACAAACCTCTACTATAAGTTGATCGTGCAAAAACTAACAAAAACATAACAATGACATCATTCCATATTAATTATTCCTTTTCCAGTTTGACAAGGAATCCTTTAACACAAAACACTAAATAATGTAGAATGTAAATAAATCACATATGGTTTAGCTTCCAATTGAATGAAAAAATACGATTAGCTGCCATTTCGACTTATGGAAGTAGACTAGATCTTATAGGTAGGGAGATTTAACTTGACTCACTTTCAAGCCAACTTTCGAATAAATGTCCCTTTTTTGCTGCCTGCCTGGGCCACCTAAAGTTTTTCCACGAGTACTGCCTCTTGCGAGGAATTGACAAATCCTTCAAGAGTAATTCTTGTCATGAAAAGCGCTTTCTCTTATTTATTTGTTTTAATTTTTAATTCTATGTATAAAGGATCACTTCGATAGCTTATAGTTAATTTTACAATTGGTCAGGCTACACACTTTTTAGCTAAACCACAACCACGCGTAAGGTCCTTTCGACTTTGACATATTGAATATGAAGAATGAAACCAATCATTGATTTTTTTGTGACAGGTTATTTATAGCGAACATTCAAAACATTCATTGAGTGCAACAAAAATGGATTATTATCGTCAACGAAATGTAGTGAAAAAGAGATAATAATAAAAACATAAAATTCACAAGTAATTAAATAAAAACAAATACATTTTTTTCTATATCTGTAAGTATAAAAAAATAAATTGGGTGGCGCAACAGTCCGTTGAGAACTAGGGGCTAGTGACTTACAACTCTCAACCATTCCTGCGTTTGAGTATTGTTGTCAGGGATGGAGGGGACCTACAGTTTAAAGCCGAATCCGAACGGCTTATTTGAGAAAGCACTTTTCATGACAAGAATTACTATTGGAGAATTTGTCAATTCCTCGCAAGAGGCAATACCCGTGAAAAAACTTTAGATGGCATAGGCAGGGATCGACATCGAACCCAAGACCTATGGCATGACAGTTTTGTAAGTATAGAGATTCCCTTTTTAATCACTCATAGAGAATGTGGAATGCTTTACCGAACTCTGTTTTCCCTCCCATTTTAATATTCAAAATTTTAAGACGAATGTGCATCGGTATCTCCTAGTAAACTTTTCCCTGTTTTTCTAACACTCGCCCTGTGTTTAAACGTAAACATGTTATAGGTATTAATAACCCCTTGAGTGCCTGTAACCTATAAAAAAAGACAAGGCGGAGATGTAAAACCTTTCTTATACTTTCCCTTTATTTTCATATTGTCTTTTCTTATACGTAAATGAACACAATCGGAAACATACCAAGGTAAGGTATTGATGGTATTTTAATCTGATCGAAATGAAATTGCGGTTTTATTTTTTATAGCCACATTATTATTACAGATCACTTTATTTCTTACTATATTTCCGTCATTAGTCAAGCAGAACAATTATTTCTGTCTATATAAAATGGGATTCCTTAACTTCCGAGTTGATCAGTATGTTTTTAGTTCGTTTATAGTGAATTAGTAAATCAAATTAAAATTAAAATTTCCAATATGTATTTCTTATCAAATTTTCAAGTTTTTATTGGAATTCTTTATTATTTACAACCAATCAGGACAATTGTAATTGAAGACAATACAGTTTCCTATTATAGTTTGCCAAAAGTTGCTGTATTAAATTCGCTGGGATGTGATACAGCAAAATTAAGCGGAAGTTTAGTACTTAAGTGTCCACGAAGTAAAACAGATTCAGTTCAAACTACAGGGACAAAATCAATGCCTAGTTGTTCGATTATATATGGAAAAAAGAAACTATTGGTTAAACAATCAGTCAAACCTTTTTGGGAAGTTATTAATAACTTCCATCAAGACCAAACGCTAGCACGTCCTCATTCAATTGATTTTAATGGAAAAAGTTTTCAAGAAAACAAATATCGACGAAGTGGCCAAGCTACAAAAGGTAATCACAACATTTTCCACAGAGATGAATTTGAACAAGATCATATATTTTATGACGACTTAGACCATACGGGGAGTTTTCAAAACTATGGTAAACATTTACGGGTAGAATGAATTAAATTAATTAAAATATAAAATAAAATATTTTGTTTTCTTGTGTTTTTATATGCTTAATAGTTTTATATCCAGTAATATGAAATATTCAACTTTGGTCACAGGTTCGTGTTAAAAAAATGTATTTAAAATACGGTTAAATCAAAGTTGAGTATCCGAAATCGGTGAGTTACAAAATACTGAACTACGGAGACATGATTGTGTTGTTCGAAAATAAAAATGTGTGTAGGTATATAATCGGAACTATCAATAGCAACCTCGTTTAGCTTCGGCCCCTTGTAAATGTTAAAACTTAACTTAACGCTTAAAATATTACTGATACTCGTACATTTGCTTAACATACAAAAAATTTAAGAATAAAATAATACTTAAAAATATTGGGGCGTATTCATAGAGAATAACTAAAGTAGTGATTTCTTGATCTATAGTTTAAGGTTTATTGGTTAAATAAACACAGCTCTTATTAATAGTCAATGTCTAGCTGTGTTTAGTAAAACCCCAGGTTAAGGTTGTGCTCTACTACAATTATACTTTAAATGACAAAAAAAAATTCTGTTACATTCCCAAATTTGTTATTAGTAAGTAAGTAAAAAATCAAAAAAAGCAACTAACAACGTTTTATAATGTTTTAGATCAACAGCAAAGAAAATATAAAACGCGGACGGCCGGCAGGAAAACTGGTCGCAGTCAGAGAAACGATTCGCCGGCACATCGACATTGTCGATGATAAAGGAAATGATGGTACGATGATAATAAAAAAAAAAGGATCTTGGTTCGATATGAGGGCCGCTGGCTATGATAGCTGTTGTTAAAACCTGGAGATTGCCAGAAACGTGTTACCCTCTTTGACTTCGTAGTTATCCAATATTAAGTAAATTTATAATGAATGTGACTGTTTCTATATCCAAACGATATCTTTTGTAGAAATCTTTGTCGCTTAATATAAATGGGTTGAACCGTGTTTTTTATATTTTTCAGATCACGACATTAACTCAAACTCCTCTAAGATATCTATCGGGTGATGTTTTAAGAGCTTGAGAACTTTTTAAAAAAAAAAACGCATACAATTTGCAAAATCTCATCGATTCTTTATTTGAAACGTTAGATTGGTCCATGACATTTACTTTTTGAAGATAATTTCATTTAAATGTTGACCCCGGCTGCGTCTTAGGTGGTCCATTCGGAAAGTCCAATTTTGGGTAACTTTTTCGAGCATTTCGGCCGGAATAGCCCGAATTTCTTCGGAAATGTTGTCTTCCAAAGCTGGAATAGTTGCTGGCTTATTTGTGTAGACTTTAGACTTGACGTAGCCCCACAAAAAATAGTCTAAAGGCGTCAAATCGCATGATCTTGGTGGCCAACTTACCGGTCCATTCCTTGAGATGAATTGTTCTCCGAAGTTTTCCCTCAAAATGGCCATAGAATCGCGAGCTGTGTGGCATGTAGCGCCATCTTGTTGAAACCACATGTCAACCAAGTTCAGTTCTTCCATTTTTGGCAACAAAAAGTTTGTTAGCATTGAACGATAGCGATCGCCATTCACCGTAACGTTGCGTCCAACAGCATCTTTGAAAAAATACGGTCCAATGATTCCACCAGCGTACAAACCACACCAAACAGTGCATTTTTCGGGATGCATGGGTAGTTCTTGAACGGCTTCTGGTTGCTCTTCACTCCAAATGCGGCAATTTTGCTTATTTACGTAGCCATTCAACCAGAAATGAGCCTCATCGCTGAACAAAATTTGTCGATAAAAAAGCGCGAAACACATTTCGAACCGAACACTGATTTTGGTAATAAAATTCAATGATTTGCAAGCGTTGCTCGTTAGTAAGTCTATTCATGATGAAATGTCAAAGCATACTGAGCATCTTTCTCTTTGACACCATGTCTGAAATCCCGCGTGATCTGTCAAATACTAATGCATGAAAATCCTAACCTCAAAAAAATCACCCGATATATATTCTTTAATTGCGGTACCAATCGACATTTTTCTGGGCAGCAAGTTTATGTTACATTTATTTGTTTTTTTCAGCTTTTCAATTTACAAACAAAGATGAAATATGACATTGGCTGTGATAATAACTACTTAAACACAGCATTTTCTATGTTTATAGTTAGACCTAAACTTAGGTTTAAATTTATTTATAAATAGCCTAAACTCTGGACTTGCGTAGTAACAAGTTAGCAAGAGTTTAGCAAACATCTATGAATATGCCCCATTTTCTTTTCCGTTTTGTTTATTTTTTAAACACAACAAAAAAAAACAAACAACCCGATAAGAAGCTATCTCTTATTTTTATTCTAAATAATAAACTTGAAAACCAAATATTTACTTAAACCTTGATAATATAATACATATATGTAAGTAAACGGTAGAGCTCTTTCGAAAACTATTAGAACAAAAAGCTAAACAAAAACAAAAATTGATAACAAAACGAAGAAATAGTGATGCTGCCTAAATTTAGCGAAGCACTCTTGGCTTTGATACTTTAGTTCGTTGAACTTCGTCAAGGGCTTAAACAGGTTTTGTTTAATGTTGACATCCTCAAGTGTTGATAAGAGCTCATTATATTCTTGGTCTATTAAGCTTTGAAAAGAAAAAATAAGAAAATTTTAAACAAAATTAAAAACAATGAAGGACTTGTAGCAGATATTATTCGACGAGTTGATCTCAAAAATAACTGGGAAACTCTTACACCTGTGTTGTACAAACCAGAATTAATTACAGTCTGATAGAAGGTTGTGTGACAAGACTTATAAAATCATTATCAACCATTTGTCCTATTTTTAAAGCAGGTATCAAATGCAACACTGAAAACTATAAACCAAACGCAATCACGTCAGTCGAATAAAAATAATATTCGACGAGTTGATCTCAAAAATAACTGGGAAACTCTTACACCTGTGTTGTACAAACCAGAATTAATTACAGTCTGATATAAGGTTGTGTGACAAGACTTATAAAATCATTATCAACCATTTGTCCTATTTTTAAAGCAGGTATCAAATGCAACACTGAAAACTATAAACCAAACGCAATCACGTCAGTTGAATAAAAATGCTTGGAAGAAATAGTATAGTAGAGTGGAACAGATTCGACACATTTTTTGTAGATTCCCTACAACTTTTTAAAAACCTATATTTAATCTAAGATTTGTTTAAATTTGATTATTACTATGGAAGTTTTAATATTTTTAAAACATTAATCAAACGTTACAGTTTATCAAAATATTTAAAAAAAACAACCTCCAAAAGTGGAAAGTACAAACCGCTTTAAATTATTTAGTCAATAAGGAACATTGAAGTTAACGATTTGTAAAAGTTAAAGTAAACTTAAAAAAAAATCTTGAAGTTTGCATTGACTCATGTCGGCGTCTTTAAAAAAGATTAGGTTTGAATGTTTAGTTGATCCAGCCCAGCTGGAAGTTCTGGTAACGCAGTTTCAACTTGATATTAATAAAATAAACAAGAGATAAATCTTCAATAAACGGCTTATAAAACTGATAATTCATTGAATTTCGGAAAATGTAATCCATGAGTTCATGCTCTTGATCTTTGGAAAAACTTGTTATGTCGTATACTTAAGTAAAACTTTCCACTCTGGTTATCATTGAACTCGTTATTTGGATTCGTATTTTTAAGCCTAGAAAGCAGTTTCGTCTGTTTAAAACCATATTTTCGAGCGGCTGAAATGGGTGTTTTTATTTTGTTTAACATTTCTTCCACAACCTTTTGAAAAGTTAAAAAAATAAATAAATTTGGTGGCGCAACAGTCCATGAAGAACCAGGGCCTAGTGACTTACAACTCTCAACCATTCCTGTGTGCGAGTAATGTTGTCAGAAAATGGAAGGGACCTACAGTTTATATGCCGAATCCGGACGGCTAATTTGAGAAAGCACCTTTCATGACAAGAATTACTCTTGGAGAATTTGTCAATTCCTCGCAAGAGGCAGTACCCGTGAAAAAAGTTAGGTGGCACATTGAACCCAAGACCAGTGTTCCCATAACGGCATTATTAATGCTAGATCTAGCATTATAGAGAAGAGAAAAGCATTATGAAATTTTAAAATAATGCTAAATGCTTTTCTGGCATTATTGTTTTTAAGTTTTGCATTCTTGAATGCCAAAATTGATTTCAAAAGATTGATTTGATTATATTGATTATATCATATTTGGAAAAAAAAATAAAAATCATCAACTTTTTTTTTTTTAATTACAAACCATTGTGATTTAACTTTAATAACGTCAAATCACGAATTAGTTAAACGCTGAGGTTGAGCGCCTGTTCAGCCAAACGAATATAATTAAAACAAAAATTCGTAATAACATAGGAATAGAACTATTGAACAGCATTGTCCAAACACGCGAGGGGCTGAAAATAGAAGATAAATGCTGCTTTTCTTATGAGGTTTCAAGAACTGTTATAGATGAAGTTGGAGCCTCAGCAAAGTATGAAAAACCTAAGGGCGAAGAAGACTATTTATATGAAGAACTTTGGGATAACTCATTATTTATATAAAATTATAAAATAGATAAGAAATTTATTTTTAAAAACTATACATAAGAATGTGATAAGTCTGAATGATTTAAAATTAAATAATTAACTATAAAACATGTTCCTATACTTAAAAACATTGTGCTGTTAATACCTATTTACATATAAAGCTTTAAATTTTGTTATTTTTGAATTAATTTTGTTTTGTTTTTGTTTTTTTTTTTTATTATATAGTACCTATGTTTGTTAGGTATTTTTATGTGAAAATAAATATTATTTTGCATTTGTTAAGATGTTTGTTTTTTAATCATCGATATGGACGTTTTATATGGATTTTAAAATCTAGCATTTTGTTTTTCGAGCTCCCATTAGCATTATAAAATTCGAAATCTAGCATTATAAAATTTGAGATTATGGCAACACTGCCCAAGACCCCTTGCATGACAGTCCAACGCACTAACCATCACGCTACGGGTACTGCTTTTGAAAAGTTATTTAAAAAAAAATTAAAATTAAATTGACTCACATAAACGTTCATTTTGTAAATCGTGTGACAGTCAATGTTTGGCTAGTCAACTCGTTGACAGAGTAAACTAAATGTCACCTTGACTCACTTACACGTCAAAGCATTTTGGGAAATTATTGGCCGGAGACTGTCAAAGTTTTATGCATTGACACGGTGACGTCAGGGAGTCAACGGACTTAGTTAAAATGCAACTCACTTTTAAGTATAAAAGATGTTGGTACACAACTTTTTATGCATGACATAGCAAAAAAGAGGCTGGGATGCGACCCATAATGATAACTTCCCGTCCCGTTCGGTCGATTTGTCTTGCTTGAAAGGTTGTAGGTTTACGTGTTTTGTTAAAAAAGTTGTCAATTGAATTATTCTGTTGTCGGTGTTCATACTGGTGTTGTTGTTGCTAATACTATGCAGCAAAGAAACAAACTAAATGTCAAAACAATTCGTGTTGTTGGTACAGATTGTATTGATGATACAAATGCTGAGATTGATGTGATAAATCCTTATAAATGGTTACATATTTCAAAATTCAGTGCTTCAACTAGCGAAGAATCAATTAAGAAGTATGTGGCTGCGAAAATTAATTGCGATAAAGGTGAAATAAAATGTTTTAAGCTGGTGAAACAAGATACGAATGTAAATGATTTGGCGTATGTTACATTTAAAATTGGATTTCCTGTCCATTTATTTGATGTTGCCCTAAATCCATTGAACTGGCCGAAGAATGTGTTGGTAAGGCAATTTATTAACTTTCCAAAAAACTTCAAAGTCAAAAAAATACAACAAATGGAGATGCATCCGGATCAATCAGCTCTACAAACTTAAACATTTCAAATAACTTAGATCTTATTAATGTTTACTACCAAAATGCTGGTGGTCTTCGAACAAAAACAAACGAATTATATATTTCTAGCTCTATGTATGAATATGATGTATTTATTATTACAGAGACATGGTTAAATGCGAGTTATTCGTCTTCTGAAATTTTTCATTCTAATTATAATGTTTATCGTTTAGATAGATCATATACAGAATTTTTAAAAAGAGGTGGTGGAGTTTTAGTGGCAGTTAAATCCATTTACCCAAGCAAAAGTATTGTTTTATGTAAGACTGGAGAAAATATTGAACAATTATGTATTAATGTTAGCTTTTTTGGTAAAGATATTTTATTTATTGTAAGTTATATACCTCCAAAGAGTACAACAGATATATATGAAAGTCATATTTATAACATAGAAAATATCGTAGGCAATTTATTGGAAAATCAATACCCATTTATTGTTGGGGATTTTAATTTAGGTGATATTATATGGAATTATTCAAATGAAGATAAGTGTCTTATTCCATTTAACATGAAAAAAGATTATGAATATAATTTTATTGATTCTATGTATTCTATGAATATTTCTCAAGTTAATCATATTTATAATTCACTTAATAGATTGTTAGATTTAGTTTTTGTAGATAATATTAATATTGAAATTATTCAAGTTCAATTTCCACTTTTAAAAAATTCATTTCATCATGTTGCAATATGTTCAATTTTAAAATTTGAAAACTGTGTTAAAAACTCTGTACTTTTGTCTAATGATGATTTTTTTGATTTCAACAAAGGAGATTTCGTTGCACTCAACAATTACCTTCAGTCCATTGACTGGACGCATGATCTTTCCGGTTTATCTTTTACTTTTTCGATTGGCTTAAGACAATATATTCCAAAAAGGAAATGTTCGAAATCATTTAAAACACCTTGGTCTAATAAACGATTAGTTAATTTAAAAAATGTTAAAATTAAAGCTTTTAACAAATTTAGAAAATCAAATCCCGAAGCTGACAGAAAGCTTTTCTGCCAATTTCGCAAAGAATATGATTTTGTAAACAAGTATTTGCACAAGCAATACATATTGAACATCCAAAGCCGTATTTCTTCGGATTCCAAAGCCTTTTGGACTTTTTTAAATGGAAAGAAACGTTCTTTAGCTCTTCAAGAAAATATGGAATTTGATGGTAGTATTTCTTCTGATTTACAGAGTTCATGTGAACTTTTCTCAAAATTTTTTAAGTCGGTTTATGTTAAACATTCCGAATTAAAGCTTCATCAAATAGAAAATGTATGCATTAACAATGCTAATATCTCAAAACTTCATCTCTTCGAGTCTGACATTCTTAATGGTATCTCAAAATTAAAATCTAGCTCAAATCCTGGTCCAGATGGAATTCCATCTCTGGTTCTGAAGCAATGTCAATTCACATTAGTGCTCCCACTATTAATAATTTTTAATAAATCTCTCTGTACTGGCGAATTTCTTGATGAGTGGAAGTTTTCATATATAAGTCCTATTTACAAAGCTGGTCCAAAAAATCTTGTAATAAATTACCGCGCTATAACTAAGCTCTCTGCAATACCTAAATTATTTGAGCTTATAGTAAAAGATCGTTTGTATTTTAGTATAAAAGAGCATATTTGCGTTGAACAACATGGGTTTATGTCAGGCAAGTCTACTTCAACAAATCTCATGCTTTATTGTAAATATGTCGTCGATTCATTAGAATCTGGTTATCAGGTAGATACTATCTACACAGACTTTATAAAAGCATTTGATTCTATTTGTCATGAAATTCTTCTAGCTAAACTTCGAGCTTTTGGCATTCACGGATTGCTTCTAAAATGGATTTCCAGCTACCTTTATAAAAGAACACAATGTGTGAAATTGGGAAAATTCTTCTCTAATATCATACAAGCTTCAGGAGTTCCTCAAGGTAGCCATCTGGGACCACTTCTTTTCAATATATTTGTTAATGATATCCCCTCTCTTCTTAAAAATGCATCTTGTTTGATGTATGCTGATGACATGAAAATTTTTCTTTGTATCAAAAATAGAATTGATCAGCAAAATCTTCAAAATGATTTAAATGTTTTATCTGATTGGTGTGATAGGAATATCCTTCCATTAAATATAACAAAATGTAATGTGTTTACGGCACATCGTATTTTAGTTCCAATGATCCACAACTACCATATGTTCAACCAGATTCTTGATCGCAAATCTGAGATTCGTGATCTTGGAGTCATTTTTGATCCGAAGTTGTCTTTTTCGTTACATATAGATTATGTAATTGCAAGGGCTAATTCAATGCTTGGTTTCCTCAAGCGAAACTGCAACGAGTTTTCTAACCCTTATGCTCTGAAATCAGTGTACATGTCGTTAGTTCGTCCGATCCTTGAGTATTGTTCAATTGTTTGGTGTCCTTCTACTTCCATTGAGATAACTCGTATTGAAAGAGTTCAAAAGGCTTTCACAAGATTTGTTGTTAGGCAACTAAAATGGAGAATTGATACTCCTTCATATCCGTCAAGATGTGCTTTGATTGGACTTGATTCTTTACAAAAAAGGCGTTCTGTTCAATGTGTACTGTTTGTCCATGATGTATTTTCATACCGTATCAAATGCCCACAAATCATTTATAATTTTGAAATATATATTCCGTCATTTATATATTCTTCGTCATTTCTTTAACAATCCTAAACATAGATGTAATTATGGTTGCAACGAACCATTTTCTAGATGCATAAAATTTTTCAACACTATATGTAATGAACTTGATCTTTCTACAAACAGATGTGAATTTAAAATCCAATTGCAAAGCATATTATAAATTAGCTTTAATTATTTAATTATATTTTTATATCAAAATTGTTAGTAATCTGTAAGATTTATATCCGTAGATGAATAAATAAATAAATAAATAAATATTCTAAAAAGTTTAAAAATTGCTAACAATATTTTGAATATGTTGAAATAGTTTTTATTTCTTATAAGTATAAGTATAAAGAAATACAAATTGGATGAAGGAAACTAATTTGAATTCAATATCTTCTATTGCTCACGAGATATCGAGAACTGAACATCAATATTTAACAATTTTGCGTACTGTTTTTTTTTTGTAGATTTTAATTTTTTATGAAAAAATGGACTGTTGGATTTTTATAAAACAATTACTGAATGTCGAAAACAATATTTTCTGTGAGATAAAATTAGTTTAAAGCCAATATTTTTAATTTTTGAAAAGATATTTGACTCGAAAATCAATTTTTACCAACTTTTTATAATTTTTTTTAGCCTTTTCATTTTTTGTAGAAAAATTGTCAATGCGATGCTTCTCAAAATTGTACCGAATGTTGAAAAAAATATTTTTTATAAGATAAAATTAGTTTTACGCCATAATCTCATTTTTTTAATAGATATTTGAGTCCAAAATCAATTTTTACCAACTTTTAGTAATGTGTTTTTTTAGGTTTTTATTTTTAATAAAAAAACTGTAAATTCGACTTTTCTCAATATTCTACCAGTTTTACGTCATAATGTCAATTTTTTAAAAGATATTTGAGTCCACAATCAATTTTTACCAACTTTTAGTAATGTTTTTTTTTTAGGTTTTTATTTTTTATAAAAAAAACTGTTTTCAATTTTTCTCAATATTCTATCAGATGTTAAAAACGTTATTTCTCGTTACATAAAATTGTTTTGGAGATAAAATCATTTTTTGTTCGTAAAATATTAAAGGTCACAAATATTTTTGTTCAGTTTTTTTTGATTTATAAAAAACCGTTAATTGGATTGTTTTCCAAAAATATATACATATGTTTGGTATCGCGTTATAATATATAATATAAAATTTAATTCAAGTCTCTAGCGTTATTTAAATTCCTATGTTAAAAAAACCACCCACGCAATTTTGTTGAGATTCCTTTCTGCATCTTACTGCTTTATTATCTGTATAACAAAATTTATTTGAAGTCTATATCTCACTGGTTCTTGACCTATGGACGACGAAAAAAACTTCGCGAACGTACGGACGTATGAACGTTCGTACACACGCACGCATAGACATATCTTTAAAAATCTTATATTTCGACTCTAGGGACCTTGAAACGCCGAGAAATGTCAACATTTTCAATTCGACAAATACGCCGATTGCAATAACTTCCTATGGGAAGTTATAAAGGGTACTTTTCAAAAATAAACGTGATAAATGACCAAAGATATCAAAAGACCCTAAATAAGCAATAAAGTCCCTAAATTTGAACTTTATTTCATATGAATCCTATCTGCTATCCGGCCAGGAAAAATTCTGGTTATTTTACTTTACCTCTTAACATTAATTGTTCATGCCAATGGCATTACATCCATCTCTCACCCTAATAGTAAACTACAAAAAGTAAATTTTATTGTTTACCATTTAATCAAGTAGTTGCATTTGATTTATATTTTGTTTTGTTATTTATTTTTTCGTTGTCTCTTTATATTTTCTAATAAGTATTCATTAAATATACAAAAATAAAACGTATATTATGCAAATCTACATTCATGATTGATCAAACTTAAGAATATCACACAAATACCACGTAAATTGGCTCCATATACATCGCTACAACTATAGAAATGACTGAAGACGACGTCGACGAATCAAGTAAGAATTTTGTGTTGTTTTGTTTTAAATTATTGCTGCCAATCGAGATTGATATGTTAATTTAATTTGTTTTCTTTTTCTGTTCCTGCAACCGCAACAGATGATGATTAAGATGCGATGGCGATGATGGCGATCGATGGTGGTTATGGTTGATGATGATGAAGCGTTGTATACATTGCCCTAGGTCATGACTACGCTTAGATTTAAATTAAATCTTTAGGTCAAAATATATAAATACATATTAATTATAATTTAAATTCAGTTTTTGCTCATTTTAGGGGCACGGGCCATCAGCGGTCTTTTGGAAACCTGCGTAAAAAAAATACAAGAGTTAAAAAGCTAATATAACACTTGCATATGGAAGATGACTTACTTAAATTGCGTAAGCAATTTTCCGTTTTCAAAATACATAAATTATTGAAGGTCCTCGTTTCCCCCTCATCGTCTGTACCACATACCGGCATATAGGATTTAATGTCACAATTTAGGACACATTTCTCCTCAGTAGACAGGGAATGTGACATCGATACGGAAACTAGCGACACTAAAAATAAAAAAAAAATAATCAATCAAAATTTAAGTATTTAGACTTATTGTTGTAAGAGTTGTTTAAAACCTATATTTCACAATGTTTTCATTATTTTAGTTTACTAAAGTAAGTTTTACACGATTGGAAGATCTTCCAATATTGTTCGAAATGTCAAAAGTATAATAGCATCCAATTAAGTGACAATTGCCAATTTTCTATCAAGCGAAAATTTTCCGTTTATACGGCTAATTCTTTGTATCTAAATATAAGACAATTTTTAGTAGAAAATCACCGACAAATTTGAATCTTCTAATTAAAAATTATCTGTTTACACGGTTGGAAGACTTTAGGAAACAATAAAATTGGGAGACCCATTAAAAGACAATTTTCTCGACGATGAAAAAGAATTGGTTGTGCAAAAACATTCAAAAAAATATAAAATATAAAATATGAAAAAAGTAAAACAATAATAAGGGGCAAACGGTTATCTTGTAAAATTTGTTCATGCGTCCAATCCTTTTAGACCTTTTTTCGTAAAATTTCTTTTTCATTATTTAGCCAAACGGTGACTTTTTATTTCTTTCGATTTTCGTAGTTTTCAAATTCTCTTAAAATCCTGTAAGCTTTTGTTGTTGTTTCCTACTCAAAAACTTTCTGCCAATGAAGAATTGAATGATGTTGTTTGGAAAAAACATCACCCAATATCCAATTAGTGGACAGCCGCCGCCGGCCGCCGCAGTCCAATTATTTGAAAATACACTTTTGACAGATAAAATTGTGTGTTTACATGGTTGGTAGAAAATTGGTTAAAATGTTTTGCGAAAAATCTACCAATATTGGAGGATCTTCTAATCGTGTATACTTAGCTTAAGATTGATGTTTAATGGTTTTATTGGTTAGAATAGAAGTATATAAGTTTCCAAACCAAAGTTTTTGATAAAGTGTTTTATCGTTTAGAATTAGATGATGGGTGGGGTCAAGAAATACAATTTTTCAAAATTCTGTATGATAAAAATTATATATGATATTGTTTGGTCTTAATTTGTGTTTGTACACTTTACAATCTTCAGACAATATTAAGCTTATAGCAAGCGTCAAACTACATTCAGAGGCTCATCATAAGTCCATGTTAGTTTTTAGTAAGCAAAATAATACAATTATAGTCAAAGGGTGTGTCCAGACCAAAGAAACATTTCAGGTAGCATTGTTTAAAAAGCGTTTCTGAAATGTTTTGCAGGGATTAAGCTCCGCCTTGGTAGTTGAAATGTGTGCAAGATAGTGAATAAGGTGCATCAATTTCACCAATAATGAGTTGATGAAGAAACATTAAGTCATTATTAACACGTCTTTGATGGAGAGATTGCATTTGAAAAAGCTGAATACAATGTTCATGGGGAGGCAGATCATAAGGTTTATCCCAAGAAAGATCCATAAGGGCAAAGCAAATAAAATTATGTTGAATTGATTCAATACGTTTTCTATGACCTTTGTAATAGGGAGTCCATACTTACGAAGCATATACTCAAAATGAGGACGGACATGGCAATTGTACAAAGAAAGAGTAACATAGGGATCATTGAACTCCTTTGCCTAGCGTTTTTAAAAACCAAGCATTGAACTTGTTTTATTGACAATAAAATTAATGTGATGTGTAAGTTCTAAGTTGGGATGGAAATTAACACCTAAATCCTTAGAGGTGAAAAAGTGACAGAGTTTTTGCTACGAATTATGTATGTCTCAATTTTTTTATTTCAAGACACTGTAAACTTAGAATACATTATGCTATATGAACAGAACACTGTATTTCATAATACTGTAGTTCTGAATTTATCATCACAAAATACTGTATGCTCACAAAGTGTGTTTTTGATAGTTTTATATTTTAACTATTTGTAGAAAAAAATCCAAAAGCTAATAAGACATACATGTACATATTTACGAGGATTTTAAGTTTATTATTTTATTAAATAATTAATCAATTTTGTACAGATTTCAAGAATTTTTTTCTTAAAACAATCTCTATTCATACAAAGGTCAATTTCATTATAAACCATATTAAATCGATACAGAGAAGGCGTTATTGGTTCATTTAAACCATAAATAGTTCTATGAAGAGGAGGATAAAATAATTCGTTTATGTTGCGAAAAACTCGTGATCGAACATGGAATGGAATTAATGAAAGCAGTTCAAAAGAGGTTAAGCACACTTTGATTTATAATCTGGCAAAGACCCAACCCAGTTAAGTTTTCGAAGTGCATAAAGAGTGAATCTTTTCTGAACTCTTTCGATTCTCAAAATATTATTTTCATAAAATGGAGACCAGACGATACAACAATATTCTAAAACCGGTAGAACTATAGCCATAAATAAGGTCTTCAAAAAGTATAGGCATCCTTAAAATCTTTGGAGTTCCGCTTCAATAAACATAAAAGTGAATTACCTTTAGATACAATGTAATCAACATGAGATGTAAAGTAAATCTTTGAATCAAAAATAACCCCAAGATCATTTACTTCAATTACCCTCAGAAGACTAACATCATAGAATTTATATCAATAAGGGATGAAGATTTAGATACACTAAAAATTTTACACTTCGAGTAATTCAGTTGAAGATGATTGTAATAGCACCATTTAAGAAAATTATTTATATCCAACTGGATTAATAAGCAATCTTCAAGTGAAGATGTTGCTGTGAATACTTTTACATCATCAGCGTACATCAGGCAGTTACAAAATTTAAAAATAGAAGGTACACCACTTATAAAGATTATAAACAGAAGTTATGATACCTTATTCTCAAAAAAGGTTAGAGAATTTTGTTCATACAGAACTTTGTAATATGAAATTGAATGGGGGCGAATTCCACAATTCCATATTTGTGCGGAGTGCAACGCTTTCGTAGGTTGTCTTCAAGCTATACAGCATAATTTACATATTAATACTTACAAAATTAACTAAATAATTAATTTTTTCTAAAGCTTAGTACATATAGACGATTGAAGGGCCTTAAAATATTTTTAGACCCATCAGTTGAATAGTTATGTTTCAGACTAGTAAAAACAAAATTATATTGATATTTTCTATAAAATACGCTCTTTTTATTCTTATTCCCAAGTCGCTAATTGTCATTTTTGAAGCCATAACACTAGTCGACAAAATTACTTTTTTTTTCCTGTCACACAAACAAAACAAATTTTTTTTAAAGGATTAACTTGTCCTGAATTCGAATCTTGCCTTAAAATTTGTATATCACAATAGGTTTTTAAAATATGCCCCTTTAAAAATGCTAAAGACAACTAAAGGCTAAGTCAAAGCACAATATATCCCTCAACAGTAAAATGTACAATGATTTTCAAAGAAATTTAGCAACCTTTGAAGATTATATACAAATTGTTCAATATTAAAGAAATTGTTTATAGTTTTGGAAAACCATTACAAATTGTATTGAAAAAGGTATTTCATGAATTAAAATAGCCTCAAAAAGCCTTGTACACAATACACGTATGCATATTTTGTCTCCAATTTTAAAATGTAATATCTTAAAACATTACGTAATGCGTGGTTAAACATTTTAGCGAGCAACGGTTGTGATTGTCAAAACATCAACATAATTGATTAAACATCAAGTAAACCGAAAGCAGTAGTACCCGTGGCGTGATGGTTAGTGCGTAGGATTGTAATACCAGAGGTCTTGGGTTTAATTCATGCCTGTGCCATCTAGTCTTTCAAGGAATCGACAAATCTTGTCATGAAAAGTGCTTTCTCAAATAAGTCGTTCGAATTCGGCTTAAAACTGTAGTTCCACTCCATCCCTGACAACATTACTCGCAACCAACCAATGGTTGAGAGTTGTAAGTCACTAGGCCCTAGTTGTCAATGGACTTTTGCCCCACCAAATTAATTAATTAATTAATTTAACCGAACGCAGAACAAACTTCATTGTTCATTCTTGAAATTTAGTCAATATTTTCTATAAAATTATAAGTGGCCGTTTTAGAGTTATTACTAGATATTCATTTCTACGTTATAGGAAATTCGAGAAATGCAGAAGTCGAGATTATAGTGAAGACAAACATATTCATCTTTATTATAGCATCTTCATCTACATTAGCGTTTTCACAATATTACAAGTGTAACAAAAGCTTTACATTCGTTCTTTGTTTTTGAATTTTATTACTGTTACATTTTTTACTTTTTATACCACTTTTTTACATTTAAATATCCTCTTAATTGTGAGGTTCATGCCACTAATTTGTATGCGTTTTTATTATATACAAAATTAGAAATGCCATTTAACTATCATTTTAAACTGTTGGAAAACACTGTGTAGGTACCTAATCATAGCCACGTTTTTTTCTTTTTAAAAAAAATATTGTTTTGTTACTATTTTTTAGATTTTGTTAGGTTTTTTGTTTTGTTTCATTACACTTCCGTGAAGGTTTTAGGCAACACTGTCCTGTCAAAAATTTATAGTATTTTATAGGATTTAAAATAGAGTTACCACTAGTGTATTCTCTCCTATCATTTCGGGTTTCGACAAATATCTGCCTCCCTTTACTTTTCTGCATTATGCAGATGCCGGTACATTTAAATCCACTTTTAGAAAACATAAAAATAGAACTTAAACTCTTCATAAGTTATACATTTTATACACTTGGATAGTGGAAATGAATAAATCAATCCACCCTCAGAAATTTATTTTTTGGCATTACTATTACCTTTAATAATGTTTCACAAAACGTGCTTATTAAAATTTTGCTTCCACTTTTCTTTTTGCAGAGATACTTTCTTTCTGGCAGCCCTATTAATCATTTTTCAGTTCTAGTGAAATCATCATGTTTTTGTTTTTATGAAATCAATAGATCTGTTGTTATGAATGTACGTGTTAAAAAATTATCACAAATTCAAAGTGACGGTTTGTCTAAAGCGCTTATCTATCGAATTGTGGGAATTACGTATAATCATGAATTTTTCAACAAAAGTGTGATCTCCCTTAAACTAATACAACTGATAATGATTTGATAATTATAGAAATGATGTCTATTTCATTAATAAAGTCATACTTTTGTCTGTAATCATTTAATAAACATTACACCATAGATTTGATAAGCTTTCTTAACACTTTGTTTTGTTTTCGCTCGACATCTGCATCCAATTAGATTATTTTGGGAAAAAAATCAATCTTGCTTCTGCGTCGTCGTGGAAGTGGCAAAGATTGAGAGTAGCACGTTCACGTGCGAAAGCTACTTGACCCGTATTAAAAGTTAAATCGAATAATGTGATCCTTGTAAATTTTCCATTAATTTTTTTTTTCAAACAAACATTATTTCGTATTATAGAATATAGAATTATTTAGATTTATTATTTCTTATGGAGAAGATACTTCAAAGACTCCCGGAAAGAATTCGACTTGCCTTAATTGTTAAACAGTTTTGTTTATTTTGATTTGTATTTTTTTTCCAAAAAAAAAACACTGTTTTATTTCGATTATTTTAATGTCTTAAAAATTAATTCACTGTTCTTGCAGACATAATTCTTACGAAAAGCTTACTTACCCGAGCGAGTACTCGCTCCAGAGTTACTTAAATGACCAAGATAGTTCCCTCACTGTCCTGAAGGTATGGACCTTGTTATGCAAAGCGAATCGAACGTCCGACTGAAAGCGGACATTTTTGAAATTATAAATTTCGCGAGATCCAATGTTTACATCAAAAAGCAAAGTCCTTGGTTTGACTTTAACTTTTGAAATAAAAGTTTAAAGTCAATTTTTAAGTCATAACTTAAAGTCAACTTTAAAAGTCAATTTTAAATTTGAGTCAGCTTTAAAAATCAGTAAGTCTTGAATGCATTCTTTTGATTATTGCTTTGAAAAACGTTTTTTTAAATACATACAATACATGCATACAGACACTCCCAAAATTGAGCTTTAATTCTTATGAAAATAAGTAATTCGTTATTTTTAATATTTAAGATGGTACGTTTTTGACAGTTTATTTACTTTTTTTATTTTAGAATATTTAAACAAACTTATTTAGTAAGGCAAATTGTTTGGAAAAAATCGAATACGCAATTAAAGAAAGAAAATTCGCATGCCACTGTTAAACATGGAGGAGGTAATGCCATGTTATCGGGGTCTATATGGCTGCAAGTGGAACGGGGGAACCTTTGAGTTCATTCAAACAATTATGAGCAAATAGACATTTTTCACAACCAAAATAAATATGCGTCAGTCCGCTGAAAAACTCAATTTAGCAGCAACATTTTAGTTTTAGGAAGATAACGATCCCAAACAAACATGTTTTTTTTTTTTTTTGAAGAAATAGTTGCTTTATAATGCCAGAAAGTATCTGAAAACCCTACCTCAGTCGGTCACCGGACCTCAATACCATTGAGTATTTGTAGAAAGAAATAAAGCGAAGGCTCCAAGAACTGCAACCCAACAAGAAAAATTAATTGATAGCGTCACAAAAATTTAGGACGATAAAACCATACAGAATATTAATATTAATTAATTTCACCACACTTCAACACTTCTTCTTATTTCGATCTCCAAAAAGTACGCTTAGTTTGGATGAACATTTTAGTTTTCTTCTTTCTCAGTTTTGAGAGTAAGTGTATACATATGTACATATACATATGTATGTATTTTGTAGAAAAGTGTATTAAATATCTCACTTCCATTATTTTTCAATTTAAATATGACAATTTGACGGAATTGGAACCAAAAGACTGAATTAAAATATCTTACTGACTTAGAAAAGTTAACCAGCTTTAAAACTGACTTTTAATTAATTTTAAAGTGCTTCAATTGACATTAAGTAATGCCTTTAAAAATTACCTTGTATGTATAAATTATATTTTAAAATTTAAAGTTTTTTTTGAAGTCAAAAGCAAATCTATTTGACAGGTATATTAAACCAAATAATGAAAAGAAAACCTCAAAAATTGATTGATTACATCAGTGATCTTCAAGGTTATATATGTATGTAGGTGGCAAATAAATTATTCTTTTTCTAAGATTTCGTTTGACTTTAGCTCGAATGCGACTTTAAATTTAATATACCACGTCATGTTTTTGAGATACAACCTTTCATAATTCGAAAAAAAATATATCTAATAGGCTTTTTGAGGCTACGAAGATTAAAGAAGTATTTTTTTTTTCAGTAAATTTCGTGTATATTTCGTGTAATATTCCGTTTTAAAATGTTCAGCGCTTTACTTAATTCAAAAATAAATTGTAACTGGCTGTAAGTCTTTACAATACATGAACATTAAAAAAAACGCTGAAGCATTTATGCTAAAACGGTTCTTAACAAAAAACACAAAACGGTATAAAAGTAACTTTTAATGTAATTACGAATTGTGGTTCTATGGTTGTAAAACCTAGTATTTGAAATGTATTGAAAAAAAATGTAAAAACAGTGTTGGAAATGGTATTTCTAAGTTATAAAGCTAAATTCGGAGTTCGTATTCGGAATCAGTAGTGCTATTCCTTAATTCCGACAAAGCGATCCTCTCATTTTCCAATTTAAATGTCAAATACCATATTAATATCGGCTGTTTCCAAAAATATGTCAAATGTTTCCAGTAAAAAAGAAATTTTCTATGACCAAATAATTTAACAAGCTTCTGGTTCTGTTGCTACTTAGTTCTAAATAATAACCTGCGATGGTGTTTTTTTAAGAGCGGAAACCAAAGAAGCAAGGGAAATTTTATAAAATTGCATATCCAAAGAAAATTATTAGGAAGTGGATCTTCCCCTCTTGATATTCCTAAATAAAGAATGTTTATTTTTGTTAACCACATTTTTATTGTATTTAAATATTTTTGTTCAATAAGGTATATACAATTATTTCTTAAGACTATTAAGGACACTTGTGATCCCATTCCAAAGCTCCCACTCTTCGTTTAAGAAAATTTACTCCCAACAAAATTTAATAAACATTAAAGTTCTTACTTATTAATTTTTACATTTTTAAACAATCCGCTAACTTCACACCAAGCATTTTCAAAACGTATTGAAGGAATAATGTTTAGTTGGAAAAGAACTCGAATCGCTTTTAAGAATAGGAAAACACAATTCAAAACGATCCGTCACGGTTTCTGGAATAGCCCTACACTCTACAACACTAAAAATAAACTCTAAAACGTTTTTTCAAAACGTGAAATGTGAAATAAAGACTCATTGGCCATCTCATAACCAATGACGAATTACAAAAAAAAATATGTGAGACGCTAAAAGGATTTAGTCTCTACCTAGAACATAAAGATTTTGAACTTTGTAAAATCATCATCCAACTTATATTGCTAAGGGAGATGTTGTATTTTAACTTAGTCTTAAAAACACCGTTCTTGGTTGTCTTCAGCATTTTTAAAGAGGCATGTTTTAAAAGCTTGATGTTTTCATTCACAATTGTTTAATTTTGATTCCCTTTAGAAGAAGTATGTATGTACATTCATGAACTTGACGTATTAATGAATTTATTTCAAAGTGTCATAGTTGAATATTTTGAACGCAATTTCAAATCATAAACTACATTCGTCAAATAACCTGCATCATATTTTCAAATAAATAATTTGTATGTTGGTCGGTATTTTGTTTTTGAAACAAAATTGTTTATACTTTTGCATAAAGTCCTAAAGGATACTATTAAACAGAAAATACATAAAATACTTTTTGTTGGAATTGGGGGTATTTGAGTTCAAGGAATGTGGGTTCAACTCAACCTTTATCTGAAATATCAAAACCTATTTTAAATATCAATCAATTGTGAAAAGAAACGTAGGTTATTTCAATCAAATTAGTTTGCGTTTGTTTTGTTAAAATTGTTAAATGTAAGAATTATTTGTTTCGTACTTTAATAAAGATGAAAGATATTTTTTTATTGTTCAGTGTGAAATTAGTTTTATTTTATTTACCTAAAGTTCCAAATATATTTTCGCATAAACTATCGTGTGATTTGAAATTGTGCAAAATTTCGTCATACAATTCTCTGTCAGTGACTGGCTATTGAACTGTCAAAAAAAAAACCAGACGTCATTCATAATACTAAATTCCGTTCGTTCTACAAGTACATAATATGTAGACACATTACGACGAGTGTTTGTAATTTGTTGTGCGTACATACATATATACAAAACGTTTTGGACAACAGCCAATATTTGCTATCGGATATATTCAATAAAGATGACAGGTTCTCTGACAGACAGATGAAAGATGAAACATCCAAAAGTTATAATGGACATGTCATGTTGATTTATCTTTTGCGATTCACATACGGATTCATAAATAATTATGTATCTTTTGATCAGTTCGGTTCGCTATATGAATAAAAATGTATATGTAAATGAACACAAGGATTCTATGGCAGAACTATGAACATGCATACATATATCTATATAAACGTATGTATGTACATAAGTTTTTAAATATATTTTTGGACGCATTATTTATTTATACATAATATATGAAAAGTTATTATAGTTCTATGCGTCTGTGTTCTATCATTCGTTTTTAAATCGGCATCACGCTTTGCTCACACATGACACGAGTGCGAAATGCGAAGAAAATTAAAATTTTATTTATGTTTGCAACATTTGCTGTTTGATCTAAGTAAATTATCTGTTGTGATTCATTCATCAGCAAAAGACAAATAAATTTAAAGTTTTTGAAAAACCTCTACCGGTTTTGAAGGACCAAAAAAGAGAATTTCGTTAAAATACAGCAATTTTGTATAGGTACTAATCATTTCTTAAGTGTGTTTAGCCAAGTAAACTTTACTTTAATAAAATAAATAAATATGGTGGCGTAACAGTCCTTAGAGCCTGAGAGCAGTCAAAGAAAATGATTTTGCAGATAGCTGTTAAAAACCAATACAAATACCTTATTTTAAAGTATAAAATGTTTTGAACGGAACATCTAAATAATAGATTAAATATTTTGAAAAATTCTATAGAATCTGCATGGTCGCAGTTTCTAAGAAATAAATTAAAAAAAAAAAATATCCGACACTCCAGTCCAGTTCAACGATGATTACTGCATTTTATTCTTCGCTGAGGTCTCCAATTACTTTTTGGACTCGAATCCACAAGAGATGATAAGTCTCATTCTTAAAGCACGCAGTGGGTTGCTCAATGTGAATGCAGAAGCCTTTCAAAACTGCACCATTGGATTATGTACGATGTCTAACCTCGACTCAACCGAGAATCCATACTACTTTGTTGGAGTTTGTCCCATATTCAGGGGATACATGAAGCAATTTCTCGGAAGCCATCATTTAACCAGGGGTGGAATCGGCTAAGGTGATAAATGACTATCATATTCAAATTGGCTATCATTTTCATTCCGTCTGTGTAAGATGATTCAACTCAATTCAATTCGATTGAACAATTTCAGATTATAATTGTCAAAATTCATTATTACCATGGTGAAATTTTAAATTGATTCCAATAAAATGTCTAAATAAAAGTATCGAATTTGCTGTGTTTTATTAACATTCTTAATTTTCTTGTTTTTTTTTCTAATATCGTAAGCTTTGTCGGTCACAAGAATGTGTTTTTTACCAAAAAAAAAGTTAACTAAGAAAATATTCCAGTTGCTTGTGTAAGCGTCTGGTAGCTCTTTTCGGAATAAACATTTTTGTTTGAAAATGACTATCACATTTTTTAATCTGACTATCACCTTACGTAGTTGAAATTCGCTCATTTTGACTGTCATTGAACAATCACCTTAGCCAATTCCACCCAGAACCCTGTTCCTAGATTGCTTAAGTTGTTAAAACTATTGTAATTTATATCAATTTTTAAAATATACCTTTAAACATCGACACCAAATAATGAATTCATTTTTTGTAAATATGTACATATGTAACTTAAGCTTACAATGTTTTTATTTATCAAGCCTTTTTTAACCTTAAAAAGGCAACTAATATTAGTTATTGCCTTAATTTTGAAACCAGCAAAACTGTTTTTATATAATTTAAAAGATTATGGAAATATAAACTATTAACTACTACTAACTACTACTACTTACAACTCTCAACTATTCCTGTGTGTGAGTTATGTCAAGGGTTATACAGTTTGTATGCCGATTCCGAACGGCTTATTTGAGAAAGAAATTTTCATAACAAAAATTACTCTTGGAGGACTTATCAATTCCTTGCTATAGGCAGTACCAGTGAAAGAAACTTTAAATGGCACAGGCAGAGATTGAACCGAAGACCTCTGGAACTCACTCCTATTTAATAAGTAATAACTATCTAATATTATTTTTGATCTGATAGACGGCTTATGACATGTCATGTAATGAATTTAAGCCAAAACTTTGTATATTATAATATCAATATGAAATAAAATCATTTGAATATTTAAATTATTTTGGACCTTTCAGGTGTGAAGATTAGACAAAATCATAAGAGTTGAATCTTGAAGCGGTAGGAACAAAAACCCGAAGGTATATAACCAAACATGTGACTTGATTTTCCCTTACAGATGTTGTGTGTGGTCCAATTCCTGTTTATATGTATGTTCTCCATATATGAACATATGCACATATGTATGTATGTAGTTTGATTTAATTTTTAAATTAAAAATACAAATTTGTTCAGGTGTGGAATTAGGTGTGGAATCGGCTAAGGTGATTGTTGATAAATGACAGCCAAAATAATCGAATTTGATCTATGTAAGATGATAGTCAGATTGATACCTAAAAAGCTGTCACAACAAAAATTGGATAGTCATTTTCCGACAAATATGTCGTTTCTAAGCTACCAGACGCTTACAAAAAAGGAATGGAAAATTTGTTCAGTTACATTTTTTAGGTACAAAAATACATTCTTGTGACCGACAAAGCTTGCGACATTAGAAAAAATACAAGAAAAGTAAGAATGTTATTAAAACACAGACAATTTAGTACTTTTACATCAATATTTTATATTCTATAATACCAAAAACAGTCTCTAAACGGCCTCCTCCTTAAATCTATGACAACGTTCAATTGAGTTACAGAATAACTGTATTTTCATTTCCGAAAGGGTTCTGTTAATAAATAACTGATATTGAGAAGTAGTTTGTTGAAAAATTTCTTTCGGAGCCGAACTGAGAGAACGGAAAATTTGGCAATAATCGCCACGCAACATCCCTCAATTTGTGACTTGGACCCACAAGATCAATTGTATTTTTTACACAACGTCCTTAAGTCAAATTTTAGCTCAAAGACTAGACTAAAAAGTCGAAGTTTGGAGAAAAAAACGCGAATTTCAGCTAGTATTACTCTTAACCAAATGCAACCAGAATTTTATTTAATTGTTTAAAGAAGTTAAAAATTTAACTAAAACTACATGTTTCGTTTGTTTTATTTCAAATTAGTTGGAACAAAGACCAATATCATAAATATAAAAATCATAAATCTTATTAAATACTGTCTTATCTTATTTATATCTACATATTTTAACAAACATTAAGGGAAGCAAAATTTTAATTTGTTATGAACAAATAGAAGAAAAACAAATAAAAAAAAAAGTTTTTAGTTTATTGAAAATGTTTTTAGGCAACTTTTTATTCACGATTATGTACCTATATCAATAATTTAGTTTTTAAATCATTTCATGTTTCCGAAGAAAGTTTATAAAGGAGAAAAATGTACATAATGTAAACCTCGGATCTAAAAGTTACATAAGACATAAGAATTTCTCTAAAAGTAGTTTTATTTAACTGCTTTTACAAGAGGTTTTAACGAAAACCTACGCTGTTAACTTCCCATCCTTACCCGTCTTTCGATTTGTCTAAAAGCTTAACAAAATATTAATAACAACATTTTGTGTGAGATTAACTAATTTGAAATAAACATCTTTCTATGTTCTCCTAAGTTTACTACTAGTTTTTTGCAGGTTTTCGGGTTTTGTAAAAAAAAGTTGTTAATTGAATTTTTTTAACGAGATTTTTAGTCGAAATCTAATTTAAGTACCATTTATTGAAAGGTTTTTTTTTTATATACAAAAATACAGATTGGATCAACATTATCTTTCGTTAACAACAAAATTTAGCACAGAATGAAATAATAATTTGAAGACAATACCTTCATTTATTCACGAGATATCGAGAATCGAACATCAATTTTTTTCCAATTTTCTGTAGTATTTTTTTTGTAAATTTCAATTTTTATGGATAAAATGACCGTTGTATTTTTATACAAATTTTACAGAATGTTGAAAACAATATTTTTGATAAGGTAAAGTTTGAAGCCAATATCTTTATATTTTGCCAAGATAATCGAATCGAAAATCAATTTTTACCAACATTTATTAATATTTTCTTTATTTTTTGTAAGAAACCCATTGGCTTGAATTTTCCCAAAATCTTCCCAAATGTCAATAACGTTATTCTTCGTACAATTATTTTGGAGGTAAAATCATTTTTCGGGGTGACAAATATTTGTTCTCAGTTTTTTGATTTATAAAAAAATCGTTAGTTGATTTTTTTCCAAATTATATTAATTTATTATCACGTCACATTATATAATATAACATTTAATTGAAGTATTTTGGATCAACTAAAATGTTCACCGAACACAGACATCTCTCTAAAAATCTTTGATTTAAATTCTATTTACCTTGAAACGTCGAGAAATGTCAAAATGTTCAATTCGGCAAATCGAACTGATTGCAATAACTTCCTGTGGGATGTTTAAAAGAACCGAACCATTATGCTTGAACACGAACTTGAAGTAAAATTTAAATCTATCAAATTTGAGAAAAATGCTGAGTTGGAAAAACGATTCAATAAACACATACAAATATAAAAAGAACATTAGACAGTTCTTATGGCAAAGCCAGTTTTATTTTCTTAAATGCTTTATCCGCGTTAATCTTTGATTAAACCTCTAGTATTTTTCATACTTCTTTGTCTACATGAATTAAGAATCAAGTATAGAGTATCAGTGTAAGTATTTGTAATTTTCAAATTGTCAAAATACGTATTGCAATATGAAGATATCCTCAGTAATAACTGATAGCTTTTACTCCGCTTTCAAATTGAACTGATGGCAATCTTACCCAAGAAAAACGGATTCGGTTGTTATTTATAAAATTAAATACCTACACATTATACTTCAATTAACTTAGTAAGCAATAAACAATTAAGTATCAATTATGTATGAAAATTTAAATTTTCAATCATCATGTTTAAACAAAAAATATCAATAAACAATTAATAAAAAAAAAAACTATAAGCAATTGATTAATTTTAGATACACAACTTAAATATGGCGCCAAACATTTAAAAACAAACATCTTTATAAACAAAATGTGTTAAGTTCCGTTTTACTTACGTGCCAATAAAATGCAGATCAACTTCATTTTTATTTCTCAATAATTTTATATTGCCTCCTTTAAAATTAGCAAAACACAAAAACTGTGCGAAACCAACTACAAAAATCGACTGTGTGTAGTTTATTTTTCTTTTTTTCTTTTTAAATTGAAACAATCCAATCAATTTAAGTTTATTTAAATTTTAATTAGGAAATAATAACATCAAATGATCACGTGGATGTGGATAGAAAATATTTCTTGTTCACTTAAATTCCGACGTTTCGGGATATTATGAGAGGCAAATCGTTCTTCAGAAACAACACAACCACTTTCGCTAGACGCCGAATAACGAATCAATTGATTTTCAAATTTTGCCAACACTAAATTATCTCACACAGATCGATTGGATCCCAATATCCAACTTTATTTAAGAGGAACAGAACAACACAACACGAACTAAAAAAGAAAAATTAAAATATGATAGGTGTGTGTATAGTGTATAAGATAGGACCGACCGAAAGGTAGATATCAAGCTTCAAGATACAAGATGTTAGTCGTTAGTTGTTAGTCCGCCAACGAACCGATCTCACCCAAATCCAAAACACTTTTCACAAGAACAACATTATCTTTTAGCAACAGCAGCGGCGGCAGCGGCAGCGTCCAAAAAATTACTTAAGTGTAAGCCTCAACATGCACTCACTCAATTCAACTGGACGGAAAACGATAGTTCTACCGCAAAAGACTCTAAAAATTCGCGATCGTTTTTAAATTTTGTCTGTTGTTTTTTTTTTTTTGGCTTTTATTTTTATTTCGATTTTTAGTTTGCTCAGCGCGAATTTGATTTCAGTGTCCTCCTTAACAAAAAAAAAAAAATTAAGAAAAAAAAAATAACAGTATGCGAAAATAAATGGGCAGAAGTGAAGAAGATATGGACGATGGATGAACCGAACCGTATAGATGCTGCGGTGGCTGCCTTTTAGTTTAGACTCAAAAATATCTTAGCTTCAATAAGCGATAGGTACCTAATTTTATATAGATATTTTTTGTCTCATGCTCGGCGACCCGACCACTAGTATTTTGATTTTGACGTTTTACACATCCAGAACCAGATAAGATGAGGTCTGTATCTTTTGTACATGGAGATGGAGAGATAGACAAGACGAGACGAGTCAGCAGTAAGTGTTGTATATTGAATTTGAATTTCAATTTTGAGACAGAAATAAATATAAAAGTAAAAAAAAGTAGGGAATCACAACGAACGCGAACGCGAGCAGCAGCACGATCGGTGTCGATGTAGCCGATCCGATCGTACATTGTGTGTAGGGTAGGTATCTATCTTTCTGTAGGAAAACACTTTGAAGGAACGTACAACGTACATACATACACTCTGCGTCACTTTATTTTTATTTATTTATTTTATTTATTTATTACATATTATTTAGTCTTGCACAGTAAGATACAATATCTTTTAAGGTAGTACAAGCTTCAGTTTTACAATTGGTTTACATGAAATGAATGAATACTAAATTTTAAACAAGATGATAAGAAAAAAAAAACATTAATATAAACAAAACTACTTTATACTATTTAATTAATGAAAAAGATTTGATTAATGGACTTTATTATAATACCTTATAAACACCTTTAAAGTTACAAAAAAAAAGATTAAAATCATCGCAATGCCTCAAAATACTGTCTAAGTCTTATTCTAAACCGAGTAGTGCAGCCTATCATCCTTATAGTTTGAGGTAGGGAATTCCACAACCGAACCGCGTGAACAAAAAATTGACGGCTCGAAACAAGATAGGAGTAGCGTATTGGTATCAGATCGCTGCTTCGATTAGAGCGTGTAAAAATGATTCTGTTGTAAAGGTACGTCGGTTGTCGTGTTTGCATGACATTGTGGAGCATTATTAAGGTTCTAAACGAGAAAAGATTATCAAGAGAAAAACCATATATTAATCTTGCATATGAGGAAATGTGAACATATTTCCGTAGTCCAAAAATATATCTTGTCACACTATTGTAGACAACATTAAGTTTCCTTTTGTGCTTGGAATCGCAATTACTAAATAGTTCACACCCAAATAATAAAAGCGGAATAAGCAGCGACTTAGCAAGTATCATTCTTGTTTTTATTGGAGTGATTCTTTGGGTGGTCCATAACATACGTAAGCCTCCGTACACTCTACCTATGATAAGTTGTATATGATTTGTCCAAGTGAGTGTCTTATTGAATACTACTCCAAGATTCTTGGCTGAGTCAACAAACTGAATAGGGTTATCATTGAGTAATATTGGAGAAAAGCAAGATGTGTCTGTAGGGTCTTTTGAAATGACTAAGCACTTTGACTTAGTAGGATTTAAACAAAGTCCGTTTGATCGAGACCAGAGCAATATCTTATTAAGATCTTCGTTTATCTCCACAATACCATTTTCAAACAACCCCAGTGGACAACTATACCTAAGCTGTACATCATCGGCATACATATGTATGGATGAGTTAAAGCTTAGAGACGGGAGCTCATTAACATACATGGTAAAAAGTAATGGGCCTAAAATAGACCCTTGGGGAACACCTCGTGTTAGCGGAAGAAAACTTGAAGTTTGGTTGTTAGCAACTACTGCTTGGTGTCTAGAACTAAGATATGAGAAAATGAGTCTCACTGATGATGATGTAAATTGAAACTCATCCCTTAATTTGATGCATAAATTACGGTGGTTAACAGTGTCAAAGGCTTTCGAAAAATCCAAAAGAGTGAGAAAAGACACGAAATTCTTATCAACACTTTCTCTTATTTCTTCGACCACATTTATAAGGGCAGTAGTGCAACTATGTTTGGGACGGAAACCGGATTGATTGGGACATAGCATGTCGTTACGTTTTAGATATTGCCGCATTTGTGTGTTCATAATTTTTTCAAAAACTTTGGATAAATATGGCAATATGGCTATTGGCCGATACTCATTTCGGGTTTTTGGAACAGGAACAATTTTAACACGTTTCCAGACGGTAGGAAAAACTCCAGTCATGAGAATAGTGTTGAAAAGATGTGTTATATATCTCAATGTAATCGGTAGAGTTGCCTTCACAAACACGGGATGGATTTCGTCAAATGCTATTGAGTTTGATTTAATAGATAAACAGGTTTTTAGAACAACTTCATCATCAATTGCTGAGAAGCTAAAGCCCCTTGTAGAGAAGATGTCGGTTTCTAAAAATCCAGAAAACTCTGCGCTATCATTGAACTCAAATGATGATAGGGATGTGAAATTGGTATTCAGCTCATCACAATCAATGATAGTAGAAACACTGTTGAAGTGCTTACCAACACCAATTTCTTTTAAATTTTTCCAAAGTCTATGACCGGCTAATGAAGGGTTAAGTCGAGGAGCATAGAAACGTCTCTTAGCTTTCCTAATCTCAAGTACAACTTTATTTCTTAAGTCAGTGTAGACCTTATGAAATTCGTCGAGTCTAAAACGTTTCCAAACTTTGTAAGCTAGATTGCGCTTATTTATTAAACTTTTAATTTTGTTGTTGAACCAAGAATGGTCATTGCATTTAAAGGTTTTTGTTTTGTAGGGAACGTGAATATTGAAAAGAGAGCTAATGTTTCCTTCAATAAAAGAAACTTGGTCGTCGACAGACTCCATAAAGAAAACTCGAGACCATTCAACCGATCTTAAGTCATGTTCTAGATGGTTATAATTAATGCTTTTAAAATCTCTATAGCAATGACTGCTGCTTGAAACAAGAGGTTCGCACTGGTAAGTTAAGTGCAATAGGTCATGGTGTGAAAAACAGGATGCAGAAAGTTGGCTAAAGTGAAGAACTTTGCTCAATTCACTAACAAAAAATACATCAAGAAGGCTACTTGTGTCCTTGGTAAAGTGAGTAGGAGTGGATGTGTTTACTGGATGTAAGTTAAGAGCTTTCATGTCATCAGAAAAAGTGGATTCTAAAAGAAGGTTGCTATTAAAATCTCCACTTAAAATAATATAAGGTGAAACATGGGCCAATTCATCAAATTTGGTTAGTAATGGTGTTGTATCAATGTGTTTATTTGGTCTATATGCTGAACCCAGTAGAATCTTGTTATCTTTGCATGTTATTTCAATAAATATAAAATCAATGTAACTACCAGGAAGGGATTCACATACAAATTGTGGCTTTAACCCACTACGTGCATAAATGGCCACTCCACCTCCAATGCGCCCCACTCTATCCCGTCTAAATAATTTAAATCCTTTAACATCACACAATGAGTCATTTAATTCAGGATAAAACCATGTTTCTGTCACACATACGATATCTACCTTAGAAGCTGCAAATAGATACCTAAATTCATCAATTTTTGGAACTAAACTCTGAGCATTTAAGGAGCAGACCTGTAGACCAGTACGCTGACCACACAAAATATCGATCATTAAACGAGAGTTATAATTATAATTATTATAATTATCAGCGGTTGTAGAATTCCCATTATTTACTTCATCAGGGCCAACCATTTGTATGTATTACAAATAATCGGTGGCTAATAAAGCACACCATAAAATAAGGAAGGCAGGAAGCAGCACCCATAGAACTTGACCAGACAAATAGCAAAGATTCAAAACCGACGATAAAAAGATAATTTAAAAAATTATGCAAACTTATGTATAAGGTATTACGAAAAAAGTGGATAATAACTATTATTAAATACATAATAATCAATAACAAAAAAACAATTATATTAATAAATTAAAAATATACCTAAATGAAAATAGTATTTAATGTAAAATGAAAGCAAAACAAGAGAAAAAAAAAAAAAAAAGGAATTAAAAGAAAGTAAGATCAAAGCAAAAATAAGTAATAAATAATCAATAAATCAATAATAATAAAGGTTTGTTTATGTTTTCTTCTTCTCAGTTGATATCAATTGCATCTGTTGTTATTGGGTCAGCAGCAGCAGCAGCAGTCAGGTTCTCAGCATTAGTGATTACAATTGGTTTCGCATTTTGGTTTTTTTTTACATGAACAAGTCCACGCAATGTGTAAACAGAAAACAGTTTATTATCTCTCTTTAGTTTAAGTGCGTATTGTAACAGAGAACGATTTTTCACAGTTAAACATTCATGAATGAAAACTGCAGAGTTGTTGTTGTCATTGAAACCAAGATCTCGAAGACGTAGTGGTTGTTTTGTTTTTGCTCGGTAGTTAGCTAAAGATCGCAATACGGTGCTCTTATCAATCGGAGAAAAAAATTTAACAACAATCGGTGCGTGTGTGTTATTATTTTTGTTCGGTTTAAGGCGAAAAATGCTTTTTAGTGAAGGTGGTTGAAATTCAAAAACTTGACCACATAAGTGATCAAACATAGATTTAAGATTTTCCGTCGGTAAGAAAGGAACACCTTGTATAAGTGCATCACTACAAATTTCTTTTTGTTCGAATTTTTCCTCAGTTTGTTCCATACGTTCCATCATATTAATTATGGCTTCATTTTGTTGTTTAAGTTGTTCTTTAAGTTTATCATTTTCGTGTTTAATAGTACGTAGATCGTTTAATTGTGTTTCAATAATATTTATTCGTTTGTTCATTTCTTCAAACGATGATTTGAGTGTGGCTATGTCAGCATCAATTTTTTTCAATAATCGCTCTTCAGATTCAGCAATTCTTAAGGTAAGAGAAGATGTTATAGACTCACTTTGTTTGAGAAAAGCCTCCTCCAGTTTGGTCCATATTTCCCCTGTGTTGTCAATAGTTTTTTGTTTCAGTGCTGGTGATGATAACGGCGTACCTTTCGGTGGTGTATTTACAATTTTGCTTGTCACTTTAACTTTGCGACTTGTAGACATGTTAGAGTTTATGATTGTTTATGTAAAAGTTTATAGTGTATGTTTCAAGATTCACTCAAGTTAAATGAATGTATTTGAGCACAGACAACAAAGAAATTATGAACTTCTAATTACAAGAAGTAGCCACACAAATTTCAATAAAAAGAATATAAAATATGTTTTTTTGGATTTATTTTCACAGTCCAATTTGAAGAAAAACTAAATAATTGTTTTGTACTAATCTTTAAGTCTTGGCAAGTAATTTAGAGGCTAAGAAAAAAACTTTACTGGCTGCTAACTCACGCACGTCTACTTAGTATCACTCATTTAGCTCTTTTTTGAAATACTATCTATATCTTCTATTCATAAAATTCATTATGATTTTGTAATTTTACTTCTGTTAATATTATTTATACACACGTACGGTATTTAATAGTTTTTTTTTTAAGGTTTTTAAAGTTTTACTTTTAAAACCACAATTATCTTTGATGTTTGAAAATTATTTCACGCTGGCCTCGGCTGCCCCTCAAATTTTCCATCAGCTTAGTCCAATTTTGGAATTAAGGGCCAGTTATAGCTATCATTGCATCCCGGAAAATTGTTTGAATCGATATTTGATTGTGTTTCCCTTTGATTAGAAATGAAATTTATACACTGATCGATCATCAATATTTTTTGCGATAAAAGTTTAATTGAGCAGTTAATTTTCGCTAAAAATGTATTTTTCTATTTTCCGAACGAAAATTCATTTTCCTGAACAGCTGATACTTTTATGTTCAAAAGTGAAGTAACCTGCCAACAAAATTCCAATGATTGGTTTCAATGATGAAAACCAATGATAGCTATAATTGGCACCTAAAGGCTTTAATGTTGGCTTCCAGTGCGTCAATCGAAACGGTTTTTTTACGTTTTAATTGAGTTTATTTATTGACAAATTTGTGTAATAATTCACAATTAATCACAATTTTTACGTTTTAGGCATAAAATGCGAAAAAAATAGTCTAGAGGCTTTAAATCGCACGATCTGCTGCACGATCGCTGCTAATTGACAGGCCCCAAACGTAAAATTAAATGTTCACCGAACTCGCCTCTAAATTGGTCTATTGTCAAGCATGCTATGTGGCACCGTATTGTTGAAACCACATGTAAAGGTCTTCATCATTAGTACTCACCATTCACAGTGACGTTGCGATTCATATCATCTTTGATGAAATACGTCCCAATGATTCCGCCAGATCATAGTGACTTTTTTTGGATGCATTGGTAGCTCTTTTGTAATGCTTCTGGTTGCTTTTCACTCTAAACACGGTTTTGGTTGTTGGTTTGGTTGTTCGGCTTAAATTTTTGCACCAACTGTACTTTGAAAGGCTTCATTCCTGAATTCTTCCCCAAAATTTTTCCAATTGCTGCAAACAGCGCCGATCCGATAATTCACCGTCACCACTATTACTGGCCGATATGGTTGCTATATTTTGCTCAGTTCGCACTCTGCGTTAGCGTGTTGGTGATTTAATATCCAACAATGTAAATGTGATGTGAAATTTAGTGACAATATAGCAGGAATAGCCACCTCAGAAGGTCGATCAAACTGACCCTCTAATGGAAGCACGCATTTTGATAATAAAATTTAATAATTTGCAAGCGTTGTTTTTTTTTAAGATGATTCATGTTTAAATTAAGTATATGTAATTTATTATTTAGTAAAAGATCTCCCATCTTTTTTGGTCGAGTGTTTCTCGCCAGAAGAGTGTACATGCGGCCAGAATATCATCTTTCCAGCGTTTGAGGTGTCCCCCTACATTTCTTCTTTCATTTACTTCCGTATACACAGCTTCATCAAACGGTCATCAGAGGGGCGCATAATATGTCCCACCCATTCCCATTTAGGTTTTCGAATCATAAAACGGACATCTTTAAAATTAGTTTGCATTCTTAAGGATGTATGGTTGATTTTTTGATAGATGCGAACGTTTAAAACTACTCTTTACATTGCTCTTTGACATGATCTGAGCTTGGTTTCAGAATTTTTAGTAATTTTCCATGTTCGGCATCCGTAGGTCAAAACTGGGAGCACTTTTGAATCGAATATATACTTTCTTGTTTTGTTTGAAATATTTAAATCAAGAAGATGCTTAACATTACATTATTGTTTCCATGCGTTTGTCATTCGATATTCTACCTCCTTTCTTTCTTTATTTTTGAATGAAATAATTTGACCAAGGTATACGTAGTCCTCAGCGCATTCTTGTGGTTTATTAACCAAGGTTATTGTATTGAAAGCGCTGTTATTCGTTTTTTGCTGATTTGTTGATAAACCAATATTTTCCCATCTAGAACAAAGTTCATTGATCATAGCTTGAAGCTCTTCACTAGTGTTTCATATAATAATGCTATCATATGCGAATCGAAGGTTTGAAAGATATTTCCCATTTTTTTAGTCCTTTTTCTTCCCAATATAACTGCCTAAGAATTTCTTCGAGGGCTGCGGAAAAGAGCACTGGTGAGAGAGGATCTCCTTGTCTTAAACCTCGTAAAATTTCAAATTCTGGTCCGATAGATTCCGTTTTTAAGCGTTCTTAAAGTACAAACTATTTGTTCGTCAGTTACTTAGTTTAAAAGTGCCTTCCATATAAAACTCTGTTCGACAGAGTAGATAGTAATAGTGTACTTCTTTCATCTTTCTATTAATTGGTTTACAGTTTGTAAATGATCCATTGTTGAAAAACCTGGTGGGAAACCAGCTTGTTCAGATGGCTATTTGAAATAAAGATTGGCTTTCATCCTCTAAAAAACACACTTCGTCAAAACTTTATAAATTGGAGATATTATGCTTATAGGGTGACATTAATATTGTCTTTTTCCCTTTTTTGTGTATGAGAACTTCCTATGTGACCAAAACCTGTTGAAAATATCTTTCAACTAGTTGGCAAATGAAAATTTTCCGAGCTTGATATATTCAGCCAAGATTCCATCATTTTCTATGCATTTATCATTTTTCAAACTACGAGTATGTAACGCCTCTTGGATTTCACTTTTAAGGAATGGTTGAAATGCTTCTTCATTGCTTTGTTGTTGGGTATTTAATATATCTTCGCTATTGATTGTTTTGAATATGAATTTCTGTAAAAGCTCGTAGTTATTTTCTAGATGTTTTTCCTTTCATAACTTTAAACATTTTTATATGAAACGGGTGTTATCCATTCTTTGTAGTTTGGATTGCATTTTGAGCTTTTTTGATTGATTTTTTCTTTTAAATTATTGATTTTATAAGATTATTATTGAAGTTTTTGATATCTTCTTGCAATATTTTTTTTAAATTTTTTGTAGGCACTTTGGGTCAAATCTTTCTTTTTTATTTAGGTTTGTCTTCCTACTGAGGAGTTCTCGAAAAGTTATTAGATTAAGAGTTTCATACGATAGTTTTTCAGATTTTGGACACGTGTGTCGCTGTGAGAATGTATCTATCTGCTGAGTCCTTGATAGTTCTTTTCATTTTATTATACGAGTACGCTATTTGAGTAGGTTGGCTTGCTGGAGATATAATGTGGTATCGTTGTTGTAGATCAGTGATATAACTTTTTATGGTCTCGATACAAACAGATTTCCTTATTGTTTTTCGTGTGGATTTGTGTAGCTGTCTGGTTTTATGGTTAATTGTTAATTCAGTGCGTATTATTCGGTGGTCCGACTCGAATATTTAAAATTATATGTAGACCAAACTGAATATGTTTGACAGTGAAACAAAACACAAAACTTACGAGAACTGTAAAAACCAGTGCTCCCAAAAAGAAAATAGCAAACAAATCACCCATTCTTCACGTCTTCATAATGTGAGATTTGTTGAATATTTTTCTTCTTAAAAACAATAACAATAATATTAGAAAAATTTTCTTATGAATTAAATTTATCTGTCAACAATCAGGTAAGTCCTTGTGATCCGAAGCGACTAACAAATCCAACCATCCAAAGTCAATAAGTTATGTTCTAGATATAACCTTTTTTCGTCGCATAATAGGCGTTTTTCTCTTTCAGTTCAGAACAGAGCCTTGACTGTCAAACAAAAAATTGTGTTTCTTTTTAACCCCTGAACGTTCAGTGTTTCAAATTTGTGTTTCTTTTTTCTTTCTGAACGTGTTCCTAGCTTAGCTCTATGAATTCTAAATAAAATAACTTAGCAGATGGAGTTGAATACTGAACAAAAGTATCAGAATCTTCATCCTCAATTTCTTCAAAAAATAAGCTAAATGCTTAATGAAAGGCTTGAATCTTATTTCTTCTTTCTGTAGACGAATACGACAAGCAAATTGATAATGTTCGTAGAATGTTAAGAACATGCTCTTAATGCTCGGAATCTATTCCAAACTCTTTTCTGAACTAAAAAAGAAAACTCCTATGTTGGTACCGTGATAGAGTTCAGATTTTTGATAAATCCGACTATTTCATTTGAACTGTCAAATGAAGTTAAATCTACAAAATTTAATGCATTCGACAAACCAACAAATGCTGAAATTCGCTGTAATCTAAAACCAAATTGAACACAAATTTTTAAATTGAAACTAATTGACACAATAAATTTGCAGCTGCCCGCGAACTTACTTACTTCGATGTTTTATTTACACCAGTTTGAACTCACAGTTCATGTTCCATGTATGTACTTGGATCATAAAACAATAATTTTAGTTCATTGCTACCAAATAAATGAATTAGGTGGCGTAACAGTCCGAAGAGAACCAAGGCCTATTGAATTATAACTCTCAACCATTCCTGTGTGCGTAATTGCAGGGAAGGAGGGGACCTTCATTTTTATGTCAAATCCGTTCGGCTAATTTAAGAAAGCATTTTTCATACCTAACAAGAATTAATCTTGGGGGATTTGTCAAATCCTCGCAAGAAAAAACTTTAGGTAGACCAGGCAGGGATTAAACACAAGACTCCTAATATGATAGTCCTACGCACCATAACCATCACGCCACTTAATATTTTTTTCACTTGGTTTTTTTATTTTTTTGGCAACAACCATTGACCCACCAGGTACTACTTTATTGCATCTTCAATAAAAAAAAAATCAAACATGATTTAAATTTATTGATTCGGAGTGTAAAAAAATAACAAGTCCGATTCCAAGTATTCAGAGATCGAATAAGATATGAAATTAATAATAATTGTATCACTATGAATTATTTATAAACAGAGAGAGAGAAAAGAGGAGAAAATGTAGTTAGAGATTCTTTGGTGATAAAAAATGATTTACGACAAATTAAACACTTCGTGACGTTCATGTATTTCTTGCATTTTTTGTTTTTGTGTTTTTCTTTTTTTTTTGTGAACCTACCTTTTTGTTTTTCTTTAAATGAAATCAATAATAACAAGAGATGTGACTTTCTCTCATTGAATAAGCAAAAGCAACCACAAACGATGGCCGTACAATCGTACATATATTGTTAAGGTACCGCAAGTCATTGAGAGATACTTTAATGATGTTAAATGGGGTGCGTTAGATTTTAAACGCTTATTTTTGTTTTTTTTTTTTTCATAATATGAGATTATATTGATTTTGATCATTAAGACATTCATTCGAACTCAAAGTCACGTCACGTTCACCATCATATCGCGCGGCAACGTTTTTGAAGAAAGATGCTTCTTTATTTCTTTGAAGGAAAAATGGCGCATCAGAAAGAGGTATTCCAATGAAATTTAGGTAAATATTTTGAATGGAATGTATAAAGATATATGAACGGGCAGCTGCCGGCCGGCGCACAGTGGGGAAAAGGCGGACTAAACCTATTTTTCTGAAAGTAGGATTTTTTTTAAACAGAAAGTGTTTCTTATAATTAATTGGTTGTAGAATCAGAAATGAAAACCGTTTTTTTAGAAAATAAAAAAAATTGTAGACCAGTAGATTTTCGCTCAAAGTTCAAATATCGTGAAAGCTGATAAAATATTGGTACTTCTTAAATGACCAGTATATTGTGAAATTTGAAAGTTTTAAACAATTTTTTCTGCTAACATGATTAAAATAAATAGAAAAACAATACCGTGTTTTTTTTTTTTTTTTTTTTTATTGGATAAGGTATTTTTTGACGAATAAACACTCTATTTCTGTGATTTTTTTAGTTCGCATAAGGTTTTAACTACTTCCTCTGTTTGCCCCTGTTGGCAAACTATTTTCAATAGATAGTGTCGGGTCTGTCTCAGCAACATTTTCCAGTAAAAATCTCATCCGGATACGTCCGGATGCAGTTCTTAGAGCAATTTGAAGTTGGGAAGTCATATACTAAAATAACAATATATAAATAAATTAGATTATGGAATTAGTATCGGGACATGCTTTGCGTATATTTTATAATATATAATAATAATATAATTTTTTGTTTCATTATATTTATTTCTTTTAACCAGTTCTGACGATCTTATATGGTAAACAGTAAAAGACGCTTATGTGAAAAAACCCAAACCCAAACAAGTTTGGTAGAAAGTACTCAGATTTTCTGGAAATGAAAGTGTCTCGTAATAGGTTTTACGGTACTAACATTATGGAGACGTAGATCATCGGAAAAAAATAAGACAATGTCCGTTTTTTTCGATATCTCGTTCAGTTTTAGCTGATTTAATTTTGAAAGAAGAGGAATCCTTAGAAGTGTTAATAAATAAAAAATATCCTAATTAATCGGAAACACAGGTTAATTATATTGTGAAAGAATACCATACACATTTTTTACCGAAATTCGATACCGAATTTTACAAAAAAATTGTTTCCTTGATAAGAATCCTGATTGTTTGGAAGGCTTATTTCAAGTAAAAAAATCTAATCAAGACAATACTATCGAATTGCACGCCAGGCATGTTGGGAGGCTAGTTAAAGCATTTGAAGAATACTGCAATCGCAGTAAGAGGCGCAAAATTCGTAAACTTCGGGACAATGTGCCTAAAGTTATAATAGAAGCTGCGGCTTCGAAATCTTCAAAGATTTCAAATTTTGATGCTGATTCTGCTCTTGTCTTGGGCATTCAGGCAAAATTGACAAAATTGCAGTATGAGATTCTTCAAAAAGCTACGAAAGAAATTGGGCACGATATCTTCCCTTCGTATAAGAAAGTTACTGAATCAAGAAAGAAGTGCTACCCGGATTACTCGACTGCTACTGAAACTACTGCCTATGTTCCTTTGCAAGATCTATTAGATCACACGTGTAAAAGAATTTTCGAAACTTTTGAAAAAATGACAACAGTGAGCCAAGACCAACATCTTTCTTGCACACCAAATGGGGATCCCACGGTGCAAGTGGTCAAAGTCGCTATATGCTGAACTACGAAGTTTCAATGGAAGGTGTTTCTGATGAACATTTATTTCTTAAATCCATAGTGCCTTTAAAACTGGTGCAACAAGAAAATGAAGAATGCATTTCGAAAAATCCACCACCTCAACTCGTTATTGCCGAGCTCTTCGATTTTCCTTTAGAAAGAAACTCCGGAAAAAGTTAGAAAAGAAAAAGACCGTGTAAAAGCTGAAATTTTGATTCTCCGAGAAACTGAAATTGAGTGCAATGGATATTTTATTAAAATAAAACATGCAATGTATTTCACAATGATAAATGGAAAAACCACACAAATTGTTACAAATTCTACTTCAAATAGTTGTAAAGCAATTTGAAATGAATGACATTGCAAAACTCCAGTGTAAACCAACAGATGAAAACGCTCTAAAGTTGGGAATGTCATCTTTGCACGCAAGAATAAGCTTCATGGAGTATATCCTACACTTATCATACAATTTAGCTTGCAAAGCCTGGAGAACGACCCCACTGACTTCGGAAATAAAAAAGGAAACTAAAACCCATAGGTATACAAAATCAGTTTCGAGAAAAATTGGTAATACTTGTTGACATTGTCAAACAAGGAACTGGGACGTTTTTTTGAAAATTATTCAGTTACTGCTGAAATAACCAAAATATGTAGATGAAAACCTTATTAAGCGGTTGGCAACTATTTTAGAGGTTATATGCTGCAACCATTATATTGATCCCGATAAGTTCCATGACTACGGTTTACAAACTGCGAAAATGGCTATGGAATTGTACCCTTGGTACTACTTACCAGCAAGCATGCACAAGATCCTTATGAAATAATAGAGTCTTGTGCCTGTTTTATATTTCAAGTTTATTAGTTTTATTTGTTTCACTTTTGCAAATGTACTTATTTTAAATAACTATACTTATAATAATTTATAAGATGTTAACTTGTTGGATGCCGGACAGAGAGAGACCATATTTTATTCTTGTTGTTATATAAGTTTTACATAAAGTAAATTGTTATACCATAGTGTTGCCAGCAATTATATTTAATTGAATATAACATCCTCCCAGCTTTAAATTAGGTTTATATACATACAAACAAATGTTTTCAAAATATATATGTATATACATAATTCTTAGGATAATACAATTCAATTTAAAAATAGTATCAACAATTCATTTGTTTCTTTTTTTTCAAGAATTTAACATTAATGTTTTGTTAAAAACAAATAATATCGTTTTACCGTTTATAATAATTTACAATTTTCTTAGTTCTATTACTTCTTTGTTGTTGAACATTTGTATTTTTTAAATGGCTGATTTTAGATATATTCTTAGATACTAAATTATTATTCAAATAAGACAAATCAGTACCTTTTTTAGCATGACTTAGGAATGTTTGTGTACAAATAACTAAACGTTGTTTTTTTTATTAATTTTTTTTCAATTGGTTGACATGAACAACTTTATATTGAAAACCAATTTTTACTATATATCTTACAGTACTTAAGATTTTTTTTAACAGTACATGGTAACCACTTCTTAAGTTCATTTATGTGGTTTTTATATAAACAATCCTCCCCAACTTTATATTTTTTTAAATTAATTTTTTCCAAAGTCTTATACTTAAGAGATTTTGACTTTTTATAAATTAATTTCTTTTTTCTTTTTTTATTATCAATATTATTATTTTTACATAAATTATCCATTAATATTTTAGGCTTATAAGAAAAAACTAGATCAGATGGAGTTTCATTGGACACCGAATTTGGAGTGTTTCGATGATTAAATAAAAACAAATCGATCTTTTCTTGCAGTGATAAACCTGCTTTCGGGCTCAACAAAAACTTTTTTAACACGCCTTTTAAAATTCGCACGTGTCGTTCCGCTACCCCGTTTGATTGTGGGTGGTAAACTGGACTATGAGTTAATTTGATTTTACTATTTGAACACAAACTTTTAAATTCAAACGATGCAAAAGGGGGTCCATTGTCAGTGACAATCTCAGCGGGAAATCCAAAAATTGAAAATAAATTATGAGTTAATTTATCGATTAAGTTTTTGGCGGAGGTTCCATTCATTATAAGCACAATCAAATAGCGACTAAATACATCTACACCTAAAAGTAGAGTCTTACTTTCAAAATAAAAAAATGTAAGTGCACTTTCGAAGGGATGGGTACAACTGGGCCAACTGGACACAACTTTTTCTTTTGGAACAACAGCTGTTGCCTGACAAATTTCACAGCACGCAACAAATTCTTTTACATCAGAATCAATTTTCGGCCACCAAACGTATGCCCGACACATTTTTTTTTCATTATAACAACTCCATTGTGATTACTATGGATTGATTTAAGCACCTGCATTCTTAATTTTGATGGAATGACAATTATTCTTGTCCTGTAAAATACACAATCATTTTCTATACTTAACTGATTTTTGAATGCAACAAAAACTTTAAACTCTGGATTCACCTGTTTTGGCCACCCGGTTTTTATAAATTCATATATTTGAGAAAGTTCTACGTCTTTTTTCGTCTCAGCTCGAATTAACTCTTTGTCCACAGGAAGTTCTTCAAAAAAATTTATTGAATTAAAATATTATTAAATAAAAATATCTTCCACATTGTTTAACGGATAATGCGATAAAAGAATGCATTTGTTGACTGTAACTTTACAGTTAATGCACAACCTAATCTCACCATTCTGTTTTGGAACACACACAATTGGTGTTGCCCACCTACTATGGTTGACAGGTTCAAGAGTTCCTATAGAAATAAGCCTATTTAACTCAACCTTAAGCCTATTTAACTCAACCTTAACCCTTAACAGCGTCACGTAACCTAAATGGAACCATATAAGCCTTACAAAAGATGAGGACAGCATCTGGCTCTATATTTATTTCGGCTTCATAGCCCACTACCATATGTAATTAATTAACTCACTTTTACACAAAAGTTTTTGCCTCCAACTCGGAACAAATTTATCCAACCACGTTCTACCAAAAAGGGGTGTAAAAACTGGACTATCCACTACCACGATCTCCAATTTTCCAGTAGTCCCTTGAAACTCCAAATCCAGCTCCACCTTGCCCACAACTTTAACCTCAAATTCTGAAATGGTACAAATTTTTACATCACTAGAAAGAATAAAAATATATATATATATGGTAACTTATCTTTAAGTTCAATAAAGGATATAACAGACATACATAGCTGCTCCCGTGTCAACCTCCATTTGAAATGACACTCCACATAGTTTGACTTCCACTTTGAGCCCTTTTTCTGATGCTTTAACACTGTTGATGACCTGAATAGATCTTACACTCGGCTTAGCTTCACCCCCATCTTTTCTGGTAGTGCTACTGCCACCAGCTCCTCCACCATCACGCTTGCCACCAACACAGCACATGTTTGCAGTGTGCCCTCTTCTATTACTCTTAAAGCACTCCAATTTTTTGATGGACAGTCTGGTTCCAAAATGATTTTTTCCACAATGCGCACATTTGTTGTTAAGATTGCTTCTCATATTATTTTGTTTTGTTTTAACTTGAGTTGTGAAAGCCTTTTTTTTCCCTTATGACATGAACTTCGCTGCCACGTGGATGCATTGATCGTTGCTCTCTCTCAGACATCTCCATATTTAACGCGATTTCACAGCATTTATCAAACGTGCGGCTGTCATCTGTTAAGATGTTCTGCTGAATACGATGGTTCCTTAGCCCTACGATAAATTTGTCTACTAGAGCATCTTCTAATGCCAGATTTCGCAAGCTGGCTGTTTTTGACACTGAGTCGTCGATAAAGTCCCCAAACCTGCATGTCTCAGCTAGATTTCTGAGCTTTATGATGAAGTCGGAAATTGACTCACTGCCTCCTGCTTCGCTTTTTGGAATTTGAATCGTTCGGCATTCTTGTTATGCTTGGGAGCATAGTGCTGCTCTCTAGTAAACCTATCAATTCGGTGAATGGTTTGGAGCTTGGTAATACTGGTGCGGCCAGAGATTTAAGCACTTTATACACTTCTGAATCGACCAAAGTAATGAACACTGGAGTCTGTATTTCAGCTGCAATTTTATTAGCAATAAAATATTGCTTCACTCTGTCCTTATACGCCTTATAGGGTGCTTTCATCCGCTTTTGTCATAGTCCATGCTTCTGCACCGTATAGCAGGACGAGGATGATAAGGGTCTTATATAGCGAGTGTAACGCCCGGTAACGTTACGATGAGTCACCGAACGAGAGAGAGGCCCGCCGAATGCCTTGCGTCTCTCTCCCACTCAACTATGATCGGTCTGCCGCGCGCGCAGCACTAGAGAATTAGGCGCATTGAATCGGCGCATGCTTGTGTCTCTGTCTTTGTCTTTCTCGAACGTTCTTGGCGTTGGAAAAACAAGAAAGCGTCATAATACAAGTTCACACGTGTGGTTAAAGTATCGTCAGCTGTGTCTGTAGTGAAAATGTGGAGTGCTTAGATTCGTCATTTACAACAACTACAACAATAAAGGTAAATAATTGTACACTGATATTTCATTATCGTAAACTATGATTGATTGATTAATTGTTAGATTGACACAAAAGTTGAGAAACTGAGTTTATAGGTTATGTCATACTATTGATAAATGTTGATAGTGTTAAGTAAATTATTAGTTTAAAAAATTTGTGCAATTCTTATTTTCATTCAATTCCTTGTTCCTATTGTGCAATTTAATTATATTCATATCAATAAATATTCTACCGAGAAAAAGACGTTGTCACGTAAAATCTTCGCCCGTAAAACCGACTTTACAGGCAACCATTTTTTTGCTCAATTGCTTTCTTAACCCAAAGAAACAGCGGTTAGCAAGAGTTATTCTTCGTTTGATCTCAGCGCCGCTGGTGTTGTTTTCTGCGTTTACAGCGGAGACTAGGTAGACGAAGTTCTTGACTACCTCAAAGTTACGTCTGTCGATGGTGACGTTTTTACCAAGACGTCGATGTTGTAGGTCCTTTCTTGATGACAGCATGTACTTTGTTGTGCCCTCATTAACCGTTAAACCCATTTTTGCCGCCTCTGCCTCAATACTCACAAAAGCCCCATTGACATCACGCTGAGTTCTTCCGATTATGTCAATGTCATCAGCATATGCTAGTAATTGGACAGACTTTTGAAAGATAGTGCCTCTAGTGTTGACGTGTGAGCTTTGCACTATTCTTTCAAGTACGATGTTAAAAAAATCACATGACAGCGCATCACCTTGTCTAAAACCTTTTTTGATATCGAAAGGTTCTGTTAAGTTGTTTCCAACCTTTATGGAGCAGCGTGAATTCTCCATGGTCATCCTGCACAAACGGACGAGTTTGGCAGGGATGCCAAAACTAGACATGGCTCTATACAGTTCGTCCCTGTAGATACTGTCATATGCGGCCTTGAAATCGATGAAAAGATGGTGGGTGTCGATTTGGTGTTCTTGGGTTTTTTCCAGGATCTGCCGTAATGTGAATATTTGATCGACTGTGGACTTTCCTGGTTTAAAACCACACTGATAAGGACCTAGGCACGAGTACGATAACTTTGGCGCCAAGATATAATAACGGTTTTTGGTAGAGGGGCTTAATACAAGCATTTTTTACTATGGGAGGGGGGTCTATCTCCCCCCGTTTAGGCAGTAGGGGCAATTTAAAAAAATTATTAGTTAAAATGGAAAAAAATAATTGAAAAATAACGATGATATTTACAATTAAGTTTTATACAGGTTGATGCTTCAAATGCATTTGATAAACAATTAGCACATCTCGACCTGTGACGTCAGTGGTCTAAAGTAGTGGAGTGCGTAGTGCACACGACTTCTAAGACTGAGCAAATCTGATATGCGTGGGTTCGAATCCTATGTTGTGCATAAAGTTTTTCAAATAAAATTGGATTAAAGCTCAGCACCACAAAAAAGGAGACTGATGAGTGCAAAAGTGGCAAAGCACGAAATAGCTATATCTCCAGCCAAAACAATGAGTGGTAGCACCTTTAAGTTGTTGTTGTTGTTCAAAAACATTCAATAAAAATTAAAAAGGAATGGTCAAGTCTAACAAGCTGACATTCTAGTACGAATAGTACAATACAAATAATAACAATAATAATAACTTAGTCTGGTTCGTTACCGATCTTCCAACCTCTCCCCCTTTGATACGTACTACGAATTGTTAGTCTATCAAATAAGGTATGGAGAAAAATGGAGGCGGAACAAAACAGCATACTTAAAGGAGCTTATAAAAAGGTTGATGCTTCAAATGCATTTGATAAACAATTAGCACATCTCGACCTGTGACGTCAGTGGTCTAAAGTAGTGGAGTGCGTAGTGCACACGACTTCTAAGACTGAGCAAATCTGATATGCGTGGGTTCGAATCCTATGTTGTGCATAAAGTTTTTCAAATAAAATTGGATTAAAGCTCAGCACCACAAAAAAGGAGACTGATGAGTGCAAAAGTGGCAAAGCACGAAATAGCTATATCTCCAGCCAAAACAATGAGTGGTAGCACCTTTAAGTTGTTGTTGTTGTTCAAAAACATTCAATAAAAATTAAAAAGGAATGGTCAAGTCTAACAAGCTGACATTCTAGTACGAATAGTACAATACAAATAATAACAATAATAATAAGTTTTATACAGTTTTTTAAAGCCAACATTCTGTTTTGTTAGCCAGTTTTTAATTCAAGTCAAAACTATGCGTAGTTTTTGAAAAATTTAATTTTAAACTCAAAATTTGAGTAAAAAAAGTTAAAAAAAAGGTTTAAAGTGTAATTTTTCAATACTTCAAGATTATCTACCATTGTTTTTATTTCAGAATTTATTGCTCTTATTTGTTTTTGATCAAAAACTGGAAACTAGATGATTTTATGTCTTAGTTTTTGAGAAAATTGAAAATAACCACAACTACTATTTTAATTTAATTCTTTTTTTTTCCTTGAGTGGTCTTATTTTGATAGTAACAATGGTAGGTGCGAGTTTGGGTGTATGCAACAGTAAGGTGTGTGCGAGTTTGGGTGTATGCAACAGTGGGATCTGTAAGGGGGGGGGGGCATGCTGCCCCACTGCAACCCCCCTGCTTGGGAACACTATAGGATTTGGGGTGGGTGCAAGTTGGAGTGCGTGCAAGGTGGGGAGGGGGCAAGGTTCGGTGGGTGCAAGATGGGTGCATGCAAAGTTTCTTTTGCATTTAAATAAGCTGGATTTAAGAAAAATTAATTTACCCTAGGTGTATCTTAATCCTCGATTATTACTATCAAAATAGGTTAATACTTAAGCAAGGAAAAAGTAATTTAATTAAAATATTTTTTTTTGGTAATTTTCAATTTTCTCAAGAACTAGAAGACATAAAGTCATCTAGTTTTCAGTTTTTGATCAAAAACAAATAAGAGCAATGAATTCTAAAAAAAACAGTAGATAATTTGAAAGTTTTGAAAAACTACACTTTAAACCTTTTTTTAATTTTTTTTTGCATACATTTTTAGTTTAAAACAATTTTTTTCAAAAACTATGCATAGTTTTGACTTGATTTAAAAACAAGCTAATAGACAAAAATGTTGCTCTAAAAAAAAGGTATAATACTTAATTGTAAGTATTACCGTTATTTTTTAATTATTTTTTTTTCCATTTAATGTACATATTTTTTTAAATTGTTCATACCGCCTAAACGGGAGGAGATAGAATAGTAAGTAAAAAAATCTGGTTTTTAACTGTTCTATACAAATCCGTCATTAAACTTTGTCGCCAAAGTTATCGTACTCTCCCCAGGACCTTTCAGGTTGTTGACGATGGGCTTTAGACGTTCACATATTACGGCAGAGAAGATTTTATAGGTGATGTTAAGTAGACTGATTCCTCTATAATTGGTGCAGTTTAGAGGGTCTCCTTTTTTCAGGATCGGGCAAACAATAGGGTAAAGGTGTCAACAGTGGATCAATGTTTACATCTTGGGCTGTTAAGCTCGCATTTATAATAGTAGCCATGACATTTTTTTTTTCACAGCATTTTCAATATATTTTCTTCAATTTAAGCAAAAAATTTCAAAACTTTATGCTTTCGATAAAATAAAAAAAAATGTTTTTAACTTACCTTACCACATGATTCACTGTGTACTTTGGGTGCACACAGTGAATCAGTGACTGGTACACAGTGAATCAGGGATGTTAGAACAGTCTTTTAAGAAAAAACAATGTTTTTTAGTTTTATAATTATTTTTATATTTATCAGTCATATTTTATTTAATGATAAAAAACTAAACAAAAATATAAACTCTTCATTTATAACAAAAAAATAATTAAAATAAAACTCTTCATGTATAAAAAAAATCACAAGCTGAAAATAAAGAAAAATAGTTTAAAAAAAATAAGGAAAGAAAAGTAATCCATTTGATTAAAATGTATAGCGTTCTAGCGAACATCCATGTTTGAAAAGTTGAAATTGAATTAAAAATTTGAATTTCTTAGTGAATCAGTGATTCACTGTTTACCTTTTTCAAATGATTCACTGTGTACCATGTTGTTATTTTAACAAAAACACATTGAAATCATATTAAATATTTCGAACAAGTAAAAAAGTTGATACAAGTTATTAAGTCAATATAACCACAAATACAAATATATGACTCAAATGGAGTTACGATGCACAGCTATTAAATGAGAAGAAAAACAAATAGAAAACAAAAAATTACTTACCAATGCAGAAAACACAAAAACACGAAAACAACCGACTCCGATCCAAGGGATCACGCAGACTGATGGTTTGAAGGGATGAAATGAACAAAGACGATCTTTTCTCTTTTTCAAATTTATTATAAAATAAAAAAATACATCATGCTTTCTTCCAACCATATCTTACAGATAAGTTGGTGCATGCTCCTAACCAACTTATCTCCAGCTGCTTTAAAGAGCTCGGCATTCAAGCCATCCGCTCCAGCGGCTTTGTTAGACTTCAGCTTAGATATAGCAATCTTTACTTCGTCTAAGTCGGGAGGACGGGATTGTTGGCCTTTGTCGTCTATGTTGAATGGATAATCCTGCCTGACAGCGGAATTGGGTTCGTCGTCGCCGTTATACAGTCTGCAGAAGTTGTCCTTCCATATCCTCAGCATTTACTGCGGTTCCACTATGATGTTTCAACTTTCGTCTTTGCAGCCTTCGGTTCTCGGTTTATGTACTTGTGAATTTCGTTTCACCTGTTCATAAAACTTTCGAACTTCATTCCTGCTTTTAAACCTCTCAACATCTTCGACCGCACGCTTCTCATGCTCTCTCTTTTTCCTTCTGAGAAGTCGGTGTTCCTCTCGCCTCTTCTGCTCATAGAGCTCATGAGCAGCTCTCGTCCTTTTATGCAGCACCGCTTTGCGTGCCTGTTGTTTGGCTGCATTTGCCTGCCGACATTCCTCATCAAACCAGGGGTTCCTTGTTGGTAGTTGCTTGAAACCCAGCACGTCAGAGGCGGCTTCTCTGAGTGCGTCTTGGCAATGTTGCCACTGGTTTTCTATACATTGTGTTGGCGGCACAGAACTTCGAGAGAGGTTACTTGTAACTCGGTCGGAGAAGGAGTTGGCGATCTCTTGCGATTGTAGCCGTTCGACGTTGTACCTTCTCCCAGCATCTCCCTGTTTTGCCTTGGGCCTGGAAACCCGAAGTGCTACCTTGGCTACAACAAGGTAGTGGTCCGAGTCGATGTTAGCTCCTCGGAAAGTTCGGACATCCGTTATGCTGGAAGCGTGTCTGGCGTCGATCGCAATATGGTCAATCTGGTTGACGGTAGATTGATCTGGAGATCTCCAAGTTCCTTTGTGGATGTTGAGGTGTGGAAAACGCGCACTGGCTACCATGACGTTTCGCCCCGCAGCAAAATCTATGAGCCTGAATCAGTTGTCGGAAGTGTTGTCGTGCAGGCTGTTTTTCCCGATTATTCCACCAAAGATGTCTTCCCTTCCTAGCTGGGCATTAAAATCGCCCAGGACAATTTTAATATCGTAGCTAGGACACTGCTCGTATGTTTTGTCTAAAAGCTCCAAGAACATATCTTTGGTGTTGTCATCCTTCTCATCTGTGGGGCGTGCGCGCATATCAGGCTAATGTTGCCGAATTTAGCCTTGATGCGGATGGTCATGAGGCGCTCGTTGATGCACCTATAGCTCAAGACTTGTTGCCCAAGTCTGGCTCCAATGACAAAGCCGCATCCAAATAAGCGCTGTTGGTTTTCTTGGTAGCAGTCACCATAGTAAATATCGCAGTTTTTCATCCTCTTTTTGCCCGGCCCATCCCATCGTATTTCCTGGATGGCGGTGATGTCTGCTTTATAGCAGTCTAGGGCCTCCGCTAATTCTTCGGCTGTGGTCTGTTAAGGGACATAAAATTCGTTCGTTGTCCTTAATTCGTTTGCTTAGGTTGCCAAGAGTAAATCCGTCCGTATCCGAGGCTTGTTGGTGCTTCGCAACTATGAGATTTTTAAGTGGTCAGGAAGTCACCCTGACGGCACAACCCCCAACCTGGAGGACCAGATCCTTAGTATAACTCCAAGGACGGAGAGCCGGATAAACCGCTCCTTATAGGCCTGGACTCCGAATAAGTCGTATAAGCCCTATAAGGTGTTCACTAAGTAGTTCAGCCTTACTGGAACTGTAGACGCCACCGTTGATTCCATCTCGGGAATTCCTCCGCTGCCGTCTGGATAAGAAGATGTGCCTTAGTGGACGCACCTCTCCCCCCTCTCTCGTTTGCTGCCCCCAACAACTTTCCACTGGGGTTGGAACCCAATCTCCAGTTGAGGTACTAGGCAGCCGGGGAGGTGAGAGTAGGAATTGATATACAGAGGTTGGTTTTGAGAAAAACCTGTGGACGCTTGTGTCCTCTTGAATGCACATGTCTACCATTTGAACATCTTATTTTAAATATTTTAAATAACTATACTTAATAATTTATAAGATGTTAACCTGTTGAATGCCGGACAGAAAGAGACCATATTATTTTATTCTTGTTGTTATATAAGTTTTACATAAAGTAAATTGTTATACCATGGTGTTGCCAGCAATTATATTTAATTTAATATAATAGTGCCTTACCGATTGGCTCTTTATCTGAGGAGGCTCAAGAGAGCAGTAATAAAGACTATAGATTTTTCCGCTCCCACAGTAGCCGGAAATCATTACGAACCGCAACAAACGAAGATGTTCTGCATATGTTTTTCATTTCATCTGACCCTTTCAAACTATTTAATTAGCGAAGATGCTAAGCTTTTATTAATAACTAGCGGCCCGTCCCGGCTTCGCACGGGTAGACATAAATAGGTACAGATATTTAAGTTATAAGCATGCTAATTAAAACGACCATGAATCACTAAATTAGAACAAAATTGTATGCTTATCTTAAAGCCTCCTTGTACACTACGTTGGCTGTGATATTTGTAAGTGGAAACAAAACGTATTGATTTTCAGAAGATCCTACTCGAGAAAGTACCACATAGGTACAATTGCACGTGGGAAAAGCACTCTTGAGTCGATACCTACTATGCAAAAAGTTTGTCCCTGGTATTTATTTATTGTTAGGGCAAAGGATATTTTTAAAGGGAATTGTAACCTTTTAAAAGATATAGGCAAATCAGTTGGTATCATCGGGATCCGCGGAACATGTGCGAGCTGACCGGCCGCGGGACCTGTAATAATAGTTGCTACAATCACATTATCTCTTAATTCTTTAATCAATAGTCTTGTATTCTACGAGTATAATATTGTCGAACATTTTTTTGTCCTATCATTAATACTCTTCGCAGCGTATGCGATGAAAGACATTTTAGGGCTTATTTTTGTACACCTTCGGTTGGTTTTAATAGGAATTTCTAAAGATTTCTATAGTAATCTAGTACTAAATATAGCATATGTTACTCAGCTTTCTAATGAAAAAAGAATTATTAAAATCGGTCCAGTACTTTTTGAGTTTATTCGTTACATACAAAAATACAAATCTTTCCTCTTTATAATATTAGTGTACGAGTAGATAAATGAATAACTTTTCGTAGCTTCATGACAATAAAAACATACTTTATTTGAATTTATTTGTCCTTGTTAGACAATGTCAATAAGTATTTCCCAATTTTTCTCGAAACTGATATTGTATGGGTTTTAATTTCTTTTTTAATTTTTCACAGTCAGTGGGGTCGTTCTCCAGGCTTCGAAGGCTAGATTGTATGATAAGTGCATGATATACGCCATGAAGCGTTTTCTTCTATCATTTCAAAATACATTCCATGTTTTATTTTAATAAAGAATCGATTGCACTGAATTTCAGTTTCTCAAAGATTCAGAATTTCAGCTTCTACACGATCTTTTTTTTCTAACTTCTTCCGGAAAATTGAAGAGCTGGTGAATGATGGGTTGAGGATGGTCGAAAATGTTTCCAAATTCGTTCTTCATTTTCTCGTTGAACAAGTTTTAATGGTACCAGGGATGCAAGAAATAAATGTTCATCAGAAATACCTTCCATTGAAACTTTATAGATTTGCATATATCAAATTAAGTTTATTTGAATTAATTTGATTTTAATTTATTTAAGATTAGATAAGCTTATTAAAATTAAATGAATTTGTTTTTTTTTTTTTTGTATTTACTTAAATTATTTTTTAATTTTTTATTTATCATTTAAATTTAAATTTATTTTAAATTAAATTTAAAACAAATCAAACGATAAGCTTTGAAAACACCAACTATCTATATCATTATAAATCCAATGTGTTTCCTTGAAATTGCAAACAAAATAAACCTACACATTTTTTTTACACACAACCATTCACTTTAAAGCATATTAAAACTGAATTTTTAGCAACTTACAATGCTTTTAAAATGCTCTTTTCGCTATTTATTATTATATTCGTAATATACGTTAAATTTGGTAAACAAATCTTTGTTTTCAGACATGTTTTCCAAAAAAAAAAAACATATTCTCTTATTTAGTTGGCGGAAATGGGCGGAATTGTCTGGTCTTGCTATTGGCTATTATTACTAAAAATTTCATCAAAATAGGCTTATTAGTTTAGATTTTATAGAGTTTTGTCCGCTCTCCCATACAAGGTGCCCCACTGTGCGACGTAGTGCAGTCCATACACTTATGCTTATCTGCAAAACATAGATATGTAGGTATAAGCTTGCCTTTGTTGAAAATGTTTTGAAAGGGGGGTTTGTTAAAAATAAACGCAGTCTTCATCGTTTATAAATAAGGCTTTTATTTTTTATTTTCTTAACAATTCTTTAAATAACAATATTAGATAATGTATATAGTAATTAACAATTTGAAAGATAATTAACAATTGGATACTTAAATTTTTAAAATGAATGTTTGTCAATCATGTTTACCTACAGCATAAACATTGTTTAAAAAGATAAAAGACAAATATGCATACAATAGGTAGGTAATAATTTTACTGATTGGTGATTGATTAGCTATAATTTATTGTTGATTGTACGAAGTTGCTACCTGTTATTAGAAGTATTGATATTGTTTGTTAGGAATTCTTATCAAGTCGTCGGTGAGTAAGACGATTAAAAAAGGATTTTAGTTTTTAGGTAGATTAGGTACCTGGACATTTTGTCAGGCTAAAAAGCAATTATATTGGTAGATATGTTATGGATTTTAGGTTTTAGGTAGATTAGGTACCTGGACATTTTGTCAGGCTAAAGAGCAATTATATTGGGAGATATGTATGTGTATGTATAAACAAACAGGTACAGTGAATCATTTTTATAATTTAAAGTATACATGGAGTGATGACATGTAAGATCGGCAACCTCCAGTATAGTCGGCCGCTAGCTCTTAAATTTAAGGATAATAAGGAACATATACAATGCAGTTGCGGGTAATCGAGTTAGAAAATCTTGGTGGTGTCAAGTTTTTGGTGGAAGTGTAACACGCAAATTTGTTTTAGAAAAAAAATAGCAGAAGTGATTTGCAAAATGTGTTTTAATAAAATATTGACGGGAAGTAACTTTTTAAAGTATTATTATATTACACTGGTCAACAAGATATTGTAGCTGGAAATCAAATTATACTTTTTCTAAAATTTTTGATAGTTTTAGTTCGAGTCCGAATTTAAAATTTATTTCCCATGTCAGGTTCTTGCGATACCAACTTTTATAATTCGGAAAAGCCTTTTATTAGGCTTTTTGAGGCTATGTTAATTTATGAAGTAGTTATTTTTAACTTCCCATAGGAGGTTCGTTATTGTAATCAGTCCGATTTGTTGAATTGAAAATTTTGACAAAAGTTTTTAACATTCGGTACAGTTTTGAGAAAAATCGAATTGACGGTTTTTTTTATTTAAATTGACTTTCGACTCAAATATCTTTATAAAAAATTGAGATATTGGCTTTAAACCAATTTTATCTTTTAAAAAATATTGTTGTCAACATTAAGTAAGATTGTGAGAAAAATCGAATTGACACTTTTTTTACAAAAAATAAAAACCTAAACAAAAATTAATAAAAGTTGGTAAATATTGATTTCCAACTCAATTTTTTTATAAAAAATAATATCATACAAAAAAACATTACTAAAACTAGGTAAAAATTGCTTTTCTACTCAAATATCTTTTCAAAAATTTGAGATATTGGCTTCAAACTAATTTTGTCTTATAAGTAATATTGTTTTCAATTTTTGATACAATTTTGAGAAAAATCGAATTGACAGTTTTCTTATAAAAAATAAAAACCTAAAAAAAAAACAATACTAAAACTTGGTAAAAATTTACCAATAATTTAAAAATATTAGCTTCAAACTAATTTTTAATCTCAAAAAATAGTGTTTTCGACATTTTTGTTTATACTCCTATATATATTATGTATTTCTTTATATAAGAAATAAAAACTTTTAAGAAATGCTACTAAAATTGGTTTCGACTAAAAATCTCGTTAACAAAAATAGATTTTGAAATCAAACTATTTCATTATATTCAAAATATTGTTGGTAATTTTAAAATTTTTAAGAATAATTCAACTAACAACTTTTTTAACAAAACACGAAAACCTACAAACTTTTAAGCAAGACAAATCGGGAGACCGGATGAGAAGTTATCAGTGTGGGTCGCATCCCAGCCTCTTTTTTCGAATAAAATTCGTACTGATGTTGCAAATCTACAAGCTCTTACTTCAATACTCCGTTTAGATATTTTCAGTATCTTACTTATTTTTTGAAAAATCCCTACTGGTTATAAGTCGTCACCTAACATACTACATAAACTATAAAGGAACGCTAAAGTATTTATGCTAAAACGTTTCTTAACAGAAAAACGCAAAAATATAAAAAAATAAAAGCAATTTTTGATCTTATTATGAATTCGTAGTCTTAAGGTTTAATTTCAAGTTTTTGGAATACTATAAAAAAAAATGTTTAAAATGGGTATTTTTGAGTCTTAGCATAAATTGGAACTTGGATTTGGAATCAGCACTAAAAATTAACTCTACAAACATAATAGAATTACATTCCATATTTTTCAAAACTTCAGATAGAGTGAAATGAACCCCCTTAAGTAATCTCATAACGAAAATTATAAAAACGAAGTGAGATACTAATTTTTTTAAAACTGTATCTAGAAAATAAAGATTTTTACTTTGCAAAATAATCATACAATTTATTAGTAAGGGATATATTGTGTTTTAACTTAGCCTTAAAACCCGTTTTTGGTTACGTCTTCATCATTTCTTAAAAATTTGATGTGATCAATGGGAAGGGTTGAATAGGAGGTGTCGGTGTAAATTGATTTTGAACTCCTGAACATTGCAATGATAGGGATAGATAGAGCGTGGCAAGGCGTTCCACATTCGCGTAGTACGGCTAAAAAATAAATCTCTGTACTTCATAGTACGGCCGAAGTTGAGCTCAAGGGTAAACTGATGGGCATTCCTAGAAGCGTGGGTATTACGGTTAAATTGTTTAAGGGGAGGAATGCAACTGGCTATTTCACTAGAGCATTGTCCGTTAAAATAACGGTAAAAAAGGGTTAGACAAGAAACCTTGCGTCGATGTTCGAGTGACGTAAACGAGTTGATGATGTTAATGTTAATGTTAATGTTAATGTTAATGTTAATGTTAATGTTAATGTTAATGTTAATGTTAATGTTAATGTTAATGTTAATGTTAATGTTAATGTTAATGTTAATGTTAATGTTAATGTTAATGTTAATGTTAATGTTAATGTTAATGTTAATGTTAATGTTAATGTTAATGTTAATGTTAATGTTAATGTTAATGTTAATGTTAATGTTAATGTTAATGTTAATGTTAATGTTAATGTTAATGTTAATGTTAATGTTAATGTTAATGTTAATGTTAATGTTAATGTTAATGTTAATGTTAATGTTAATGTTAATGTTAATGTTAATGTTAATGTTAATGTTAATGTTAATGTTAATGTTAATGTTAATGTTAATGTTAATGTTAATGTTAATGTTAATGTTAATGTTAATGTTAATGTTAATGTTAATGTTAATGTTAATGTTAATGTTAATGTTAATGTTAATGTTAATGTTAATGTTAATGTTAATGTTAATGTTAATGTTAATGTTAATGTTAATGTTAATGTTAATGTTAATGTTAATGTTAATGTTAATGTTAATGTTAATGTTAATGTTAATGTTAATGTTAATGTTAATGTTAATGTTAATGTTAATGTTAATGTTAATGTTAATGTTAATGTTAATGTTAATGTTAATGTTAATGTTAATGTTAATGTTAATGTTAATGTTAATGTTAATGTTAATGTTAATGTTAATGTTAATGTTAATGTTAATGTTAATGTTAATGTTAATGTTAATGTTAATGTTAATGTTAATGTTAATGTTAATGTTAATGTTAATGTTAATGTTAATGTTAATGTTAATGTTAATGTTAATGTTAATGTTAATGTTAATGTTAATGTTAATGTTAATGTTAATGTTAATGTTAATGTTAATGTTAATGTTAATGTTAATGTTAATGTTAATGTTAATGTTAATGTTAATGTTAATGTTAATGTTAATGTTAATGTTAATGTTAATGTTAATGTTAATGTTAATGTTAATGTTAATGTTAATGTTAATGTTAATGTTAATGTTAATGTTAATGTTAATGTTAATGTTAATGTTAATGTTAATGTTAATGTTAATGTTAATGTTAATGTTAATGTTAATGTTAATGTTAATGTTAATGTTAATGTTAATGTTAATGTTAATGTTAATGTTAATGTTAATGTTAATGTTAATGTTAATGTTAATGTTAATGTTAATGTTAATGTTAATGTTAATGTTAATGTTAATGTTAATGTTAATGTTAATGTTAATGTTAATGTTAATGTTAATGTTAATGTTAATGTTAATGTTAATGTTAATGTTAATGTTAATGTTAATGTTAATGTTAATGTTGTTACACTTTTTCTATCACTCGCGAGGGACGGCTTTTAAAATTATTTAATATTAATTATTTAAAACAATAATAAAAAAAAATAAAACTAAAACAAACTAAACCGATAAACAAACTAAGTCGACGACGACGGCGGCGGCTGCGTAGCGACGAACTAATCAACTCGCACTCAAGTGAGTACGAATGCGACACAAAAGAGAATACAAAAAAAGTGCAACAATACAGCTCGTTAACAAAGCTGTAACCGCGGCTGCTCAGCTGGGCTGGGTTCTTTTGGAAGAATTTGTTTATATAAATTATAACAATGTTGATTGATTTGTAAAATCAATCAAATTGTTACAATTTGGAAATATGTTATTGCAAGTACCTACAGTGGGGTACGTTGCAATAAAAATGGGCGCCAGGAATTTTTTTGTAAAACCGAAAAAGAAAATTCCAAAACTCTTTGTGATGGATGAAGCGATTGAAAAAAAAACACAACGAACGTTTGATTTTTAAGTTTAAAATTTATTCTTTGGGAAACCGTGGGATTGAAGATCCCTGGACTAAAACCCAAAATGTTTTCAAATTAAAAGTTAAAATTACAAACAATTGAAATTCAAATGAAACAAAGCAAAAAGAAAACAACTCAGAAAAGAAAATGACAAAATAAAATGGGTACTTAACACCGAACGCGACCGAAATATATATACTATATATGTATCTATATGAACAGAACAAATAAACAAAAGAAATAAACTACTTATCTTTTCCTTTGTCTCCCTTTCTATTTTCCTCTTTTTCTCCCGATCCTCACACCTCGATCCTCGAATTTTAATTTTCCTTCTTAATTTCCTCGATTTCTGATTTCCTATTCTTCTTCTCAATCTTTCTTTTCCTTTCAAAAATTCCTCGAACTTTTTCCTTTTTTTTCAGTCTTAATCGTTTCGCTAGTAAGTCTCTTTCAAGAGTGCCTTCCAAGCCAATTCCCAAAACTAATTTTTCCTCCCTCGACCATTCCAGTCACACACACATTCATCAACATTCAACACAAGCATTCGTTTTCGTGATTGTCGGTCACGGTATCGCGGCTTCCTGGAAGCTTTACGCTCATCCGGAAAGCCACCGTTGTTGACTCTCAGCGAAACTTTGCTTTCACACACACAAACACGGTTTCGACAAGTTGTTGGATGAGTTTCCAAAACTTGCCGAAACATAATGGCGAGTTCAGACCCCTTCCCAACTATTCTTATTTTTCGAGAAAGTTTTAAGAAACAAAAATCGAGAAGAAGTCTAAACTAGGCATTTTCCTATTACTATTAATTACGCGCGAGGTTCGAGGTGTGAATTTCGTACCAAATGTTAAATTAAACTACTTTAAGACGCGGCGTTAAAAACCCATTTGTACATAAGTGATTAAATGTTAATTTTAGTTAATCTACATTAAAATATGAAAGTATGTTATTGTTATTGTTGTTGATGTTTAAGTAAGGGTCCGCCTGACCTCATACTTCTTCGGCTCATCCGCCGGCATTTTCGACCTTGTCGAAAGAACTCGTTCTCGATCTCGATCACCTGCTTTTGTTGCTTTTGCAAAATAAAGGCTAGGTACACCTGTGGTTGATGAGACCATGGTTGCCCTCAACTTTGCCGATATTTTGCAGCCACAACGAGAAAAAGAAAACAGCCAAAGGCTGGTTTTTGTTGCGGTAAAATTTACCGTAACAAATCCCACCCTTACCTCCCAAGAAATGTGTTTACTTTTCGAGAAAAGCAAACCATTTCTTAAGGCTCAGCCAGGGGTAGACAACAACAACAAAGGACCATCATTACATTTAAAAGAAAAAGAAAAAAAAATCATTAGTATGGCACGTTAAGTAAACAAAAATGACAATGAACAATCAAAAAAAAATACTACAACGAAAAGGACTTTACTCAAACATCAACAAAAGGTTTTAAATCCTTAACATGCCACGTTCCTCGCTCCTTACCGCGATCATCTACCAAAAGATATGTCCAAGGTGACACTCTCTTGCTGACCTTGAAAGGTCCTACAAATTTGGTCGCCAACTTCGCCGCGAAATAATTTGCTGCATCGGACAGCGCGAAGTTCCTACGCCAAACGAGATCACCCGTGTGATATTGCGCGTCCCTCCTACGTAAATTATAAGTCTTAGCAGCCTTCTTTCCCGCTGCTTCCAACTTCCTAGCTATATCTTCTCTCAGTTTCCGAAACTGACTATCAATTTCCGTTATATCTTGGTCCCTATCACTGTCCCTAATTCCTACATCATGGCCACTAGTTACCATGTTCCTACCGAAATTTGCGAAGTATGGCGACACACCTAAAACCTCATGTTGCGAAGTTCGGATTGCACAGGCCACTTTTGCCAGTTGCGAATCCCAACTCCGCTGGTTTTCCGAAACATATGCCCGGAGCGTAGTCTTTATAATTTGATTAATCCGTTCCGCCGGATTCGCTTGCGGATGATAATTCGCCGTAAACCGAAGTTGTGACCCGTACGCTTCGCTAAGCATTTTCAGTTCCTTGCCACGGAACTGGGGACCGTTGTCACAGACGATCCACTTAGGAATCCCGAAAAGAAGAAACACGTTTTCTTCCAACTCCCGACATACCGCTTTCGCCGTTGCGGACCGTAACGCGAACAACAATGGGAATTTAGTGAAATAGTCGACGACCGTTAAAATATACACGAACCCTCGCGACGATTTTGGTAATGGACCCACCAAGTCCACGCAAATCATTTCCCACGGTTGGGAATTGCCTACTCGTTCGGTCATTAGACCAGCTGGTTTTTCATTCACCGGTTTCACACTTTGGCAAATTTTACAATTCCTAACATATCTCGTAATATCACTCCTCATTTTGGGCCAATAATATTTTTCTGCTATCCTAGCAAAAGTTTTCTTAACGCCCATGTGTCCTGAAAGCGGAGCATCATGACACTCGTTAAGAATTCTCGACCTATCATTTTTCCCTAACACTAACTTCCACTCCTCACCATTATCATGAACGACTATATGGTTCAACCTAACATGTTTATAGAGCCGCCCATTCTCAACTCGCCAAGATGGGTATTCTAACGGGCTCTTTTCTACCTGCGATTTCATTTTAATCACCCAAGGGTCCGAATCCGCCTCAGAGACACCAGCTACTTCTGGAACTCCTCGCGACAACATATCAGGAACGACATGTTCTTTGCCCTTTCTATGGATGATCTTGAAATCAAACTGTTGGAGCCGAATGGCCCAACGAGCTAATCTACCCTGCGGGTCCTTAAGGTTGCTTAGCCAGACCAAAGAGTGATGATCAGTTACGACTGTAAATCGAACACCTTCGAGATACGGCCGCAACTTTTCGATCGCCCAAAGGACCGCTAAGCATTCCTTTTCGGTCGTAGAGTAGTTTCTTTCATTCCTATTCAATGACCGACTTAAATAACATATGGCTTTTTCGCCATCCTCAAACTCCTGAGATAATACGGCCCCGATACCATAGTCCGACGCATCTGTTTGTACAACAAACGGCCTTGAAAAATCCGGACATGTTAGAATCGGTGCCGTAACCAAACACTCTTTGGCTTTCCTAAAACTCTCCTCACATTCTTGTGTCCACTCAAATTTCTTGCCTTTCTTTAAGAGATCGGTAAGAGGCCTAACTAAAATTGCGAAATTAGGTACAAACCTACGGTACCACGAAATTGTCCCTACAAAACTCCTAATTTCCTTCACATTTTTCGGTGGAGGAATCCTAATCATGCTTTCCACTTTTTCCGGGTCAACATGAAGCCCGTTCTTATCAACTACATAACCTAGAAATTTTAAAGAAGACCTACAAAAATTACACTTTTCCCTACCTACTTTTAAACCTGCATCTCCTAACCTTTTAAAAACTTCTTTTAAAATTTCTAGGTGCCTATCGAAAGAATCGGTGACGATGATAATGTCATCCAAGTACACAAAGACGAACGGTTCTAAGTCAGGACCTAAAACGTCGTCAATAAACCTTTGCCAAGTTGCCGGGGAATTGTGCAAGCCGAATGGCATCCTGCAAAATTGAAACAGGCCACGCCCTGGCACGGTAAAGGCTGTGTACTTGCGCGATTCTTTCTCCATTGGAATCTGCCAATAAGCAGATTTAATGTCTAAAGAAGACAAGTACTTCGCGTTTCGAAGCTTGTCTAAAATTGATGAAATAAATGGTAGTGGATAAGCATCCCTATCTGTAACCTCATTCAATTTCCTATAGTCAACACAGAACCGATAACTGCCATCTTTCTTCTTAACTAGAAGAATCGGCGATGCCCAAGGACTCTTCGACTTCTCGATCACTCCAGCTTCCAACATCTCCTGGAGCTCCTGATCGATATGTTTCTGAATCGCTGGCGAAACAGGGTAATATCGTTGTTTTATCGGTTCTGCAGACGTCCTTATCTTGTGCTCCACTAAATTGGTGCACCCTAAACCTTCGGTCATTGATTTAAAAAGTTCTCCTAACACTAATTCTAACTTCCTATTTTCCGAATCGTTCAAATCCGATTTTTCCCTAATAGCTACCATGTCTGTCATCGAGGCCAATCTCTCTTGGTTCGAAAAATTCCACACCCCCGATCTCAAATCCGGGACTATGCCCGATAGTGCCCAAAAATCGGCACCCAAGATCAACTGGTGTGGAAGATTCGGAATGACAAGACATTCTATCAAAAAGGATTTGTTCTCAACCTCCACTGGTAGAGAAACAGACCCAGCTACACCTACACCTGCTCCATCTGCTAACTCTACTGACCCAACACTACTCTTTCCTAACCTAAGCCCTAACTCTTTAAAAATTTTCCACCCGTCACCACCCACAATGGTACGAGAGGCTCCTGAATCAAGCAGTCCTAAAAACTTGATTCCATAAACCCTAACTCCTAAATATGGTCTAGCGTCCCTACCATTTGCCGCTAACGTGAAACTCAGTTGAACTCCTACACGCTGATCGTCAGCAGACGACCTCCCTAACGCCGACGGACTCCTTGTCCTGCTGACACAAGGGCCCGATCCCCATTTCCCGAACACCTCCTACAGTCCCTACGATACACTCCTACCGCTCCACAACCGAAACAACGTTTCTGAACGTTACATTCCGAGGCGATATGCCCTTCCTTGTTACATTTGTAACACCTAACCGACTGCCTAAACGGATTATCAGATACTGGAGCAACAGCCGCTAATCGGTGTTGTCCAGACGAACTAGGTTGATAACCGCACTCCGGTTCTAACAAATTTTTGCCTCTAGAAGGCGGGGTAAAGCTATCAACATTAACCTTCAGGGTATCTAACTCCCTACCTAAGATAGCAAGTTCCTTAACCGTCTTTGGTTTGGCACTAGCTATCTGCACCTGGTAAAATGGATCTACGTTTTTCCTCAAAATCGAAAGCATCCTTCCCTCTGACAAAGGTTCCGATAATCTTCGAAACAATGTCCTCATTGTTGTAAGGTACGCGCCGAAAGTTTCTTCCTTTCCCTGCGAACGCCGATTAATCTCCTCCAACAAGAGATCATCGTAATTCGCAGGAAGGAACTCCGCTTTGAGTTCCTTGACGAGTTCCTGCCAATCTTCTAAATCTTCCCTAACCGTCCTAAACCACATAAGTGCCCTACCAGCCAAAAGCTCCGAAGCGGATTTGAAAAGGTGGTTTTCAGGAACCTCGTTAGCTAAACGAAGTTCCTCCACTCTTTCCAGGAATGAATTTACTGATGCTCCACCTGAGTCACCAGCAAACTTCACCCCCCACTTTCCTATACGTTCGATGGGTTTATGCTGAACGACCACTCGTTCAGAAAACCCATCGACCCTATCCAGCCTACTTTCTAACGGAACCCTAACAGAAATGTTCCCTACTGCAGGACTACTGACACCAACTCTTGGCTCAGCCAACGTCTCTGTCCCTAACGCAGACCGCGAACCAACACCTAGGGTCTGACCAACTTGTGCCTGAAGTTGGGTTTGAATCTTAATCGGAGTCTTTGTTTTCTCCACTTCCTCTTCCCTATCGCTATTCTCACTATCACCAGTGAGATCTCCTAACAAACACAAAACCTTGTTCCGAAGTGAACTAACTTCATCTTCTTCATCTTCGGCCTCACAAGGTGTCCTAGCTAACCTGCCTATACACCACTCAATTTTTGTCACTATCTTAATGTACTCCGAAGACTTTGGATTCCTCGGAGGTACTTTAAGAAGGACCCTAATCTCCTCAATTTTCGCTTCTATTGCCTCAACATCCTCTTCATAAGTGAAGGGATAAACTAAGCTAACTTCCATCGAGTTCCTCTTAACGAGTAACCTCGATGACCTCAATGCCTTTCGCATTTCCTCAACTGTCCCTACTTTCAATCCCCTGACCTTCATCTCGTAGGCCAGTTCGTCCTGAGCTAATCTACCAATATTCATTTTAACTAAATAAAACTTTAAAAAAAAATTATTTAAAAAAAATGTATCAAAAAAAAATATTTAAAAAAAAATCAACTTGGTAACCCTAAAACTAAAAATCTAATTATTAAATTAATTTATTTGTATCAATTTAAAAACAAAACAAATAATTAAAAAAAACCACAAAATTATTTATAAAAAAAAATTCTAAATGTATTCAAATAAGTTTGGACGCTCACACCAATCCCCTACTCTACCTAAATTCACTCAAACTCTTTGAAAATTTAAAAATTAAGTTTCACTCAACAATTACAAAACACTCTGAAACAAAAACTATCACCCAAGTAAGAAAAGACACTCGAATAAAATTGGAAGTCGCTAGCGATAAAACTCTCAAGTGATTTGAATAGCACAAGAGAATTTGTATCGCTGCACACAAAAAAAAAGAGAGAGAACAACAAACAAAATTTACGAAGACAAAATGTCGCCCGAAAAAATATAATTTAAATATAAATAATAAACAAAAGAAAAAGAAACAAATCAAACTAACACCACACAATAAATAAGAACAAGAAAAAAAACGAGTTTACACAACACAATTAAAAAAATATACTTGCGAATTTTTTTCACTAGTTAAATTCCCTCGATGCAAATTTTACCAACAAAACAAATCACTGTCAATTTTTTCTCCTTCTTCCTAGCAGGAACAAAACACCTCCAAAATATCACCTCGAATAAACACCTCGATTGAAATACCTATAAAAAAAACAAGCCGAATTAAATGTTCTTTTTTTTAAAAACACAATAGGTATATAGGAAAAAACACGATACAAAACTACTACCGAAATTCTTCCACTTAGCCCCACACGTTGGGCTCCAATTTGTTACACTTTTTCTATCACTCGCGAGGGACGGCTTTTAAAATTATTTAATATTAATTATTTAAAACAATAATAAAAAAAAATAAAACTAAAACAAACTAAACCGATAAACAAACTAAGTCGACGACGACGGCGGCGGCTGCGTAGCGACGAACTAATCAACTCGCACTCAAGTGAGTACGAATGCGACACAAAAGAGAATACAAAAAAAGTGCAACAATACAGCTCGTTAACAAAGCTGTAACCGCGGCTGCTCAGCTGGGCTGGGTTCTTTTGGAAGAATTTGTTTATATAAATTATAACAATGTTGATTGATTTGTAAAATCAATCAAATTGTTACAATTTGGAAATATGTTATTGCAAGTACCTACAGTGGGGTACGTTGCAATAAAAATGGGCGCCAGGAATTTTTTTGTAAAACCGAAAAAGAAAATTCCAAAACTCTTTGTGATGGATGAAGCGATTGAAAAAAAAACACAACGAACGTTTGATTTTTAAGTTTAAAATTTATTCTTTGGGAAACCGTGGGATTGAAGATCCCTGGACTAAAACCCAAAATGTTTTCAAATTAAAAGTTAAAATTACAAACAATTGAAATTCAAATGAAACAAAGCAAAAAGAAAACAACTCAGAAAAGAAAATGACAAAATAAAATGGGTACTTAACACCGAACGCGACCGAAATATATATACTATATATGTATCTATATGAACAGAACAAATAAACAAAAGAAATAAACTACTTATCTTTTCCTTTGTCTCCCTTTCTATTTTCCTCTTTTTCTCCCGATCCTCACACCTCGATCCTCGAATTTTAATTTTCCTTCTTAATTTCCTCGATTTCTGATTTCCTATTCTTCTTCTCAATCTTTCTTTTCCTTTCAAAAATTCCTCGAACTTTTTCCTTTTTTTTCAGTCTTAATCGTTTCGCTAGTAAGTCTCTTTCAAGAGTGCCTTCCAAGCCAATTCCCAAAACTAATTTTTCCTCCCTCGACCATTCCAGTCACACACACATTCATCAACATTCAACACAAGCATTCGTTTTCGTGATTGTCGGTCACGGTATCGCGGCTTCCTGGAAGCTTTACGCTCATCCGGAAAGCCACCGTTGTTGACTCTCAGCGAAACTTTGCTTTCACACACACAAACACGGTTTCGACAAGTTGTTGGATGAGTTTCCAAAACTTGCCGAAACATAATGGCGAGTTCAGACCCCTTCCCAACTATTCTTATTTTTCGAGAAAGTTTTAAGAAACAAAAATCGAGAAGAAGTCTAAACTAGGCATTTTCCTATTACTATTAATTACGCGCGAGGTTCGAGGTGTGAATTTCGTACCAAATGTTAAATTAAACTACTTTAAGACGCGGCGTTAAAAACCCATTTGTACATAAGTGATTAAATGTTAATTTTAGTTAATCTACATTAAAATATGAAAGTATGTTATTGTTATTGTTGTTGATGTTTAAGTAAGGGTCCGCCTGACCTCATACTTCTTCGGCTCATCCGCCGGCATTTTCGACCTTGTCGAAAGAACTCGTTCTCGATCTCGATCACCTGCTTTTGTTGCTTTTGCAAAATAAAGGCTAGGTACACCTGTGGTTGATGAGACCATGGTTGCCCTCAACTTTGCCGATATTTTGCAGCCACAACGAGAAAAAGAAAACAGCCAAAGGCTGGTTTTTGTTGCGGTAAAATTTACCGTAACAATGTTAATGTTAATGTTAATGTTAATGTTAATGTTAATTTAAATGTTAATACTGTCCAAGAGGCTTAATGAGATGAGAGTTATATTCAAGTTTCGGACATATATAGGTTTTGTAGATTGTAGCCAGATCAGACGGAGAGAAAAATTTCTTGCAACGTCTCAAAAAACCTAGACATCTTGCGGCATTTTTGGCAACATCGCGTATGTGATCGCTCCACAAAAGGTGGTTGCTGATGCACATTCCGAGGATGTCGAGACTTTCCAACTGCATGGAAACAGTCCAAAATTATGCCTATAGCTAAAAAAATAACGCCAAAAATATAAAAGATTTTCGACCAATATCTCTTCTCTCCAACATAGGAAAACTGTTCGAAAAAGCCATAGCAGAACCTCTTGATAGTTTCCTCGATAACTCAAATATTATACCAAACACCCAATTTGGGTTTAAGAAAAATCACTCAACGGAGCATTGCCTTTTAGTGCTTAATGATAAAATTATTCACAATCTGAGACAAAAAAAGTGCACAATTGACCTGGATATTGATTTAGAGGCAGCATTTGACTCTATTTGGCATAAAGGTCTTATCTTTAAGTTAATAAGATTGAACTGTCCTAAGGCTCTCATTAGATTGATCACCAGTTTTCTTAATTCAAGAACCGCGTCGATTGTCATTGGATCGGAGTTTTCAGATCCTTTCCCAGTACTCTTAGGAGTTGCTCAAGGAACATTACTTGGACCAAAACTATTTAATGTATTTTTATATGACATGCCTTTTTGCACTTCTGTACGCAGACGACACAAAACTTTTTGCTGCTGCTATAAGGCCAAACAATGCACTGGAAAAATTACAAAGTGCTTTACCTAGTTTACTCTCGTATTTTAAATCTTGGGGATTAAAAATAAAAACTGAAAAATGTGGGCTAACCTGTTTCAGGAACTCCTACGGAAAAGGGCACCGAAAGGCTGTGAAAGAAAGCAAGGAGTTATCCTTGCGTATTGATGATAAGATAGTTCCATTAAAAACAGAAACAAAGTACTTAGGGATTCACTATCAAAATATGTTAAAATTTAACAAACATGCGCGGAATGTATTAAACAAAGCGAAAATGGCTACTGCTATCTTAAAAAAATTACTTTCTTCAAAGCATCTATCCCAAAGTACTAAAATTCTGATGTATAAAGCATTGATAAGACCTATAATCTCGTATGGTTTTAGTACCAGGTTCTCTATTTCTCCAACGGCAGCAAAAGAATTGGAAAAGTTTGAAAGAACAATCTTACGATTTTGTAGTGGAAAATATCGTAGACCTAATAAAAAATGGTTTTCTAACTATACATTGTATAATTTAACAAAAGTGAAACCTTTGATGATTTATATGACAACATTATTAAAAACCAGATTAGATTCTTGTACAAATCATCCAAATCCACTTATCAAAGGATTATGGGACAAAAATATTACCAATGAAAGCTCACACATCGAGTATTATCAATCTCCATTCGATCTTTTGCATAATAGATCCCGAAATTTAATAGAACCTCAGATGAATGATTTACTTACTTTACCTTTTTATGAGAAAGCCACATTGAACGTTCTTCGAGGATAAAATTGTTTTTAGTTTGTATATTGAAAAAAAAGAAAAAAAAAAGCAAATATATTGTATATCCTTTTATATAATACATACAATTATAGTTGGTTCCTATAGCCTATGAATTAAACTAAATTATTAAATTAATTTTCTATTATTTGTATTTGTTTGAATAAATCAAAAGTTTCTTGTTCTAATATATTAAATTATATCTCGAACTAAGTAACTGCTCTTACTATATTTATTTCAAACTCAAAAAATAAAAACCTGATAGAAAATAAAATTCTTTTATAATCGTAGCTTTGCATATGGAATGCATCTTTTGTTATTTAGTTTTAAGTTCTAGTCATTAGTTTTAAGTTTGGCCTTTAAGAGCCACTAGTGAACGTGTGTCGGGAGCAAACACACGAATATATTAATGAAATACATTCTTGAAGTATGTATGCATACATTGTAATTTAAAAAGGTTTAAACTATTCTTTTATTAAACATTTTGTATAAGCCAGACATATTAACGAAGTCGGCAGCATAATTAAAAAAATATTGTAATCAAAACTAATTTGTGAATTTTAAGTCTCAATAAAGAAAACTGAACTGAACTGAGGAGGGTTGTGAGTCTGGAAACGAATATGAAAAGCTAAGAGTGCTATCGTCAGCGAAACAATGTATTGGATTAGAAGTAGCAGACAGGAGATCATTAAAAAAAATGAGGAAGAGGGTCGGAGACAAAACGGAGCCCTGGGGCACACCAGCATTTATTTTATGGGTTTCAGACTTGAATCCGTCCAAAACAACTTGTATTGAACGGTTCGAAAGAAAATTTCTAATCCAACAAAGAAGAGATACCGAAAGCGCGCATTTTCGATAAGAGAGCAAGATGCCAGACTTTATCAAATGCCTTTGAAATATCAAGTATATAATAATAATAATAATCTTACTTTCTCCGAAACGATGTAAAGATTTGTTCCACTGTTCGGTGAGATGAACCATGAGATCACCAGTGGGCCTATTGCTACAAAAGCCGTATTTCCGGTCATTAAGAAGCTTCCATTCCTCAAGATATTTCTTAAGCTGATAATTAATCAGCGTTTCCATGACCTTAGAAAGAAGGGACGTAAGTGCAATCAGTTGGTAATTAGAGGGTGAGGAAGATTCGCCTTTTTTGGGAATAGGCTGGACAAATACGGTTTTCCATCCACTCGGAACGAGACCTGAGGAGTAGGACAGATGAAAAAGCTTACGCAGTGGTTTTGCCAGCAAGTAAGTAAATGAGTCATTTAAACCAAATTTCCTTAGACCCAAAACTAATTGCTCTCAAATAGATTCATTTACCTATTGATGTAATTGTTTATTTCAAACTACAATCAAAGTGGCTAGTAAAGTATAGTTCTTGTTTTTTTTTTAAGTTTTTGTAAAAGGTATATTAATAAGGAAGTTCTTCAATATTTAATTGTTTACAATAATTGTATATTTTTGTTAAAATGTAGAACTTAACATAGGAGTCGACTAATAAAGACTTAATTTTCTGACTAGAGGGACCGAATACACAACATTCACTTCACACTTTTCTTTCAGTTTTTTGCAAATAGTTTGTTTTTTATTGCAAATAAACTGGAAGAAACACTTATTTTAAAATTAAGACATTTCAAATAATAAGGTAACATACATTTTATAACCAAAACAAAAACTAACTTTCGAGGAAGATTCAAACCAAAAAAAAGTTAAGTTGCCACTACAGACTCCATCACCCTATGTAGTATGCATGTAGGTTTTTAAATGAAGTAATATTATAGTTCAAAAGCAGGAATGAAGTTCGAAAGTTTTATGAGCAGGTGAAACGGAATTCACAAGCCCATAAATCCAGAACCGAAGGCTGCAAAGATGAAAGTGGAAACATCATAGTGAAACCGCAGCCAATGCTGAGGATATGGAAGGACAACTTCTGCAGACTGTATAAAGGCGACGACGAACCCAATTCCGCTATCAGGCAGGATGATCCATTTAACATAGTCGACGAAAGCCAACAATCCCGTCCTCCAGACTTAGACGAAGTAAAGGTTGCCATATCTAAGCTGAAGTCTAACAAAGCCGCTGGAGCGGATGGCTTGAATGCCGAGCTCTTTAAAGTAGCTGGAGAAAAGTTGGTTAGGAGCATGCACCAACTTATCTGTAAGATATGATCGGAAGAAAGCGTGCCCAATGAATGGAACCTCAGTATTGTTTGCCCGATTCTGAAAAAAGGAGACCCTCTAAACTGCACCAACTATAGAGGAATCAGTCTACTTAACATCGCTTACAAAATCTTCTCTGCCGTAATATGTGAACGTCTAAGCCCATCGTCAACAATCTGATAGGTCCTTATCAGTGTGGTTTTAGACCAGGAAAGCCCACAGTCGATCAAATATTCACATTGCGGCAGATCCTGCAAAAAAACCCAAGAACATCAAATCGACACCCACCATCTTTTCATCGATTTCAAGGCCGCATATGACAGCATCTACAGGGACGAGCTGTATAGAGCCATGTCTAGTTTCGCCATCCCTGCTAAACTCGTCCGTTTGTTCAGGATGCCCATGGAGAATTCATGCTGCTCCATAAAATTTGGAAACAGAACCTTTCCATGTCAAAAAAGGTTTTAGACAAGTTGATGCGCTGGCATGCGATTTTTTAACAACTTCCTTGAAAGAATAGTGCAGAGCTTACACGTCAACACTAGAGGCACTATCTTTCAAAAGACTGTCCAATTACTAGCATATGCTGATGACATTGACATAATCGGAAGAACTCAGCGTGATGTGAATGGGGCTTTTGTGAGTATTGAGGCAGAGGCGGCAAAAATGGGTTTAACGGTTAATGAGTGCAACCGTGTCGTCAAGAAAGGACTTACAACACCGACGCGACGTCTCGGTCAAAACGTCACCATCGAAAGACGTAACTTTGAGATAGTCAAGGACTTCGTCTACCTAGGCTCCGCTATACCAAACGAAGAATAACTCTTGCTAACCGCTGTTTCTTTGGGCTTAGAAAGCAATTAAGTAGCAAAGCCCTCTCTCCAGGGACCAAAGTGTCGCTATATAAGACCCTCATCATCCCCGCCCCGTCCTGCTATACGGTGGAGAAGCATTGACTATGACAAAAGCGGATGAAAGCACTTTGGGTCGTTTCGAGAGAAAAGTTCTTCGTGCGATCTACGGTCCCGTATGCATAGAAGGGGAGTGGAGGAGAAGATGGAACGACGTGCAGTACGAGCTGTACAGCAACGTAGATTTAGCCAGAAGGGTAAAAGTCCAACGACTTAGATGGCTGGGTCACGTAGAGAGCATGGAAACCAATGCTCCGGTCCGGAAAGTCTTCGAATACACACCCACAGGACAGCGCGGTAGAGGAAGACCGCGAATCAGGTGGCGATGGCGGGCACAAGTGACCTCACCCAACTTGGAGCGCGAAACTGGAGACATCTAGCTAGGAACCGAGCTAGATGGAGAAGTTTGTTGGGACTACAGGACTGTAGCGCCACCTTAAGTAAGTAAGTAAGTAAGCAAGTAATATTATATTTTAATAAATACCAAGATTGTTAATAAAACGTCATCTTAAAGAATTGAGGATTTCAATATTTAAAACGAAAACAGTTTTAGTAGCTCTAACAATTTTTTAAATTTAACAAAAGGTCCATTTATTTCGTTTGTAATTATCGACAAGGAATTACAAAATATTTTATAAATTTATTTTTCTCCCCTTGAACTTAGTAGTAAACGAACTACTAACAATGTTAGAAATGTTAGTTAGATCGGTGTGGACTTGGGGTAAATCCTTACAAAACCGAACTTGTCCTCTTTACTAAGAAATATAAAATCCTCCTAGTTTACCGCTTAAATTTTCAGACCAAGCTAAATATTTGGGCCTTATCTTGGATAAGAAATTAAGCTGGAAACCTCATATTCAAGAGAGCGTTAACAATGCAACTGTGGACCTATTCTTTTTTTTAAAAAGCCATTGGTAATAAATGGGTAAACAAATCCAAATTACACACTGGCTAAACATCTCGGTCATTAGACCGATCTATTCTATTTAAGTATATGTAGGTACTTAAGAGTGAGAATCGTTATTAACAGAAAAAGATGTCAAATGATTGTAACATATTTTTCCGATTCGGGCGACAAGTGAACGACATGATAAATGTTAAAAATAATATACCTTTGAACCTAGTAGGCTTAAGCCTGGATGGATCACGATTAAAGGAATACTACGAAGAAAAGGCTGCAGATACTTAAAATAACCTTACATGATAGGAAATAAATAATAAATTTATTATATCTACTTATAAATTTGTATATGTATGGATTTGGAAACGGTTTGATGCAATTAATTTATAGAGTCAAGTTCCCATTAAAATTATATGAAATCAATCTTTATCTTAATCTTAAAGTTTCTAAAAAGTTTACTTTACAGGGTTCCGAAAAGTTAATGCAAACTGTGAAATCCTAATTCTAACATAACAACAAAAAAATATCTGAAACATAAAAGCTTCGGGCTCGTACATTTTTATACGACTTTCTTGTAAAAGTTCACAATATTCGCTAGAAAGTATACGTTAAACCAGACTATGTGAATCTCATATGTGTAAATTGTAATCAAGTTGTATTAATTTTTAAATGTACACAAACGGTTATTTATTAAATTTGACTCCCGAATTTTCACAATGTTCACACAAAAAGGTTGCATAGCTTTTGGAAATAGACAAAACGTTATTCTAAAAAAATAACTAAATTTTGAAATCATCAGAGCAAACAGATGAAAACCAAACCGAATGTAGATAGAGCTTATCTAAATAACATACTTCTTTAGGTTTAAGTATTAAAGTAAAGATTGACTTATGTACACAAATGTATGCAAAACTTTGTATTCAACCTCAAAATCGATTAGTCTAAGAGCCGGCAGCAAATTTTGGGAGTGGAGTGATAACCAAAATATATATATGTACATATATGTGTAGATATACGCAACATTATGCCAAATTCAACCGTCTGGCAGGTTTTTTTTTCAGCCGGGGGCGGGGGTGGGGGTTCGAAAATGGTAATTTTTCCGATTTTGGGGTCGAAGTGATAACCACTTAAATGCATATATAAACAATAGGGGATGGTGCCCTGATGTCAAAAAAGTGTGTCCAAGACGTTTTGCTTTCAGCCTTCCCCTTGCCAGACGGACGCCAAAATGCGCGAAAATCAACTTTTTGGGTCGAAGTGATAACCACTTAAATTAATATATAATCAATAGTAGATGGTCCACTGATGTCAGAAAAGTGTGTCCAAGACGTTTTACTTTCAGCCTTCCCCTTGCCAGACGGCCGCAAAAATGGGCGAAAATCAACTTTTTGGGTCGAAATGATAACCACATGAATGATACATCAAAAAATCAGAAAAATTCCCCTGATTCTAAAAATGTGGGTCCAAGACGTTTTTTTTCACTGAAAAAAAAATCGTTTATAATATCAATAAACAGCGTTTATTGACTGGTTTTTCATTGGCTCAATAAATTTTTTCTTGATATTACAAAAAATTTTGGATTATAAAATTTGTCTTCAATAAACGATTTATTGGCTCAAGTAATCGCCGTTTATTGAAAATTGAAATTTTAATATCAATTAACTTTTGCTTATATTAATAAAAGTTTTTATTGTACCAGTAAACTGATACATTGGGCCAAACAATTTGTTTATAAAAAGACATTTTTCACTTTGATAAATACGTTTATTGGCTCAGTAACCTATTTATTAAAGGTCAATAAACCTTTTTATTGATATTATTTGTTTTTTTTTATTGTCACAATAAACTCATACATTGCGCCAGGGAACCGTTTGTTGGGACAATAATATTGACATTTTTGACATTGATAAACTCGTTTATTGGCGCAATAAACAAAATTTTTTAATTTCAATAAACTTTTTTACTGACAGAAACAATTTTTTAATTATCGCAATAAACGTCGCATACGTCCATTGTTAGAAATTTCTTGGAAAAAAAGACATCATCTAATATGTACCAACTATATATAGGTACCTCCATAACAGGCCCCATATTTGGTAGAACACATTTTTTTGTCCGGTGTCTCCTACGTCCATTTTTGATTGACTTAAACGCATATTTATTATTGTTTACTTAAAACTGACTCATAGGTACCTACAAGATTTTAAATCAATTTGTATGTGAAGTCGAATTCTGATCATGTATACTTTTATGTATGTAGGAGACACAGGGCAAACAAAATTTAGTTTATCAAATATGAAAATGGGCAATGAAAGAAATTATTCGGACTTTCCGCCATAGAAAAAACTTGCGTTGCACAAAAATAAAAAAACAATAAATGCAAAAAAAAAAACAATAGTTTGATACCTAGCTTTAGTTCAAGAAGAAGCAAACAATAGTACCTTCCGTGTTTGTTTGTTTTGCATAGTTTTTTCTGAATTTAGATTTTTTGTGCATTATTTTATATATTTAAGTATACCTATGTATATATATGTACAGTGTAAGTTTACAAACGCATCACTGCGCAATTAGTGACCTCAAACATTCGTAAAATACATTAAACTGACACCAAATCTTGTATCGAAGTGAAAAGTCGCAATCTTTATAGAGCCATGAACTTGAACACATACAAAAAATGATGCGGGTTTTATGTATTTTATGAATGCTTTCAATCATTATTTGCGCAGTTATGCGTTTGTAAATTTACATACTTTGCTTCTAGAAAAGCCTTATTGTGGAAACAAAATGCAGGTGTTGAAAGTAGTTTTACACCACAATTGGACTCTTTTTACAGATCCAATCTAGTTATAGTATCTAGTACAGTTTTTATTTGTACTATAGGTACATAATATACCAATTCTTATTGTTTGTATGCTCATTCCTTTCAATGAACCGCCATATTTCGACTTTCAGCTTGCAGCCGCAGCGCCATATATGGTGTGTCTATGCCAACAATCTTACAAACGATTTCTTTTTTTACACGTGTCTATCTCCATTTTCCATCGTTGAACTTAAAGCTCGTAACACAATGTGATGAGAAAATGAGACGAGATCGAGACATGATCCGATGTAATCTTTTTCTAAAGTATCTCTCAAACCAACATGGAACCTGCGCTATGCAGGGCTAAACTATTATGCCAAATAACAACAAAAACTACTATCGCGTTGACGAATGTGCCACTTCCGCGTTGGTTGGAGAGCCCTAAATCGTTGCCCAATAATTCATAATGTGTGTTTTTACACGATTGAGATTTTTAAGCGTTGATTCTCTTTTGGCCCCTTTGCTTTTACAATGCTGTTGTTTTTAACAAAAGTATAAACTTTGTTCAAATGAAAAGACTACACAAAGCACAACAGGGAAAGATGATACCTAAGGGCAAGACCGCACTCAACTTAATCGGAATTGAGCTTCACGATGTACCAAAACTTCATAAAATTTTATACAAATCCTTGTGAATCGCAGTTCCGCTGCAGTTCAGTTCCGTCGAGTGCGTTCTAACCTAATATGTCAATCTCCAGTCATTTTGTCTACGACCCTCAACATCGTGTTGAAAAATCGCAAGCTCAGATTGCAAGGTACAAAATCTGATTTTTTGTTCACGAATAGAGCGGATTTTATCAAACACGTCAAACAGATTTGCGAAACAGATTTGATAATGTGTAGCCCGCTTTTTTTTCATGTTCCGTGACAATTTGACTAGGGCTGGTCACGAGACAAGAAAAGTCTCGGTTTCGGTCTCACTTGACGAGACGAGACTGCCTTTTTTACATCCGAGACTAGACCTAGACGATACCGAAAGTCTCGTCGGTTTGGGTTGTCTCGGTAGAAAAAAAAGCTAGTAGATTGAAAAATTCAATTTCAATTAAATATTTATTTTCTTCTGCACAATATTGAAACTATATGGGGGATAAACTATATTTTGACGTATTGAGAATATTTTATTGAAATTATCAACCTGAAATCGTATTTTTCCGAGACTAGACCCAGACGAAAAAGGCGATTCTGAGACCGAGACGATCAAACTATCATAAAATGTTGTCATAAATATGAAATCGCGTAAACTCACAATGACACCATTTTCACAATTATGACAAACTGGAAGAAAGATTGAACATGCTCATTCTTTTATGACAAATTGTCATTATCTGAAACAGTCATAATTTTGTCTTCGTGTAAATGCATGTTATAAATAAATTGATTTTGTCATTATTATGACTGATTTTATGACACTTTTGTCATTCGTGTAAATCCCGCATTATACATATTACATTTTCCCGATTTTCACAGTCCGATTTTTCCAGTGCCGATTTTTTGTTGTAAACTTGAATAGTTTAATAACAGTCATATTATTATTAACTTGTTTTAAAACACGATCTACGGCAAAACTAGTTTAGTAAAAGTTTCAAGTTGCGAGCTTTCAAAAAAATCTGTATTATTCATGAAAGTTTTGGAATTTAAAACCCAAAATATTGAGCAAGGGATATCAAAACTTCAATACCGATTTTTTTAAAACTTGGACCACGGAGACCTCTATGGAACTAGTTTTGCCGTAAGACTTGGTTTGAATCAATTCAATAATATGACTTTCATTTACGTGAATTAAATGTGTTTTATTTTTTGTTATGTTTGGTGTTATCAAGAAGTGAGTTTTATAGACTTAATTTTTTCCGCCTGTAGCAATCATCTAAATATAAACCTGCGGCAACACTGGAACCGAATGTAAATTTAAGCCATTTGCTTTTCTTGCCATTCCTCCTTTATCCAAAGAAAGAGTTTATTTTATTTATTTAGATAAAATTTAGTACAGTAGGTACCTTTTTTTAAAAGTTTTAAATAATATAATTTATTGGTCCAAAAAATAGTTTATTGGCCCAAAATATAGTTAATCCTGCCAATAAAGGTTTTTATATTTAAAGAAGTAGCTTTTATTTTCCCAACAAAGTGTTTTTTGACCCAAAAATCTCGTTATTGTTCCAATACAATCTGTTTTGTCTTAAAAAACTATTTCTTGGTCCAATAAACCATATATGTATATAAAACCCCATACATTTCTCCCTGTGCCATAGCGTTAGACGTTAAAAGAATTTAATTCCTCATTCTGTGTTCTGCCATCTTCGAGAGCTGAAGCTTAATCAGTCGTGTCAGTGCGTGTTAAATTAAATTAAAACAAAAATAGTAAATTTATTGTGTGCTGGACTCCTGAAAAAACGTATGCAGGTGAGTGCAAAATATATTATATTGTACGTAAAGGTGTCCTAAAAGCCATATATTTTCGTCAAAATTTCTCGTGGTACCTACCATTCAAGTGTGAATTTTTTTTTTGTGGCGTCACATAACACGATTCCACCAAAAGGCAGGTGAGTGCAAAAAAGTATATTCAGCCCTATCACGAGTTCCATCGTAATCGGAATCTTGTTACGAATACTTAAAAAACGATCCACAAACTCCATCGTTATAAAAAACTTTTTATGAATCCCGAAAAAAAAACTATCACCGAATCTGTTATTAGTGGCAATTTGTATGGGATTTTCTACTACGATGGATTCTATGATCCATTTTTTAGGGATTCCTAACAAGATTCCGGGATATTGATTTCGTGGCCATTCCAAAAGTGTTTGTCGAAAATAACATTTTAACATTGTACCCTCTTCAAAACTTTTTCAAAATATTCAGCTTGCTCCAATTAATATTTATATCTATTTTTAAATTTTTTATTGTCAACGACTTTTACACTTTACAGGAATTTTACCGAACGAGCAAACGTGGTAAAATTTACAATAAATATTGTAATTTAAAATGTACGTTCAAGGCGATAAACGAACCTCAAAGTATCAGACAAACAAAGACGAGTGGAAAAAGGGGAGTTCGAGAAGAGATTCCAGAGTTAAGTGAGTTTAAAACAATTATTTATGAAAATTCAAGTCATTTTTTTCTTATTTACGAGCTTTTTTGTAAATGCTTCTTATTTCCATGAATTGCGTATTTAAAAAAAATATTTCTATATTTTTTTATCAGTTGCAGAAGAAAACGCCGAACAATGCTTGCGGGCATTAAAATTTGATAACCTTTCTTTGGAAGAAACTGATAGATGTTGGATGGCAAGTTCCCAATACAGGCTCTTGGACATACAAAATTCCGAATCAACGTCAGAAGTCTTTAAAAAATGGCCACAATACAAGCAACCAGCTGGCTATCGCTTTGTGAGTATTTTTGAAACAATAATATAAACCAGTTACTAAGAATGTAATAATTCTTTGCACAGTAACTTCAATTAAGATATACACCCATCTAATCCGTCATGTCTACCTACCTGTTCAAGCAATTCGATAGCATTCCCGAATAGCACAAAATTTGATTTGCAACAAGAAATTTGTTGTATTTGTGTTCTATTAAAAAAAACAAAAGCCATTATAAATCAGTTCTATTTTTGTGCACGAACAAATATTTGTAACTTTGTCATTCGAAATGCTTCAAAGAGCTTATACAAGAGTTAAAACTTGTTCTTGATGGTGTTGTTAGGTCGAATGTTACTCAATCGGTTAAGTTACCTTTATTATATTTCTATTTTCATATCTTCTAACTTAGATGTTTATACAACTTTTATGCAAAAATCCTTCAAATAATTAAGTTACTTAATTACAATGTAAATTATATAACTATTTGATAGAAACTAATAACGTTTTAACAAAGACTAACGGCAATAAGTTTTACTTTACAACATTTCATTAAAAGATCATTGAATTGAATAGATGGATAGATAAGTATGTAGATAAGTTCTTTATTTTTTCAATTTTCTTATAAGTACAATATTTCATAATTAAACATATACAAAGCATAGCTTTATAAGTCGTCTGCCGGAAAAAAACTAATTAAATAAAAAAAGAAACAAAAAATACAACATTTGAGTAAAAAGAGAGAATATTTCACAAAAATAAATTTCATAGTTAAAAATATGTAAATATAAATATTAAAGAAAACAAATTTTTAAATTATTATTTTCATAATGTGACTTTTAGTTTAGTCAAAAAAAAAAATAAAGAATCACTTTAACATCTTCTTACAACTCAGAACAAATTCAAACACTCGTTTCGATATTTTCTTGCATGTGAGACATAGCGTATAAGAGGCTTCCAGCCACGATTCCCGTTTAGTACACCGACACATTCCTCTTGGAAATTGTCGTACAAAAATATGCGTAGGTATACTGTATACGACATACAAAACATTTTCAGAGACTTTGTTTTCTATTAGAGAGTTAAATTAACCACCATTTACATTTACCCCAGCGCCAGCGTCTAGGTTAGGTCAAAAGAGTAAAACAATCATACTGGAAGGGGTTCTATACACCCCCGTTTTTTCTCAAAAAATGGCTTAAAGCAGAAGCAACACTATTGAAAAACAATGGTAGCACCTGCAATATTCTCTTATAGCTTATTTTAAAGACAGAAACAAAAAACTTTAAAAAAGGAATTAGCTCCAAAGATCCTATTTCTACTAGGTAATGAGTAGAATATTCTTTTTTTAAAGTTTTGAGTATGGAAATTAAATTTTCAAAAACTTTCAATTAAAATAACTTTTTTTTTTAAAAGTATGTTCAACTATGGGTTTGTGGTTTTCAGTAGTGATGCTTATGCTTTAAGCCATTTTCTGAGAAAATTACCTCTCCCATCTTAACGGGAATATACCAGATTTGACGCATATGTGGTTGTATATATTAATTGTACTAACTAACTAATAATGATATGATAACTAATAACGATATTAAAAATTTTTAAAGGTGGACATGGACTTTGGCTATTTGCACAAGAACTGCTCTTCACTTTTAGACACTTGGGAAGAACTTCATGAGAAAATAGTAGACTTTCTATGCAACGAAGACCACATCAAAGAAAAATCAATAAAGCAGACTCTCATAAAAATGAGATCGATGAATCCATCCGATAGTATGTTACAATATTTGCTCAAAATAAAACTTTATTTCCTTAAGAAAATAATTATTTATTTTATAACAATAACCTTATCGTTTATCTATTAACAAATTTAGATGTTTTGCATAAGATAAATTCAAACACTAATGCTTGTAGTGTCGATTTGTCTTGCTTAAAAGTTTGTAGGTATATATATATCAATTTTTACCAAATTTGCGTACTATTTTTTGTAGATTTTATTTTTTATGAAAAAACGGACTGTAGGATTTTTATAAAAAAATTACTGAATATGGAAGCCAATATTTGTAATTTTTGAAAAGCTACTTGAGTCATAAGTACTTTTTAACGAAGTTTTAGTATGGTTTTTTTTTTTAGGTTTTTATTTTTTGTAAAAAAAACTGTGAATTCGATTTTTCTCAACATTTTATCGAGATATCAACGGACGGATATCTATTATTAGGTCTCAATATATTAGCGTTAAAGTTCTTATTTTAGTATTTGACTTGAAATTGATCAAAGATTCAAGCATTAAATATTGAAAAAAAGCTAGAGAGTAACGAACATCTCTGGTACATTACTTGTCAAATCACTCGTTTTTATATATGGTTTAGTTATTTTTGATACGATATAACTTTAAGCAAATATCTTTCTAACACAGTGGAAGTATAGTTTGGTATTTTCTTCATTTTGTTTTACAGATTGTCGAGATGCTACAATTATGTGGTCACTTAATGGGTACTATATTCCCAGCCAAAAATCTGTGCGAAAAGACAGATTTGGAAAGAAAAGCACCACTAAGTATACTATCAAGGACTCCCAGGAATCATTTCTTTACATTGGGCGAAATACACAGGTGGTTGAAGAACATATCGGATTTTTGAACCAGAGATCAGAAAGTGTTCAGGCCTTCATATATGTCCTTGGAGAAGATGTATTGAACTTTCAAGAGATATACGTCTACTTTGACGGTGTTAAATTTCCAATGGTATCATTTTCTTAGGCAGTAGACATTTGCTTCAAAATATTTTTTTTATTCAATTTAAAGTTTCCTACTGCATCCTCTAGTTTTTCGAATTTTATTGAATCCTTGTATTTTAGAAATAAGAAAAATCAATGTTCAAAAACTCATATATTGCTTAACGCAATAAAACCAATAAATGTATGTGACTAAAAATTTGTATTTTACTTTCATATTTTCAGAAAAGAAAACGTACTGGACGTTGCTATAAGAAATTCACTTGGATATATTTCAGAAAACGTATTAGACTTTTCTCGAAAAATTAATTGGCTGTATACAAAAAAACGTATTGGACGTTGCTATATTTGGCCGTATACAAGAAAACGTATTGGACGTTTCTATAGTAAAGGAAAGCAATTTTGCAAATTTAAGAAATTATTTAATTGGCTCAACAAATAATTTTGCTTGAGTCAAACAAATAATTTATTGGCTCAAGAAACAAATATATTTAAATCAATAAACTATTTAATTGGCTCAACAAATAATTTTGCTTGAGTCAAACAAATAATTTATTGGCTCAAACAACAAATATTTCCAAATCAATAAACTATTTATTTGGCTCAACAAATAATTTTGCTTGAGTCAAACAAATAATTAATTGGCTCAAACAACAAGTATTTCCAAATCAATAAACTATTTAATTGGCTCAACAAATAATTTTGCTTGAGTCAAACAAATAATTAATTGGCTCAAACAACAAATATTTATAAATCAATAAACTATTTAATTGGCTCAACAAATAATTTTGCTTGAGTCAAACAAATAATTTATTGGCTCAAGAAACAAATATATCCAAATCAATAAACTATTTAATTGGCTCAACAAATAATTTTGCTTGAGTCAAACAAATAATTTATTGGCTCAAAAAACAAATATTTCCAAATCATTAAACTACTTTATTGGCTCAGCAAACAGGTTTATTGGCTCAACAAACAAGGTTGCTTGAGTCACTGAAATATTTTATTGGCCCAAAAAACAAAGGTAAATAAATTTATAAACTGGATCAATAAACTTTTGTTTGAGCCAATCTGCGTTTATTGAGCCAATAGACAGCCTTTCTTGGCCCAATAAACCTGTTTGTTGGACAAATATTGATTAACTTTTTTATTGGCCCAATAAATTTTTTTATTGTATTTACGTACCTTTTTGGTTCAGTGTTCAGCCTTCCCCTTGTCAGACGCATTTTAACACTTTTTAACAGAATTTTTCAACTTAAATCCTTAATAACTTTTTTTCTGTTAACCATAACCAAAAGAATCATACACCAAAACATCAGAAAAAATTTACTGATTCTTAAAAAGTATGTCCAAGACGTTTTGCTTTCAGCCATCCCCTTGCTAGACGCATTTTAACCCTCTACTGCACGCACTATGATCCAATGAAAAAAAAAATATTTTTTTTTCGTTTTTGTTTTTCATTTTGTAAAATTAAAAGAATTAAACAAAAAAAAATTGTTTAAATAAATTTTATTAAAAGTTAATAACTTTTGCCATATATGGTTTCTTGTGCAGTTACACATATTTCAATAAACTTAACTTTTGCCATATATGGCTGCTTGTGCAGTTACGCATTTTTCAAGCTCACAAAAAAATCAAACATGTATACCTAGAACTTACTTCAACAGTTTAAAAAAAAAAACATTTTCATAAATATTCGTATCAAAAGTCAAAATTTAATAAAAGAAACAAAAAAACTAGGAATGAAATGATGTGAAACAATTTCGATCTTTGTTAAGGCACAGACTTACTTTGCATTTGTTACACATAATAAATGACCTGTATTTGCAGTCGTTTTGGCATAGCTGCCTTGATTTCTGCCATTCCAAAATGTGATCCATTGCGTCCAAACGAACAGAATTCAATGGAAAGTCATGGCGCCTTCCTTTTTTCTTCAAATGTTGAGTTGAGGAAGCGGGGGTCAAAAGATTTTGTGGTTTATATGTCTTGGCACCGTTGAAACCAACCTGGACACAACATTTCCGCTTACACCCAAATCTGGAAAACCATCTGGTATAACGTTGCTCTGCTCCCCTGCGAATATATCAAAATCATAGCTGAATCCCGATATTCCGCTCAAAACGAAATTTTTGTAATCCGATTTATGTGGCTTTTTTGGATTATACTGCTTAAGGTGATGTCGACACTTAGTGGGAATTGTTTGTTCGTCCACTGCAAGATGTTCTTCTTTTGGTATAAGAAGAAGTCGTTCCCTTATATTATTTAGGAGTGGCCTGACTTTGAAAAGCTGGTCGTGTCCAGGTTGACCAAATCGAACAAATTTATCATTATAATAATAATTATAATAATTATCAGCGAAATGGAGACATTTTTTTATTTCCTCCCACCGCCTACATGGCATGGTCTCATAAACAAGAGGCTGTCCTAGTTGGGAGTTCCAATACCGCCTGGTAGAAGGCAATTTTATGAGGGACGTGAAAAGAGAAATACCGACAAATTGTTCCATTTCACTTCCCGTTATGTTGACTGGCTTATTTATGTTGTTTTGCAATGCTTTTCTGTTAGATTCCTCAACAATCATATCAAACAGTTCTCCCGTGAAAAGAAAAGAAAAAAAGTCAGCGGGGGAGGACATTTCTTCTGAAAGCTCTTTTGTCCCTAAAAAGGGATAATCGCTTTCCATGTATGTTGCACGGGATTCGCTCCTCCATGTTACTTTTTGCTTTTTTTTCTTATCTTTCGATCTCAAAGTTGACAATGGTTTTTCATCATCCGAATCGTACTCGCTTTCATCGATTTCAGGCACCTCTATGTGTTCTTTACAGTCCATATCCATATTCTGCTCATCCTCCGATTCAAGGATTTCATCCTCACTCTGAAAACCATCACCAGGAACAGCACAAAATCCTTTTCCGTAGAATGAAATTGACGAGATCATTGTTTTTCACTGCAAAAAAAGCACAAGCAGCCATAAATATATGACACCATAAATATTTTTGTGAATGGATAAGGAGCCATATATGGATGTTGTCAAAAACACGCCGTGTCTTGAATTCCACGGACATAATTGAACATTTAACACTTTAATATTACTTACCAATATTGAATCTATCTAAAAAAAAATTTAATGCCAATAAATTATGCACAAGCCAATGAAAAATAAGCTTTTATATCTATGTTTTTTTTCAACGGTCACACCACGCGCACTGTCAAATTTGATTGCGGATTTTCGCGATTGTGCAACGAAAAATAAAACCAAATACACTAAAAAAATATAAACAATGAACTGTTCTAAGATATCAAAACGGTACTTTTCCAATATCAGTTGCGCAATCCAAGCAGTCGGCGTTTAAAAATCAAAAGCCATATATGGCTTCTTGTGCAGTAGAGGGTTAACACTTTTTAACAGAATTTTTCAACTTAAATCCTTAATAACTTTTTTTCTGTTATCCATAACCAAAAGAATCATATACCAAAATATCAGACAAATTCTCCTGATTCTAAAAATGTGTGTCCAAGACGTTTTGTTTTCAGCCATCCCCTTGCCAGACGCATTTTAACACTTTTTTCTTATATAAGTGAAGAGGATATTCTAACAATAGAGGAATTTGTTTGCAAAATTTATAAAACAACCGCCCTCAAAGTGAATGATGCCAGATATGAACTATTTTACAAAACTTGTAAATCGACTTCGAAAAAAATTTTCAAAAACATTAAAAGTGAGTTAAAAATTTAAAATATTTCTTTAAAACCTTAAGCAATTATATGCTTAACCATTTTATCTGAAGGTTTTGAAGGTAGTTTATTGCCACCAAAAAGAAGCGTCTTACTGCAACAAATCAATCGTTGCAACTATATATGCCATATTTGGAAAAGTGCAATATTAAATACAGGGATACTACTTTCCCCATTTCAATGCGGCTGGAGCATGGAGGATGACATAGTCAAATTGAAATGGTTCAACGGAGTCGCGGCGCCAGAAACCATTGAACATTTAATTAACTGTGATGAAAATGATAGTGAAGAAGACAATTGTTCGCAAAATTCTTCATCGGACGAATCTGATGATGAAGAATAGTTTTTTTATAATTTATAATTTCTAATTTCAAAATTTCATTCAATTTTATGTCATGTGATCAATAATTTTTTTCTGAATAAAATACAATTGTTATGCTTTAAAGGAAAACGGTGGTTTTTGTGCATTCTTTCTTTAGGGTTTTCTGGCAAGCATAAGACGTATTGGAAATCTTCTGATATTTTGGTATATGATTGTTTTGGTTATGGTTAACGGGAAAAAATTTATTAAGGATTTAAGTTGAAAAATTCTGTTAAAAAGTGTTAAAATGCGTCTGGCAAGGGGAAGGCTGAAAAAAAACGTCTTGGACCCACATTTTTAGAATCAGGGGAATTTTTCTGATTTTTTGATGTATCATACATGTGGTTATCATTTCGACCCAAAAAGTTGATTTTCGCCCATTTTGGCGGCCGTCTGGCAAGGGGAAGGCTGAAAGTAAAACGTCTTGGACACACTTTTCTGACATCAGTGGACCATCTACTATTGATTATATATTAATTTAAGTGGTTATCACTTCGACCCAAAAAGTTGATTTTCGCGCATTTTGGCGGCCGTCTGGCAAGCGGAAGGCTGAAAGCAAAACGTCTTGGACACACTTTTTTGACATCAGGCCACCATCCCCTATTGTTTATATATGCATTTAAGTGGTTATCACTTCGACCCCAAAATCGAAAAAATGACCATTTTCGAACCCCCACCCCCGCCCCCGGCTGAAAAAAAAACCTACCAGACGGTTGAATTTGGCATAATGTTGCGTATATCTACACATATATTTATATATATTTTGGTTATCACTCCACTCCCAAAAGTCGCTGCCGGCTCTTGGTCTAGATGTTTTGCATTAAGTTTAATAGTGTTCTATTACAAAATAAGTTATTAGGGGTACTTTGTTGCGTTGATAACAAGTTCAAAATTATCTAAAAGTTACTAATGGAAATTATCCACCTAGCATGTTTTGCTAACTAAATACTTTTTCATATTTATTTGTCTAAAACAATTGAGGTCATTTTCTTTAATTTCTTATTTTCTAAAGGTCAAAATAATGTTGATCTCACTCTCAATCTGAAAATTTTGATTTTAGAGATTTTTTTTAAATTTAACATCGTTCAAGCAAACAACTACAAGCGTTTGTATATCAAAGCCTGATCACTGACAAACAGAAAATAAGACTAATGTTTCTATCACAATAAGAATTAAAAAACTTTTCTAAGTTTGTAAAAGTAGCCCAACACCGGCAAGTGTCCATTTGCCTGGCTTATCCTTTGTCTTTAAATTAAAAGTCCAAACATAAGTTGGACCTCTTGTTCGCGTCTTGTATAATGGACATTCATACATATTTCGCAGATCTTGCTTATCTTGCGTTATAGCCTAGAAAAAAAAGAAAAAGAAAATCAAATAAAATCATGTACATAATTATAATATTTTCTATTTTGAAAGTCAACATTTTAATATTGCATTCCTGAATATCAAACAAAAGTGTTTTACTCTTTTTGTTTCTCTTTATTCTCATTCATTCTTCTTACCCGAATATTTATAACAGGCATTGGAGGATAAAGTTCCTTTAGTCGTGATTCCATAATGATGCCTGATTGAATATCCCATCTGGCGCCTTCCATAAATAAACCATGAACGTAGGCGCCTTCTCGAGGTGCCGTTCTATTAAAATTAAATAAATAAATAAATGTTAAAAATATGAGGTATGAATAAAGTATGAGATTTAGGAAATGTATTTGGAATTAATTAAGTGTCAGATTTAAAATTTCAAATCGATATTCAAGGTATGTATGTTCGATTTTGAAGTGTATTCTTGATTAAAACAGAATGGTCTGATGGTTCATCTAATTTATACTTTAAGAGTCGTTAGACGAAATATGAGTTCTTGAGGGTTAAACATTAAGCATATATTTTTGTATTTGTTTGTAAGTATGTGCTTGCAAAAACTATGGCACAAAACATCGGGGTTAAGTAATTTGGGGCTCAATTGGGGATTGAACCACCTTTGATTATAATCATGACAAAAGTCATAAATAACGCATAGTACAGGTTGTAAAAAATAAAACAGTCAGAAATTAAAATTAGGCGTGTACCATCAACTGAGCGCTCAGTGAGCGCTCAATGCCAGATTGACGGAGGCAGAATCGTTTTGTGGGACAAGAATCTCCGTACAAACATAAGCTGTCAAAAACATATGTTGTCAATTGTAGTTTTTAATGTGAATTTATTATTTTTTTCTATTGATAATTCTTTGTTACTTTTGGAAAAAAACTATATATATATATGGATAACAAACAAGAACAAGTTTTGCGTCAAATTTTAAGTAGTTCATCAGATAAAATAAGAAATAAAAAAAGGAATGAGGAGCATGAAAAGAATAATTTAAATTACGCGCCACACCAGACAAATGACAACTGAACAGCTGTTTTGGGTGAGCAAGCAAATTGAGAAATGAATCCATGAATTTTTTGTCTCAGAGATCTCCGCAAAAAATCTCAGTGCTCAGCTGAGATTTTTTGTCTCACTTAAAAAAATAGTTGAGCGCTCGGAGCGTTCAGTTGATGGTACACGCCTATTAACTATTAAGTCGCTTATTTCGGTGTCACCACTCTGGAGTCACATTACGTTACATTACGTTCTTTTCCTTACGATTGTCAAACGAAACGTGAGGTCGAAGCTTCATTGTGATAGCATGCATTGAATTCCTATGGCTGAACTCATAAACGTCAGGCGACGAAGGTGAAGCGTGTTTGTTATCCAGCCATTAATTCTTTGTTTGGCGCATTAGTTGGGCGTACGCACACTTGCCAGGTAGATGTGTTGTGTTTTTTACGAGTTTTCGGTCTGTCAGACCAACGCAAGTGTACACGTACAAGTGTTACAATTTTTGGGTAAGTAATTTTTTTTATTTTAGAACATTGGTGGGTGAAAAATATTGCTTTACTTTAGGGATGTTTATATTTTACATATATTTATGTGTATGTATATACTATAAATATGTATACATGTAGATATTACATACATAACATATTTCTAGGAATCGCTTTTGCACAATGGAAGAAGAAAGAATTAGGAGACTGTTAGAAAGCGATGATTTGGACTCCAATTACGATGACGGGAGTGACAGTGAAGTGGAAGATGTCGTTGAAAAACAAGAAGAAAACACGGACACTGAGCAGAAGTGGGAACTATCAGAATCAGATGAATCTGAGGAAGCTTACAGGACATTCCAACACTACTATATTGCCAAAGATAAGACCACTAGGTGGCACAAAAATTGCCCTTCTTCTTCAGTGAGAACAAGATCCGAAAATATAGTAATGCAGCTTCCTGGAGTAAGAAGAGAAGCTAGAAACGTGAAAGATCCAGGTGAGATATTCAAACTTTTTATAACTGAAAATGTTATCCGGATAATTACGATGCACACAAACCAACAGATTGAGCGCCTCTCACCTGAATTCAAACGAGCTAGAGACTGTCGTCTTACTGACGAAGATGAAATTCAGGCCCTGTTTGGTCTTCTCTTGTTTGCTGGGGGGAGGAGAAATAGTCGGCTAAATGCTAAAGACCTGACGGTTCATCAGCGGAAATTTTTCGGTTGTAAATGAATTGGAGTCGTTTTTACCTCAATACCAGAAATCAGCGTGCTGCAGTCGACAAACTAGCTCCAGTAAGAGACCTTTTTCAATTCGTTACAATCGACGAGCAATTGGAAGCATTTGGAGGCCGCTGTAGTTTCCGACAGTATATACCTTCAAAGCCAAATAGATATGGTATAGAGATATATGCACTCACAGATGCAAAATTATTTTATACTTCAAACCTCGAACCTAAAGTTGACAACGGGTCTCAGGCACTAGTCAAGCGTCTTTGCACTGTAATTGATGGATCTGGTCGAAATGTGACTTGTGATAATTTCTTTACAAGCATCCCTTAAGTCGACAGTTTGTTCAGGATCACAAGCTCACTGTGATAGGAACAATTCGAACAAAATAAAAACGAATTACCCAAGGAATTTACAGATGTAAAAGGTCGTGCAGAAAAATTCAGTTTATTTGGTCACCGAAGTAACTGCGCGCTGGTCTCATTTGTGCAAAAAAAAAATAGAAATGAAAAAATTGGGAAACCAGAGATTATTTTAGATTATAACGCTACCAAAGGGGGTGTTGACACTGTAGATAAAATGTGCGAGACTTATAACTGCGCTAGGGGAACTAATCGGTGGCCTATGGTTATTTTGTATAGCCTTATGAATGTGACCGGAATAAATACGTTTGTAATATATGGACTAAATAATATGGGAACAAAAACAAGCCGCCGAAAGTTTATTGAAATACTGTCATATGATCTAATAATGCCTCATCTAAAAAAACGGGCATTAATTTTGAGTCTGCCACGAACATTGACACTGAGGATTTTAGAAGTATGTAAACTTGATAAAACTGAACCAGGATCATCTGGAAATAATCAAACAGAGCGCTGTTCATTTTGCTCTTCAAAAAAAAACCGAAAAACAAAATATAACTGCATGAAATGCAAGAAATATTTTTGTCTCGAGCATGCATTTGTGATTGTGGTATGTTCAAATTGCTACGCCTTACAAAATTATAAAGACTGAATCTTTTTTTTATACTATTTTATAATTGATGTTATTTGTTTTAATGAATTATTAAGTTTTTGTTTGTTTTTATTGAAAAAAAAATATTTATTTTTATTTTTTAAGCTAAGGTCCTAAAAAATACTAAATTTTTTGAAAGGCTTGTTTAAAATGAAATTACTACCAAATAAAGTATAAAGTTCCTATGTTTTTCTATTTGTTTTATTTAACTTTATTACTTTCTTTAAAATAAACCGCAAAACTACTTGGAAAATACATATTCATGAAAGTAGAGACGAGATAAAATCTCGGTCTGAGAGACCGTGCGCGAGTATACTCGTATGTGTCCTGTCAAAATGCGAGGGTACAGGAAGGTTAAGGTGCTGTACAAAGAAAACAAATGCTGAACTTATCCAAAACAAATTCCTTCGTAGAATAATAAATGCCATTTGGTGTATAAGAAATAGCGATCAACATCGTGACCTTGAAATTGGTTACAGAAGTGGTTAAAAATACGCTGTGTCACATAATCAGCGACTGCAAGCAAAGCCATACCAACAGTCAGTTACAGACAGTCTTAAATTCACGAGACACTGACGGAGATTAAAAAGAATCAAAGCTCATGAGCTGATGGTCTCAAAGCTATGGGAAAGTATTACAACTATAACTACCTACATATACAAAGTGAATTTGAAAAATAAGAAAGGAAAATGTTTTGTCGATCTTTCATAGATTAGTCCTGATTAATCGATGGTTTTAGCATCGAGAAAGAACTAATAGAGAGAACCAACTTCGACGATTGCTCTCTTTTTACCTACAAGCTGTGATTTGGCCACCAACTTGCATATGTGTTAACTCCATATAAAAAAAATGTGGGGAACAAATACTTATGCAAGTTTGTGCACATACTCACCACGAGAGAGAAAAAACTTTTCTCTCTTTTCTCTCTGCTCACCACCTTTTAAAAATGGCGACCACCTTTGAAAAATGGCGGATGTAGTCAGCTGTTCAGAGGTGTTCAAAGAAAATTCAAAATTGTGTATGAACAACTTTTTGGTACTCTCATTGTGTTCGTTTGAGAGTAATATCATTCGAATATGAAGTGAAATTAATTACTCTTGTTAGGTGCCGGAACAATGAAGATTTAGAAACAATTCTAAATTACGCATTTAGATAAATATTAGTTAGTTATTTGAAGCCAGTTTTAATCATTAAGTAAGTAAAATAAATTATGTGGTGCAACAGTCCAATGAGAATTAGGACCTAGAAACATAAAACTCTGAAAGCACTACAACTATTGTTTGTATTATTAGCTGCGTTTATGTGTTTAATTTTCGCTCAGACCGTTGAAAGATGCAAAAAAAACTGAGATTTGTTTCAATTTTCAGAGTTTATCGACTTAATTTTGTCGATGCGAGAGTTGCAGGGACATTGAAAACGAGAGTTACAGAATGTAAACATTGAAAACATTTTTATAACTCATCTCTTTTTTCCATTCCTATTTTATTTGTGTGTACTCGTTGTTTATTTCCTTCACATTACTCACGACATTTCCAAAATGCTGAAAATAAGTGATTTAAGTAGACACTAAATAAAAAGACCGTCAACTTGTTACTTCTGTTACCAATTTTCATTGCATAAGATTTGTGAATAGGTGATAAGCTATTCTTACTGCTTTCCCCTAAGGTAGTGTGTTGCTTTTAAAGGCTTAACTACATAAGCCGAAAAGTACTTTTGTACAAAAGTAGAAATATTTGTATTCTCGCTAGTTCAGTGGTTTTGTGAAAAGAATATACAAATTTGTTCTTAAACCAAAATTTAAGTCTCATGCATCATTTTTATAAGTTTTCCAGTTCTAACTATTTATATCTTATCTTTCAGTTATATAGCGACAAGGAAAAATCTGTCAGGGAAAGTTCTAACTACAGTTTTTCTGAAAGTGCATTGTGGCATATTCATAGATGTTTGCTAAACTTTTTAGGCTATTCATAAATAAATGCAAATCAAAGTTAAGGGCTAAACCTCAATAACTATAAACATAGAAAATGCTGTGTTCAAGTAATTATTTTCACATCCAAATTTTATAATTGATTTTTATGGTGTATAAAAAAATTGAAAAAGTAATTCATGAGAAATAAATGTTACGTTAACACTAAGTTTAAGAAAATATCGATTGATACCGCAATTGCAGAAGATATGGATATTTTATATAAATATTCCCGGTAAACTATAGAACTTTATTATTTCCGCCTTTTATAATTCAATGTAAAATAATTCAATGCAGTATATTTTAAATAATACAGTAGTTAAGTTAATAGTTAAGGTATTACTATTGAAATAAACATAACATTAATTTATATAAAACATGTACTCGTTCATATATACAAGTAAAGTCTAATCTAAAAAGCCTTAACCTTGTTAAACATTTTCTGCACACATCCTTTCTTGTTTTGGTTGTTACTGCCATCTATCTGTAACTTAGAGAAAAAGAAGGGAAAAACAAATTCACCACGAACTACCGGTATAACTTCTTCCGTTATTTATTAACAAACAAAAATGTTTTGCTAGAATTAATTTGAGTTATAGGAGTATTTTTGTAGATATAAAAACTACAAGATGTAGAAAATTAAAAAAAAAAATTCATGAGAATTACAAATATTATAATGAGACTTTAAAAAACATAGCCTTCTTGGCTATCAATAAACAAAAATGAAAAATGTCGCATTTCCCGGAAATGATGTTTTTTTGTGTACTCTTCTCCGAGGTGAAAACATGTATACACCGATACGAATTCAACACGCTATAAAAAATGAGAGTAAGAGGTTTCGAAGAGACGGAGACGAGGAAATTTGGTTCTCTCATTTAGTTTTTTCTCTCTGGTTTTAGTGCGACAAGAGTCCCACACTCCTCTTACCAATTATCTTTTGAAGAAAAAATTGCATTTGTGGAATTGTTTAAGTTTTGCTTCTTCCTTGAAGAAGTTCTTATGTAACCTCAGAATTATATCAACTATGTGCCGTATCAGATTAAACATCCAACAAAACCTATATTTTACAGAAACTTACGTGAAGTCCTCTTTTTGTTTCTTTGTTACATCACACTGTAGACACATTTTATCTAATGGTAATTCATTTCGCCTGGCTGTACTTTGCATGATTGCCGTTAGCAACGACTGGGGATTGAAGAACCCAGCTAACCAAACGCACGAGGGAAGCTTAAAAAAAAAATTAGATGAGACAAACATTTGTTTTAATTTGATCCTTCTTACCACAAAATCGGTTGACCATGTTTCTAATTCTCTTAACCTTAAAAGTAAATCCACAAACCACGAAGTCAAACCAAGCAATGACGGATAAGCACGTTGTGTCCAAATTGGTGGTACCTGGTCTAAGAATAGGGCATTCTCTAGCTCTTCCATGTCAGATGTAATTGTCAGTTCACCCTTCAAACCCAAATCAAGCTCTTTCAAACTTCGTTTCATCTCGCTCGTTAGATAATTCATTCGTTCGCATTCTTGGAAGGCCACAATGACATACGGTGTTCTCTCCTCCACCTTATTCATTATTTCCATCATATTGAACTCCTCGGGAAGTTTTTCAAGAATTTCATCGACAATCTGTTTGACTTTATCTTCACGAGTCACAGTTGCTCCACCACTTGAGCCGGCATCACGTGGTTGCATCTCGAACACTGTCCTAAAAACAGTCTCAGCTCGCATTGTTAGAAAACCAATTTCTGCATTTGGATGCAAACCGTAAAGATACGGTGACTCTGCTGGCATATTTTCATCTATGTAAGCATGATAGCCGGCATAGTCGGTATTTGGTGGAGCTGGAAAACTTGGTGCCAGGAACAATTCACCATCAACCAAATCGGGTTGCATGTACTCTTCGAGATAATTGATGCACAGGCGTCGATCCCAATCATCGGTAATATGGCCACCATACATAATTTCTCCAAAGAGATATCTCAGATCCTCCCATGGAACCTTAGCATTACCTTCTAAGTAATTATACAAAACTGAAACACTTATATTAAGATCACCAACATTGAATGGATAAATCTTATTCCATCCTTGTGGCCCGAATTTACGACGTTCCGCTACAACTGCATGGAAATAGCAGAGCGAGAAAAGGATTGCTTTGAATTCAGCTTCTTTGGAGGACATTTCAAGGGTTTCTTGCGTGAAGTTATCCAATGCTTTGTGAAGATTCGCCATCATACCAGTTGGTGGTTCGTTGGTAATTTTAATAGAAGATTCAAGAATACCCTGTGGAGTAAAAATGATCATTATATAATTTCCAAGGCGGATTACAGTTGCTAAGACACGATATTATAAAACTCTGGTTTTCATTTTCGTAGGTACACACACCTGTGGTATAATATGTGCCGCAGCTGAACTTGCTGGCTCAGCACTAAGAAATACCCGATAATTCGGATGAGATCCTTCAGCATAGTGTTCTAACTTCTTTTCAAGCGATGGGAGCCACTTGCGAACTAAATGTATATTCTGCAGGACAACCCAATGCCCATTTTTAGCGGCTTCATCCATTGCAGCTTCGGCAATAACTTCTTGGCCTTGACCAAGTGAGACATTATGAAAATTACCATCGTCCATGGTGAATCCCAGTTGTTTGCCAAGAGCTTCAACATCTTTCAAAGGATTTACACCAGGTGACAAAATAAAGAAGATAGGCGTTGATGGGCTGGCTTCCTCGTATGATTTTGCGAATTCTACTGTACGATTCTCAACGTATTTGGAACCAAGCTTTTCTTCAATGAAATCTCTGAAGGAAGGAAGAATTATTAAATTTTCAAGTGATCTACATAATATGCATCTGCAGAAAGAAACACCTACGCCAAGGCATATGTCATTCGATCTGGTCGCAGAGCTCTGATCATACACAGTCTTTGAAGAGCTGTCTTATTCTTCCATTCTTGTGGGAATTTTTCTTTCTCTGGAATTTCAGATTCAACAAGTTTCTTCCATCGCTTAGATGATGTTTCTATATCACGGTCAAGATTTCGGAATTCGTCTTTTGAGGCAAGACTACAAATACCACCCCAAGACTGGTTTGACAAGAAGTCAACAGGACTTGTAACATGCGGTTTGATTGGAAATCTCAAAAGAAAATCTAATTCTGTGGAGGTTATTTCTTCACTCATTAGAAGAATCTGATAATAAAACATTAAAAATTTGATTAGATCTGCAAAGAAAGACCCAAGTTTCAAGCTACTCAGCTTACTTGAAATGTCATTTGAGATGCAAAAATCAGCTTGTCACATTCAAACAGTCCTCGTGAAGTATATTGGAAAACTGAATATGAAATACAATCAATTAAATTTGTTACTCTGCCTGCAACAGTCTCAGCAGGTTCTGCTTTTGCAATAGCTTTTTGAAATACAACACTGAAAGCCTTAAAAAGTTCAAGAGATATATTTATAAATTTTCGCTTCATAACTATATTGGTGGATATTGAAAATGGTCTTACTTTCAATGAGAATTGATAAATTGGATTTATGGTATTAAGTTCATTCAAAATAAAGTACAAAAGGCTAGCTCTAGCTGCTGCGGGTCTATAATATTCTCTGGCTTTGTCTATTTCTTGAGATGTTATCTTTGCTTCAGCCACCTAAAAATAAATACCAAATTTTATTTTGCCTTCCCTTAAACTTTTTCTAACAAAGTAAAAGTATACCTTTCTTTCAATTTCTGATGCGGTACTCTTTGTTGTTTCCAAATTTTCAACTAAAGCAGTATCTCCCAAAATATTTGCTCCAGCTGAAGATAGTCTTGACAAAAGATCGTCTTCAAGTTCTTTTAACATAATTTTAAAATCATTTTGTTGTTTTGTCAATTCAGCTTTGAGCTCCTCAAGATCTGGTCGTTCAGCTTTGACAACTTCAGCCAACAACTGATCTTCAAGACCATCTCGAGTTACAGTAAAGTTAATGAGTGTTGATTGCGCTTGCATTTCTGGTTTATAATGTGGATTGGCGAGCTTAGTGTGAAGAATCAACCGGAAATTAGAACTATATTCCATTTCTTTGTCACCAATCTTAATAGCTCTGAAAGTATAATTCACATTTAATTTAGATTTGATATAATTGTGATACATTCAAACTTACTTTCCCTTCTTTATCAAGGCTCTTCCTAGCAGAGGATCTAAGACCGGATCAAGTTGTTCGTCTATGTTTTCTATCAGAACTGTACTTCCCTGAACGATAGCTTTTTCAATTATATCTAAGTAACCACGATGACCCATACGAATCACTTTTAGTAGATCTTCATATTTTTGCTTGATCCATTTAACACCTTGCAATTGAGGATCAATCATCAAAGGCCATCGATCAGAATTCGAGAGAATTGTTGCATTCTCCATTGACATTCGATCACTTGGCAGCCCTTCATTTGTCCAAACTGCAATGGTTGTATCATCCGTCAAAAGACTCAATGGATCCAGATTTTCTGTTGTCGGAATTGGTGGATCAATATTCTTTAAATAGGGTTGCCACATTTTTGTCATCAAATCTATTCGAAATTGTTTGGTGAAGCAACCAACATAAGAAATGAATGCAGTTATGAGAAGAATGTCACCGGGAAGAGTGATGCCTTGTTTCACGAAGCTGTACAAAAGTTAAATCAGTTAAATTTTCCAAAAAAATATAATTTTAAAGCTAAGAGTACTTATTAACAGCCTCAGCCCAGCGCACATTTTCGCTTGCTAATCCTCCAACTAAACGATTAGCCAACTGAATTGTGGCCTGGGTGGCATCTGCTTCTTGTTGACACCGTAGTTTATCGGCTGTAGCTTGTTCAAAATCTGCTGTTAGTTTTGCCAATTGTTCCTCAAGAGACTAAAATTGATACAAAATTTGGTTTACTTAATATTTTGCTGCTTTTTACTGTGTCCTTATATGAAAAGACTTATGTACAAGCAAATGCTTAAATAATTTGTTCACGAAAAGCTGTTCAAAGCAAAATGTTTTAAACAAAAATTATGACATTGTATAAGATTCGATAAAGATTTTACTTACCGTAACCTTTCGCTTAATACCCGCCAGTTTTTCTTGAGCTGCTGCAAGTTCTGCATTAGCCGCAGCAAGTGCTTTCCTCTTTGGCTCGACATCACAGTATACCTCGTAGAATTTTATTATATTTATGACCCAAGCACAAAGACCTGCGGCAGCCCCTGATTTAGATCGTACAAACTCTGGTTCGAATTCTGCATCCTTCAAGTACGGCTGAATAGCCTTAATGATTTCTGGATGAATATTTTCTTTATCATAGGTAATAAGTCCGTCAAGGAATGCATCAACCTTAGCCATAGCAATTTTGGCAGCTTTCCATGTTCGATCTTTTGGAATTTTTCCATTTGGTGCAAGAAGAACCATAACGGCTGCTGTTACATTAGTTACAGCTCCCGGTGGTGATCCGAAGGATTTTAATTCTGTCAAATTAGCTTTGTTAAGGGTATTTAAAGCTTCTTGTGCGGCCAAAAGAGCCGGTTCTGCTTTCAATAAATCCTCCTCACAGTCCTTTTGCTTTTTTGTCACTTCGTCGGCTATCAAAGCCACCTTCATTTCCTCTTCATCAGCAACAGCTTTTTCAGTTTGCACCTTTTCGGTTTCAATTCCCACTATCTGGATAAGAGCATCTGCAGCATCGTTTTTCTCCTTGAGTTCAACTTCTTGAACGGCAAGTTTCACTTTTAAATCCGCAACTTGATCAGCAGTACTACGTAATTTATCGAGACCATTTTCTAGACGTAAGATTTTGCTCTGCAGATCCTTGTGTTTGTTATTGAGAAGTTTCGTGTAGAGACTAATCTGTTCTAGGTAGCTTTTAGGTGTTGTGTAGTTAAAACGTCTTTCGTTTTGAAGATATAACTTTGACATGCTATTCACGGATGTGTGGACGTAGGCCATAAATTTAGCCACTGAATCTCTGTGATTCTCTGGCAAAACATCGGTTTGTTGTAGGAAGTTCATGGCTACCGATATAAGAGCCTCTTGCGGCCATTCGTGGAACCAATTTATAGATGTTGAATTGATAATTGCGGGGAACTTTCTAGCTCTTACACGTAGTGTTGACCCGACTGGTGAGAAACACAGAACAACTTTTAACTGCTTTCGAACGCGATCTATAAAGAACTTCCAACAATTGTCGCGGTTATCCACCATGCCAGCTCCTTTAACTTCATTGCGTACTCCAGCGATTATGTTTTCTATCTCGTCATCGGGAAATAATTCGGGTATTTCTCCAGTTGCCAGCATATCGTTTATCAGAACCAAAAAGTTTTCATTGGGAATTTGTGCGTCTGTCATAAGAAACATTATGCCCACGTTTTTCAAGCCCGCTTTGAGGTAGAGACCTGCAAATTCACCCTAAACAAAATAGAAATAAGTAATTTAAATCATTTACGGACTTTGAGATTGAAAATTAACAAACCCTCAGATCATTTACTACATAACCCTTCTTGAGCTGAATTTGCGTGACTTCAAGTGTAGAAATAAATGCAGCCAATCGTGCTAAAGACTGCTTGCCACTTCCTCCAACACCAACGAGAAGTGCGCTACCTCTTGGTGATTCCAAAATTCGGTTTATCCTACAACAAAACATATAAAACTTCTTAAAAGTTCTTTTCAGTGCTCAAGCAATTTCTTTTACCTGCAGACATGCATCATTGCATCTTCAAAGAGCACCAAATTCATTGCAGCAACTAAATCATTATACGAAGACATTGCTTCCTGAAGGAGTTTATGAAGCTCAGTCCATCCCGTTATGGGCATGTACTTAGGTTCACCAATTCCTCCAGCGAAGTGGCAATAAATATTTGGTTTCTCGAATATCACCGTTTCATCCAATTCTTCAAATGATTTTTTTATAATATCATGTTGCATTTTTGAGAAACTATCGATGTCCTTGTCATCTATGAGCTTATCACCATACACACGTTGCGTCTCATGTTGCCATAATCTAATCAGATCTGTGGGACATGTTAGACATTCAGACGAACTAAAAAGAAGACCCTATAGGCAGAAGGAATTCAAATTCTTTGATTAGTTTTGTTTTGTAAATTATCAAATATTCGACAAAACCTCTTTGTGAGACACTTCATGCAGCATGCAGGTGTTTATTTTAGTACGTTTATGTAAAAAGTCTTTCAAAAATTTGCACCTAGTGATCCAACAAATTAACAACAAAATTTCAAACTATTTCATCTGATCTTATACGACTATAACGTTCCTTCGTTCCCATTTTTGAGATAATTTTTAGAATGAGAGATATCATAACGATTGAAAAAAAGCTTCCCAAATATCACTGATCGGTTTTGTTTCTGGCAATCAAAGTGCATTTTTCAAATCGGTTTTGATAGCCTTAATTCAAATCCGACTACAAAATTACTCTATCACGTAAGGTTATTGAGATATAACTCTTTTAAAATTCGAAAAAAATATAAAAGGCTTAAGGCTGTCTTAATTCAAATTGTACCTTTTTTTAGACTATATTCGTGATGTCTATAATCTCTTTCTTATGTATTCAGTTAAAATTTTATTTTTAGTGTTTCATAAGATTTTCGAAAAGATTTTACGTGCTTCAAATTAATTTTAAAGAAACGCTAAACCATTTGTGTTATAACAGTTTGAAAAAAAAAGCAAAACAGATTGAAAGTATTGTTTATTCTTGTAACGAACCCATTGTCTAAACAATTGTTTTTTTAAATATATTGCAAAAGTATAAAAATTAAAAAGTTAAGTTCAGAACAGGTCTTTGTAAAATTTGGGAACATAGTCAAAATCAAGTTCGGTGAAAATCGGCAATAAATTAACACCAACTTTTTTTTCAAAACTATGAAAATTATTAAGGAACATTTTGTTCTCTAACTTAGCTTTAAAAACAATGGCGGATCCAGGAAGGCCACGACACATAGAAACTATATGACAAGTTATGCATTCGTAAAATAAGTAGGTCCCCCGATTCCGTCCGTCTGTCCTGGCCCCTAAAGACCAAAGCATTGGGTCGATTGACTTCAAATTAAGGAGTTAAGGTTTTGAGCCGATTCGCGTATTTTTTCAAAAACAAACCGTTAGATTTTTTTTAAATTTTATTCCTGACTTGGCTTCTTTCAAAATAAAAAAAATATGTTTATATTGCTGTAGAAGGGTAACCCTATAGAACCGTTATTTTATTTTTAAGTTTTCCCAAGAACTAATTAACCGATCTCAATAATTTTCTGTTTAAGCTAAGAGCTGTCTCAATAATATTTGGTGATCAAAAATGTCATTGCTTTTAAAAATATAATAATATTACATTTTTTTTTCTAAATTCGATACCTCGAAAATGAGTCGTTATTTTGTTACGAAAATGAAATGTAAAACTTTTATTAAATAAAATAAATCTGGTGGCGCAACAGTCCGTTGAGAACTAGGGCCTAGTGACTTACAACTTTTAAGCCGAATCCGAACGGCCAATTTGAGAAAGCACTTTTCAGCACAAGAATTAGATACTCTTGGAGAATTTGTCAATTCCTCGCAAGAGGCAGTACCCGTGAAAAAACTTTAGATGGCATAGGCAGGGATTCACAATGGGCCATTAAACTGGCCTAAGTGTGTCCGTTTCCATCTTGGACAGCCACTATAACCTTTTTAAATTCATTTTTATTAATTCAATCTTAAACCTATCTTAAAGCTAGACAAAAATTCATAAAACTAGCCTAATTAACCATAACTTACAACTAACTTACTGGTCCCATACAGACACTCTAAGTTAAACAATAATACTTAATTCTAATGCCTTTCGGCCCTAAGATCTATTTAACTTCAATTCAATTTTATTTATTTTTGTATTCATTAGAAAATTTAAAAAACTAATATCAATATCCTCTTTTAGTCCAACGCACTAACCATCATGCCACGGGTACGGGTTGGGTACGATTGACCGCATTTTAAAATCTCGTTTTTAAAATCTCGCATCTTAAAATCTCGCATTATTAAATCTCTTATATCGAAATCTCGCAATTACAAAATCTCGCTTAACGAAAGCTCGCAACATTAAAATCTCGCAAACTAAAATCTCGCAATTTAAAATCACGCATTGAAATAAAATATTTATTAATTCGCGCGCGCGCACTAACCATCATGCCACGGGTACCACCAAAAAAAACTTTTATTTATAGGTTCTAAATAGCTGCATACTAAAAATATTTTTAAACTAAATATGAAAAAAAGTATATTTAAAAAAATTTATTAAAAAAAAAACGCTCTAACGATTTTCAAATAAAAATTTCGAAAAATAATTGTTTTTTTTTGAGAAATCAAATGGCATTTAAAATTTGAAAAGAAAATTTTTTTCAGGGACATTTTTAAATATTTAAATACAGGAAAAGTTCATGGGACCCAGTGGTGTATTTTATTTTTGGCGCTCATTGGAGTGTGAGTGTTTTTTATTTTAAAATTTACAAAAACTTGTAGGTTTGAATAAATTGAAGAAATGTACTTTTTAAAGAGAATGTGCTTTTGATGCTCTAGAATTGAGATTTAAACATGAAATTCAGAAATATATCTATATTTTTGTAGCATTCTTCGCATATACTACTAATACTACTTATACACAATTTAGACAATATCGGCATAAAATGGACCTTAAACCCCTCTTAACTATTGTATGTTAAATAGGGCAAATTTAGAAAACTGTCGGAATCTTGGAATGTTTTCATATGTAAGGAATCGTCCAAATTAAATAGTTAATAAAAATGTAAATGCAAGGTTAAGATACACATCATGTTTTTTTTAATTTTGTCAGCCTGCTTTACAGATCATTAAAGAATTTTTAAGCGATGTCCAAAAACTCCTCTTTATGTTAAGTGTTTGACCCCTCCTCAGAATAAAAGTCTGGATTCGCGACGTTTTTACGTCGTCCATAACACAAGAACCAGTAGAGATATCGACTTCAAATAAATTTTGTTATACAGATAATAATGCAGAAAGGACTCTCAAGAAAATTGAGTGGGTGGTTTTTTACCATAGCAATTTTAAAAAAAGATGAAAATTTTAGTTAACCCTAAAATGATAAAAAAATGATTTTATCTCCAAAATAGTTTTGTGCAGCAAAAAAAAACGTTTTAAACATCTGGTAAAATTTTGAGAAAAATCGAATTGACAGTTTTTTATAAAAAATAAAAACCTACAAAAAAATTACACAAAGTTGGTAAAAATTGATGTTCGACTCAAATATCTTTTCAAAAATTTGAGATAATGGCTTCAAATTAATTTTGTCTTATAAGAAATATTGTTTTCAACATTCTGTAAAATTTTGAGAAAAATCGAATTGACAGTTTTTTATAAAAAATAAAACCTAAACCAAATTACTAAAAGTTGGTAAAAATTGATTTTCGACTCAAATATCTTTTCAAAACTTTCAGATATTCGCTTTAAATTAGTTTTATTTTATAAAAACTTTGGAAATAGAGGGCTTTTGAATGCAAAGAATCTTAAAGACGTTTCCATAAAGTTCAAAAACGCCAAAAAACGCATTTTCGAAGACCTCTGCTGGATAAATACGGAAACCTACACGTCTGTGGAAACCAAATTTCAAATCAGTGAGTCGAAGGCGTTAAGATGCAACATGCAATGCATTTGAAGTGGGTTTCCTCCCTATTAAATGTTTGGAAAAGTTGTACTTTTGATGCACTTTTTCTCGAAAACTACCTTCAACTTTACTATCACCTAGTTTCCTAGAAAACAGCTATTCATGCTTAAAAAAATCATCACACAATTTATTGTTAAGGGATATTTTGTGTTTTAACTAAGGCTTAAAAACCCCGTTTTTTCAGCATTTTTTAAGGGACATATTTTAAAAACCTTATATGAGAAAAAAATTAAAGGCGAGATTTGAATTCAACAAATTTGAATCCTATAAAAAAGTATTGTTTTGGCTGTGCAACAGAAGCAACACGTAGATTTTGTGTTATTACTTAAATGTACTTCAGGCCAAAACTTTGATAAAAAATCCATTTAATTATATATAATACTAGCGGACCCGACAGACGTTGTCCTGTCTACACGTCTTTAATTTGAAAATTTCAAACTTTTTTTAATAAGCTAAAACATTCTGGACTATTTTGATGAAAATTATTATTCAAATGTTATGACAATTACATGTAAATTTATTACAATTAGACTAATCGATAGCGTGTGAGTATGTGTAATGAAATCTTCAACTTGTTTTAATTAAAGGTAAAAAAGCTTACACTCAAACTATTTTATTTAAAAAATATTTTTTTATTTACAAAAACTTAATTTATCGTAATGCCATTGGATGTACAATATTTTTGGTTAAACCCTGAGGTGTATAAATAAATAAATTCGATGGTTTTCCAACTCTGGAACTCGCAACATATAATTGGCCGTGAGAAAAACATGGGTGTTCTAAATCTAAGCCACAAATTGTCATTGTTTGGCCTTGTGACTTATTTATAGTCATAGCATATGCCAAGCGGATTGGAAATTGTAAACGTTTGAATGGTATAGGCGAATCTGAAGGAATCATTGTGATCCGTGGTAAAAGTACAACTTCGCCTTGAAATTTTCCACTCAAAATAGTGGCTTCAAGAATGTTGCCCATGATTTTTTTTACAACTAATCGCGTGCCATTACACAATTTTGGGGCATTTAAATTTCGAAGCAAAATTATAGGTGAGCCAATTTTCAGTCGCAAATTATGTGGTGGCATTCCAGGTAAATCTAGTGAATTTAGAAACTCTACAGGATAGTTGACAACTTCGTCAGGATCAACAACAGTGTCAATCGATTTAAATGTAATTTCATCACCAGGCAATGACTGTTGTATTTTAAAATTGATGGCGTCAACATCTAAATTTTTTGCGGCTAAAAAAGCTCGCTCTCGCAGCCATTCATGATTAGTATAATTATGTCTTAAATCTGGAAAGATACTTGTTATTAACTCATCTTTGGTAGCCACCATGTTGCAAAAATTCTCTGGAAGTCGAATATATTGTGTATCTTCATACAATTGGATTTTACCGTTGCCAATGTCTAACAATTGTTCAGAGAATCCTGACGCTAATGGATCATTTTGAAGTCGAACGCGCATATTAATAGTAAGGCATAATTTAGTGACACTTGGCCATAGATAAGATTCTTTCAAACATGCGTTTATTTCGTCTGCATATGTCGCGCGTGGAATGACTGGTAATGTTTGTCTGAAATCACCAGACAGCAGCAGTAGAGCACCACCGAAAAGCCGAGCATTATTTTTGATATCTTTCAGGGACCTGTCGAGAGCTTCAAGCGAATGCTTGTGGGCCATTGTACATTCATCCCAGATAATAATTTTACATTTTCTCAAAACTTCAGCCATGCCTGAATGCTTCTTTATGTTACACATTGCTTCGGGATTTGTATGAACGTTCAAAGGTAATTTAAGTGCTGAATGCGCAGTCCGTCCACCATCAAGTAACGTTGCTGCAATGCCTGATGAAGCAATGGCCAATGCAATATGATTTTGAGATCGAATCCGCGCAAGTATCAGTGCGATAAGAAATGTTTTACCAGTGCCACCTGGAGCGTCTAAAAAAAAGAATCCACCTTGTTGTGCTGCTATTGAAACGTTAATTTGATCATATACATTTCGTTGTTGAGCAGTAAGCAATTGTTCATTTTCCGCAACAAAAGTAGCCAAAGAAGTCTTATCGAACTGGTGTTCACGTTGAACATCGCTGTTGATGATGTCTACTGCTATGGGCGATTCGGCGCTGGCATTCCAAAATGGATGAGCGGCATGTTTGAAATAAGAATACAAATATCCTTAATCATTATTAATGACTCGTTGTATATTTCGGCGGAGAATTCAATATTAAGATTTTGATTAGTAATTCTAGTCCGATGCAAAATATCCTCACTCATTGAGTCTTTATATTTGTTCCACAGAGCAGATGCATCAGACGAAAAACACGTTGTCAATATTATTGAAAATAATTGACGAATTTGTTGTGGAGATGAGCTCAGTGCTGCAAGTGTGAGATCCCAATGGTTATCATCCTCCAATAAATGTAACTCACGACACGTATCGAAGAAAGAGTCGTATGAAGTACCATTGACTTTTCGCAAATATTGGAAGGACGTCGGTCCAGGGACGTTAACCAGTAATAAACGCAAAAAAAAAAACATTCCAAAATCAACAACTACTAATAAATTAAAAATTAATTAAAAAAACATTGTCAAGCGGACAAAATTGTGAATCTAAACCATTCTCAGATCCCCTTGAACACACACAAAAAATTTCATCAAAATCGGTCCAGTCGTTTAAGAGAAGTTCAGTGACATACACACTCACATAAGAATTATATATATTAAGATAATTTACTAGGGTCATCGTTTTTTCCAATGCAATCTCGATGCAGACAAAAAATTAGAGGATGAATTATACGATTGATCCGTCAAAATAATTGTTCACCTGCACAGGGATCTAAATTTAAGCAACTTAAAGTTTTTCTCTGAGATTTGTTGGCTATCTTATGCACATAAATATCGGGTGATTTTTTTGAGGTTAGGATTTTCATGCATTAGTATTTGACAGATCACGCGGGATTTCAGACATGGTGTCAAAGAGAAAGATGCTCAGTATGCTTTGACATTTCATCATGAATAGACTTACTAACGAGCAACGCTTGCAAATCATTGAATTTTATTACCAAAATCAGTGTTCGGTTCGAAATGTGTTTCGCGCTTTACGCAAATTTTATGCGTTTTTTTTTAAAAAAAGTTCTCAAGCTCTTAAAAAATCACCCATTATGTATTTATTGTCCTCCATTGAAAAGAGGACATTGTTTAATATAATGGGTGATTTTTTAAGAGCTTGAGAACTTTTTTTTAAAAAAAAAACGCATAAAATTTGCGTAAAGCGCGAAACACATTTCGAACCGAACACTGATTTTGGTAATAAAATTCAATGATTTGCAAGCGTTGCTCGTTAGTAAGTCTATTCATGATGAAATGTCAAAGCATACTGAGCATCTTTCTCTTTGACACCATGTCTGAAATCCCGCGTGATCTGTCAAATACTAATGCATGAAAATCCTAACCTCAAAAAAATCACCCGATATAATCCAACTGCTAAAAATCCTTGAGAATTTCATTTCTGTATGTAAACCACACACATTTTTAAGCAAAGTTCAATTTAAAAAAGACAATACTGCGTTAATAATTCAACTCTTTCAAAAGAAAAAGAATGGAATTCGATTTTTCAGTTACTCCTACGTAAAAAGTTTTTTGAGCAAAGTCCACTTAGAAGTAATGTGAAAGAATAAATCGTGTTTTTTTCACCAACTCTTAAAACTAAATCATCGTTCAACTTAAAAATATTTAAAGTTAAAGACAACATGCAAAAGTAATTGGAATTAAGTTCGAACTCCCGAGAAATATGTACATATGTACATGCAAGGAAACAAATTAAATCAAGGATCACTAAGGCTCAACATGCAAATTCCTTATCAAAACCATCCCACTTGACATACCTGGAAGACATTGCTAATATCTCGTAGATTGAAAATATAATGTGATTTAATTGCAGTCGGTAAAAATATCTGTGATGACTTATTGTGCAGCGCGATCGTTGCAGACACAATATTAGGTGTCAGCCGCATTACAGTTGGATTGAATTTCTGCTCAGCATTAATAAAATGCTGTGATAATATCGAAGAATACATTATACTGATCGAATCCATATTTGGAAAACTCATGGCAAAAACACAGAAATGCCTTTGTAGCCTCGGATTAATTGTGAAGCTTCCCGAGGTAGGGTTCATGCAGGCCACATATTGGCAGCTGTGAATGTCTTTTAGGGAAAGTTTATTTCGATCATACCAATGCCCGTAGTCTAGATGCTGTCTTATGATTGTGTGAGGTTGAACGGTACCATAGCAATCTACCTCTGGCATATTCATATCGTCAATAAAGTATATGAGGGTCTTGTTCCCTGGTGGACCAAAGTTTCGGCCTGCCTTCTTTTCAAGAGGTTTCTCGAGTATTTTTTGTAGCATTTCCGATGTTGTATAGAAGTTGAAAGGGATATTGGCCACAGCATAGTTTTCCGATAAGTTCTGGAGTTTTTCGTTGAGTAGAACGGTTTTTCCACATCCAGCTGTACCGACCAACATTACTGGATGTTTTTTCTCCATAAGCAGTTCCAAAAAGAATCGCACTCGAATCGACTCCGATGTGTGAACAAGAACCGCTTGAAGTGGCAGATCAGAGTCAAGTTCAAATCTAGGAACTTTTTCAGTCCACGATAGAAATTGTTTCGTTTCACCATCTAAGAAATAATCAAACACTGTCCCGCCTAATAATGCACTCAAAAGATTATTGTTAGAAAAACTGTTCTTCAGTTGACTTTGTGGTGGTGAATATTTCAAACTTACCTTGAGGGAATTTAACCGTTTTGAACTCATTCACCCACCATTTGCTGAATTCGACACGATAGTCGATCGCTTGGTCCTGGAACATAGCCGAACCGAATGCCCAGATACAAGCAAAAACAAAATAAAGTTCGTGCCATTCTTTTGGACAGTCGGCCGGTGTGTTCGAGGGTGTTAAAAGGCAATCTAACAGATGACAAAGCATCTGTATATGTGCCATCTCAGCGATTGGGGTGATCTTTTTGAAGCGAGTTCGAATGGTTTCCAATGCTGCTGGAATATACTTGTCAAACAGCATTACCAGATTTGATTTTTCTACTGGAACTTTCCGAGTTTCTACCCAACTTGTAACATACCTTAAAAAAACATAAACGAATGACATTTTTGGCTATTCAGGCTTGTGAAAATAAACTTACGGATTCCAACCTAAATCTTGAGGATTAATGTATAAAATTCCAGCTCTTGACACTGTAGCCGGTGTAGCAGTTCTCAAGTTTGAAATTTCGAATAGAAGTCTCATCGATGGTGTCAAAGCTATGCGCTCATTACTAGCCAGTGTCAGAACCTTATTATCGTCCATTACGGTGTTGAGGCTTTCTATCCACATGGGATCAATATCACCATCCAAAATAATCCATTTGGGCTGATCAGTTGTTATATTTGCTTGATCTCGCATAATCACAGAAAGCAATCCATCTTTCCACTCTCGCGTTGCTGGATTTATAATACCAAACAATTCGTCATTAGTCACAGCTTTGGGGTTCAAGTCGTTGAAAATCGGTTTTCTTTGATTATTTTGGTATGTGCGCAGTAGTGTTTTCCAAACTTGAGTTTTTCCCGTTCCAGCGTTGCCTACAATGAAGACCGAGTGACGCACTTCTAGTAATTCCTCCAGCTGAACAACTTTTAGGATAAAATTATCTTCAGGTTGAAGAAGCAAATCGGAGGCTGCTTGCTTTACTGTTTTCTCAAAGTCTTGGTCTCGCTTGCGTGGAACGTCGAGAGCTGGAAAGAGGTCACCAATAAGACCCATAAATACTGGCATGTCATCGGTGATAACTTTGGGAATATTGAAATCACGAAGGGCCCGCATTAGAACCTCTTCTTCAGGACGACCGGGGTCTCCTCGCTAAAGAAAAACACAAACTCAATCAACGCATAAAGACTGTAAACTGTAAAAGATTAAAATAAAATAATACCTTGAGTGATCCAGCAACAACTAGGACTGATTTTATGGCTCTCAATCCCCAATCGTAGTGATCCTGCTTGGAGAGCAGCTCCTTGCAAAGAGTATAGAGTGTAATGAATTTTCTAGCCAATACTCTCGCATCTTGAAATCCTTCAGCCACCAGCATAATTTCACAGATTAATTCAAAATCCGGCACCACCATGGCACAGGGACGAAATAGTGCCTTCAGATTTTCCGGCAACTCAGTACGCCCAGCATAACCTGGATTCATGGTGATAAATATTCCCACCGTAGGAACACACGATATAATCTCTCCCATGAAGTTGAATTTCTCCTTTTGATCACGAATGGCATCTTGTACGGACTTCACTTGGACCGCAACAACTGACAACACTTCGACTGTGATTCGGTTAAATTCATCAAAGCACCCCCAGGCCCCTGTTTGTGCTAGACCTTTGTAAATATTTCCACACGATTGATAGTCCATCTGCTCGGAGCAATTAAAGACATACACCATTATGCCAAGAGCTCTTCCCAAATCTTTGGTAGTCTCAGTCTTTCCCGTACCAGCCGGACCAGCTGGTCCCCCACCCATTACCAAGTGAAGACTTTGTGTCAATGTTATATAACAACGATCCGTTAACGGTGTGATCACCAGTCGAGGTGTATTCCCAAGGTATTCATGACAATATTGGAACTCAGCATCACAAATATTCGCCATGCATGATTTTTCTTGGTCATCGTAACGATGACGCAATTGCGATTGCCACATAAATGCTGATCCAGCATCGACTTTTGCCTGTATCATCTTACTAACAACGTCTCGAGAATGCACATCAATTGTGCAGATGGTCATAATCTTTTGACGGTCACCTTTGGTCAGCTCACCAAGGAGCAATGTAATCAAAAGGCTTAATTGTGTTATTTGTTTTTTGTAATAGTCCTTGATTGCGTTGTCGTACCCTTCCTCTAAGCGACCAAAAGCAATATTTACCTCCGTGGACCACCAAATTTGTGAGACACACAGCGAAACCTGTGCTGGATAATCGAAGAGCCATTGCTCTCGCTGTTTTTCCTCATAGGCAACCACAGATTCTGTGATGTAATGGCGAAGTGACGCTCGCATGGCGTCTTGAATTCGATTCAACCACACTTCTACGGGACCCCTAACGTTTGCTATTTCATTGAATTCGACGTATTCACCGTCCTTTGCAACCATTCCCGAGGCAGAAACAATTTCATTTGATTCACTTGCATTGAATTTGAGCTTTGCTATAGAGTCAAAGAGCTTTGTCAGATGCTTGGTCACCATGTCAGGCTGTATTCCATTGCTGAGGATATCCAAAAGATCTGCCGAAGATACAAAGTAAAATCTCGGAAATGCCAAACGTTTTGTTTCGAGATATTCCGCCAAAGCCTTTTCACACAATATAAGTTCTCTCTGCAGATTTTCCAAGCGTTCAATAAGCCCTGTTCGGTTGGTTGAAATCACAACATTTGAAGTTATTGACATTTCACTCATCAAAATTCGAAACTCGGTGTCAATACGATCGAAACGGTCTGAATCCACCGGCAATTGCTTACGAATATCTTCAGAACTCATAAATATACTCTCCAAATGAGTCCACGTTCGTTGGACCTCAAACCATACAGTGATTACCTGATCAGCGATCATCAACTTATTCTGCCAGGTTGAGACTTCCTCTAGAAAATGCGCAATATACTTGGAAGTTATCAGATTTTGCAGGCAAACTTGATTGTCTTCCAGAGTTTCTATAAGCTCCTCTGATGCCTTCAACAGATTGCACCCAGTTCGAGGATGAAGTTCATGATCGAATTCCATGGCCGACCACGTTGTATTCAAATCACGCAAAACCTTTTCCATTGACATCTCCTTTACGGCCTTGTCAACGATATTTTTTACTTCCTCTTCACATTCATGCAGATTCAAACCCAGAAGTTCTGCCAAAGTTGTTTCCTTGTCCATAATGAACTTAACCTATAATCCACCAGAAACATACAGAGTTAGTAAATGTCGTCATCGAGTGAATTGTTAAATCGAATAAACCTATAAGTCAATCTATAAATTACTGTGAAATCTACTTCATGCATTATGAACCGCTACTATGTACAAAAAATATAGATACTTGCTGGTTAACTTTGGTACAATTACTTACGGTTACATCCTTTGGTAAGGCCGCTAAGTTCTGTAATGAAACGTATTTACAAAAAACGAAATAAACAGGAAACAAAGATACAAAATAAAACTGGTCCAAACGAAACTTATTGTGACTGTACACAATGATAGGGTGTCAGACATTTGAAGGCAGCATTATTTTTATGTTCCTTCAACGAGACACCCTACTTTGATATCGGATGTGCAAAACGCGATGAATTCAGCATTTCATTTACAGCGATATGCATATACGAGTATATGTATAAGTATGGTAGGTATACATATATGTACATATATAGAATAAAATAAAATACAATTAAAAAATAAAAGTTTGACCTTTGTTGATGACATTAACTGATCCCAATGACGTTCACGAATCGCTGGATTTTGGAGTTCACCAACGGCTCGCAACGACGTAAGCATATTCTTTACGGTTGATTCGAGCTTGAGGAAGGTATCCCAGGTGCGCATTTCTTTATCAAGTAGACGTATGTCTTTAGCAAATTTTTTACATTCTATATCCATGTTCTCTACATCGACCTTGCGCCACGGTGTTGTTTTCCAATCTTCAATACAAGTTTGAACGATATAAACGTAGTCCCAAAGTTGCTGAAATGGAAAGAGATCAAATTGAATACCTATGCACCTATATGTATCTTTAAGATTTCAAAATATTTAAGAATATGATACGAGTTGGGCAGGTACATTTGTGTAGGTAGGTTTGTAAGACTTTGGAATTCCCAAAGAGGTGAATGGAATATGATATTTTAATTCATAAAGACAAGTCTATTTTTATCCAAAAACAAAGAGAAATATCGATTTTCAAAGAATAACCGTTAGAATATGTCAAAGTAAAGATTTCAAATATTTTAAGGAATTATTTGTATATATGTACCTACAAAGGTATCAAATGTTAGAAGCATATATTTCATGTTAAATAGAGAAAACGGGAGCGTAATAAAATCCCGCCACACAAAATCCCGCCGAAAATAGAAGAAAAAATCCAGACAAAATAGTATTTATTTGAGAAATATTGGATGATATAAGGTAAGGCAAGGCCTCCACCATATTTAGAGAGCTATGATTAATAATTTTCAATAGTTTGGTAAATTGTTTTTAGACATTTAGCTAAATAGTTATTGACATTTTGCAAAAATAGTTTTTGACTTCTGTTAAATTCAATTTAAAAAAAGAATCATTTTTCAAAGTTTTTTCTTTTCAAAAATATTCATCAATTATTTCAAGAATTATTGATTGAAACTACTTTATTAAAAATGTATTATAAAGTGTAGAGTTCTGGCTTTTGAAAAAAAGTATAATTTATAAAATTATAACTGCAAGTGTTGAAGTTGTTTTTAAATATGTTTTTTTTTAGATTTAAAGTCAATTTTTATAAAATTGCCCCTATCGCCCAAACGCCACAGTAAAGCATACTTGTATTAAGTCCCTCTAACGAATACCGTTTTCCTGGCGACAAAGTTATCGTACTCGTGCCTAGAAATTTGATTCGTTAAAAGTTGTGTCTGTTTTTTTATTTTGTTTCTTTTATTGCAAAAAGTTCTTTTAAGAACTACAAAATATTGCAATGGGATATCCTTGAATTCAACTATGTAGTCTGTGTGTATGTGTGTGCTTACGTTCCTACGTTCGTACGTCTTACGTTCGGGATACCATTTTTTGACATCCATATCTCAAGAACCAGTGGAGATATTAACTTCAAATAATTTACATACACAATTGACAATTTGGGTGACCCCAAATAAGGCTAGTAACTTCAATTAAATTTTATAAAAGTGGATAAAAATTGATTTTCATTTTTTCATTTTTTCTTCATTATTTTCAAAATAAGCCTTTCTTTTATACTTTATTTCATCAGGGTGGCCTCTTTGGTACTGAATATTCAACTAATATAGTAGGAAACTTCGTTCTCGTTGATTCTCATTGATTGGTGTCACCACTCCTATAGAAAATAAAATCCAATGAACTACAACTCGATGGCACTTCCCTATCGTGTGACAGAGAAAAGGTTACGGCCTTTTCTGACAAATTTGAAAGCACTTTCATTCTAACCTTCCCGTTCACCTGCCCGACTTCCTGGCTAACGACAATAGTGAGGTTTCGAGACTAACTTCTCAGTCCCCTGAACCCCTCACAAAGTTCTCTGAGGATAACTCGTCAGTCTTCAGGACTATTGGCGACTCCTTTACCAATCCACTTGATCTCTTCGAGACAATCCAATGTGGAAGCGCCAAGAAATCGTCTGGACCTGATAAAATTTCCAATTTTGTCATAAAAAAAACTTCCGTCCTTTGCTCTTATTTTCCTCACAATAATTCTTGATAATTGTATCAACAACAGTTATTTCCCCGACAAATGGAAAATATCAAAAATATTTCCAATCCCCAAAAAGCCAGGAGCAATTAGTGTGAATGACTTTCGCATTATATCCTTGCTTTCTAATCTCAGCAAACTTCTCGAACTGCTGATCCTCAGAAAACTTCGATCACTGAGCCAGTCGCTGGGTCTAGTGCAGCATAACCAGTTCGGCTTCAAAGCCAAACATTCCACGTTCAACGCATTGCTGAAGCTTCACGCTGACACAACTTTTGGTTTTAACAAAGACCAAACGACCATAGCTTGCTTACTTGATATTAACAAAGCATTTGATTCCGTTTGAAAAGAAGGTCTGGTCTTCAAGCTGAAATCTTTTCAATTTCCTGTCCACCTTGTCGGTATTGTACACAGTTTCCTTTCAAATCGTAAGTTTTACGTTTCAATAGGAAACACTGATTCGACTCTTAAGAATGTCCTAGCGGGGGTTGCTCAAGTATCAGTCCTTGGGCCTGACTTGTTCAATCTCTACACCGTCGATCAGCCGACCAATAACCCACAAACAACGACATTTCGCTGACGACTCAGTAACTTACAGTACCTCTAGAAGTCCTCAATTAGCTCTCCGTAAAATTAAAGAGCACATTTTTAGACTCTGGGAGTATTACCTCCAATGAGGAATAAAGATCAACCCCTCCAAAACAGAACTAACGTGTCTTAGAACAGCCTCAAAGAATGGTTTTGCAACAAAATGTAATCTGTTATCCCTGACCCTCCCTGACAATACTGTAGTAAGACCCAAACCAAGCGTGAAATATCATGGAATCTCTTTTTCTGAGATTTAAATTCAACCAACACGCTAAATACACCCGTCGAAAAGCAAATGGTACCTTTTCTCTCATACGCCCCCTTTTACGCAAAAGAGGCGGTCTTCAAATCCGGACGAAGGTCTTGCTTTACAAGCAATTCTTTCGTCCAATTCTAACCTACTGTTTCCCTTTATGGTACAAAATAAGTCCCACCTACATGAAGGGGATTCAAGTCCTTGAACGTAAGGTCGTCCGACCTTGCACTTTACTCTCTAGGAAACGAAATTCCGTTCGCTTTTATAGCAATACGCGACTTTACGAAGCTGCTGGCATCGTCCCAATCGATGAATACTTCCACCTCCCAACCCATCCTAATCTTCTTGTTAATTTAATTAAAGGTAACCCAACACCAGACTACCGATATCTAGATGTGCTGTCCTTAAAAGACTTGGAATATCAAACAATAAAAGCTGCGGCAGCTTTTACATAGCCACGGGTACGCGGCACAACAAAGGCTGCTGGTACTGCTCACACCATGCGCTATTAATCATCAATCAAAATTAAACTTTAAATTTTAGCCACAGTCAGCATGTTTCAAAATATACTTTTATCAAAATTACAAACTATCCAAGCAGAGCCCCTTCTGTGCTCGCAGATTAATGTTTATCCTTTAAATTATAAATTAACTTTGAAATTAACTTTTAGCGTATAAATAAACAGCAACGTTGATAAAATCTATACATAGCTGTTGATTCAATACTGAAATGGCTAGATTTTGTGGTTCGGGATAATAAGATCGGAATTCTGTGATGCGGGATTCTCTAAAATAAGATTTTGTGATTCAGGAATTTGTACCCAACTTGAGAAAACGTGAAACGTGAAAAGTCGTAACTATTTGACACTTGAACAATGAGTTTAGACTCATTGTAATGACGTCATATTGTAACAATCTTAACGTTTAATAGCGACAATAAGTAACGATTATTAAAAATAGTTGGCAATATTTAAAAAAAGAACAGACTTTTTGCTTGCTTTTCTTCTTGTCAATAGTCTGTTCTTTTCATTGTTCATAGAAAATTCAAATATTGCAGATTCTATTATAAATATTATTATTATTATTATTATTATTATTATTATAAAATGTGCTTTGCTACAAAAATAATAGGTATGAATCAAAAATATATGTATATATTAAGAACTACATATAACCTTCAACATCCTTAATTCCTTGCGACACTGCTTCAAGACCTTAAACTCTGGTATATTAACTTCGAACAGTCCTCCAGACTCTTGAATGCCACGCATAATAGTCTCCAAGCGAAACATATCGTCGTTTACTCGATTAGCCAGTATATATGGTTCATTGCAGTCGAACTTAAAGAATTCGTAATGCTTGAAGACCTCTCGGAAAAATGCAATATGAGTCTCAAACGAAGCAATTTTATTGCGTATACACACAACTTCCGCAGCTTGAAGGGGGGCAACTTGTTGTTTCACAGTACTTGCTATTTTTTTAGTATTTGCCCATTGTTCTGGCAACTCTTGAAGAAGAACATTCACTTCCTCTGGAATATCCATATCGTAGTACTTTAACAATTGAATGGTCTCTTGCATAGGTTCAAACATCTCATCGGTATTTTCGGCTCTTTCTTTAACCTGCATTAAGTATGCCATAATACAAACCAGGCCATTATAGTCGCCTTCTTTAACCGTCTGTAACAGGCCTTCATCGGCTTTGCGAATGAAATTACTCAAATCCATGAGATTATTTGTGACACGATCAACAAGATGTTCCTTGAACATATTACCCCATTTGCACACGGTATTCAGGAGTGCTTGTCTAAATGGCCTCACATCAACCTGAAACCAAGAATTGAATACCTGGAATGGTGCTATTGCTTCTATTTCCATGAAAAGCGATTCATAATTGTCGATTTGCTCACGAAAGGCTTCAATAGTTGGAGCACAGACTTGTGGGGCAAGTTGATCTTTAGCCATGATCAAATCAACTTCATCCGGGTCGAGGATACGTCCGTATTCCAAAAACAATGACATACACTCCTCTCGGTCTTCAAGCCAGAGGTATGAGTACCTTTCAAAGCGATGACAAAACTCGGAAGCTTCTTCCATGACCTTGTCAACTCCGTTTAATATCTCTCGTCGCATGTCTATTATGTCTTGATTCATGCTCACCAACTCGCCATACGACTTTTTATCGGTCTTTTTCAGTCGCTGAATCAGATTTGCCATCTTAAGAATGTCACGCATTAGTTCTATTAGCATGCTATTGAAACCATGTGGATCTTCAGGTTCTAAGGATGGAACGAATTTTAAATCCGGCTCGACTAGTTCCAATCTTGATTCAAACAGCGGAGCGTAGCCATTCTCAATATCCATATTCTCAGCCAAATAGCCAACACTTACCCCAACTGTCTTTAAAATATTTTCGTAAACGATGTTATCTACAAATGAGACGTAATTTATCCACATTTCGTCATCCTGGCGATCTTTCATATTGAACTGAACCATATTGTCCTCGAGCAACTCATGTATTTGTTTCGATGCTGCACGAATCTCGGCATACCGCTTAGTTGTCCGATCTGAACGCTCATCTAAACAGAGCACAGTGTCCTTCTTGGAGTCCTTGCGCTCAAAGAGTGGCGCCTTTGCCCAGGCTGACATTATTTGATGAATTTGGGCTAAATTACCTTGGGTATGATTCATTCGATTCTGTAACGCAGCGACGGGTTCTCGCAGTTTCTGGAGATATTCGGTTATATTTTCCGAGTTCCAAACCAACTCATCAACTCCGGTAATAACTAGCCCATCGATTTGTTCAATTTCCTTCTTGATCAATATCAGTTCGACTGGAGAACTATTCTGCTGAATGGCGTTGTACCAGTCGATTGTTTTCTCCAAATTCAAAGTGTACGTTCGATAGGTTTCATTTTTTTCAGCAAACTCAGTCGCAACCTCTGGAATTCCTTCAATTTCCATTTGCTTGAGATAGTGCACTTCCCGCAGAATGCAGAATAAAGTTGGACTGAAATTAAGAATAAGCATGTTGTTGTTGGGATTGCGAGCTATTAGTGAGTTTTCAAGGTTCTTTTCAATTTGTTCGGGTATTTGTTCACTCCATTCTTGGAAGACAGACGATTTGCATGCTGCAAGTTTTTCCATGAGCTTCTTGTAGCGCTCAATTATTGCTAAGGCTTCTTCAGTGTTCGTTACTCTAAAAAATCAATATTAACACAATATTTTCAGGTCTGCAATTGAAATACTTATTTCCAACTTACGGATGTTGCAACGCTTGAAAGCTCTGTACAGGTGGAGTTATTCGGTTTTCCAGCTGACCGCACCAACGAATGAATGCCGATGTGGGTGGAAAGTTATAGTCTGGATAAAGGAATATATTCTGTTCTTTGAGAACCATTTGAGAATTGAATATGCCTTCACAGACTGTCATCTCTTCATCGAGCATTCTAACGATTTCCGCATATCTCTGTGTGAATTCTTCTTTGATCTTTGGACGATCTAATACGCTTCCTACAATGCTTATGAGCTATACATACAAAAAATAATGAAAATATCACTAAATGATAACTTAAAATTTTTTTTATTTACAAAATTATTTACCTTAAAAATACTTTCCAAATTATAGCAATCATCGAAAGCCTGACATAAAATTGCTGCCAACTTCATGTCAAGCTCCAAAATACGTGCTTGAAAATTTTCAAAGTCTACATCGAACTCATGATCGTCGGGATCTAGGACATCGTAGCTTTTTGAAGCAAATGCTGTGAAGTATTGATTAAATTCTACATAAACGGCTACAATACGTGCACTCAATTGACGGCCTCTGAGGCCACCAATTTCAACTTTTTCTAACTTGAGAAATTCCATAACAGTGAAGAAGAACCTGAAAAAATGCATTTTTTTAGTCTTATTGTGAACTTAATTCAATCTTACAAAATATGTATGTGATCTTGGTTCTTTAAATATTTTACAAAAATTCAAAACAAAAGCTTTACATTTTTCTTATAAACGGTGTTCCACCATTCACACAGTAAAGTGGGCTGTGTGAAGTTACTAAAAAGTCTTTTTTTGTTGTTGTTGAACTTAAGTGGGTTTGATTGTATGTTTCAATCCTAAATAAAATAAATTTATTTTTACTCACCACTGAATTGTTGTAAGACGTTCTACAAAAGCATTGAACCTTTTAAAAACTGAATTTGGATGAAACGTCCATAGAATTGGAGCTCGATCTTCTTCGGTAAAATAACTAGCCAAATTCTCCCTATAATAGTCAAAAAGATCTCGAAAGAATTTTAAAATCTGAATTGATAATGTCAAACGCTGCATAGCCTCTTCGATATCAGTGTGAAAAATTGATGATGGATCCAAGAAACGTTTTGCCTGAAAATAACATATTCTTATGCAGTCATATTGAAGCGGCCTGACAAAATGGAAACTTAAACAATAGTTTGATATCGAAACTTTTTGTGGCGTATTCATAGAGAATTACTAAAGTCGTGATTTCTTGATCTACAGTTTAAGGCTTGTTGGTTAAATAAACACAGTTCTTATTCATAGTCAATTGTTTTGCTGTGTTTAGTAAAACCCCAGGTTAAGGTTGTATTCTACTACAATTATGCTTCAAATGACAGGTCAAAGCAAAAAAATACTGTTATATTTTCAATATTTTTATTTTGTGCTGTCATTCCTCAAATTGGATGTCAAAAAAAGTAAGTTAAACAAAACTAATTAAGCCTAGTACGCTGCTGATGCGAAACGAAATGTTTCGGCGGTCTCCAAAGTGCAGAGCGAAATGAAAACGAAAACCACAGCGGACAAATATTTGTGGAGAGTTCTGTCTCATCACTTCTTGCACATCACCAATAACATCCTGAGTTTCCGATTCAGAAATTCAATGTTGGAACACATTAGACAAATCCATTTTATTTTAAATTTTAAATCAAATATAAATCAAAGTCAAGACACCGAAAGTCACGAGTAAACAATTTTTTTTTCAATAAAAAAATTAAACGTCAAAATTTCGCAAGCAATTAATGTGCTGGGCAATTAAAATAAGAACAAAAAGAGTGGAGAATTGTACTAAGAAATCTAGTACAGCTATCCACTAAAATGTCACGTTTCGTCGCTCAGCAGCGTACTGAAAAACGAAAAGCACAGCGAAATTTTTCGTTTATGATTTCGTCATGTCATTTTTGTATGGGAATTTTCGTTTCGCATCAGCAGCGTACTAGTCTTTAATAAAAAATATAAAAAAAAGCAACAAACAACGTTCTATAATATTTTAGATGAACAACAAGGAAAATATAAAAGGCGAACGGCAGGAAAACTGGTCTTCAATTGCAGTATCAATCGACATTTTTTCTGCACAGCTAGTTTTTTTCAATTTACAAATAAAAATAAAATATGACATTTGGCTGTGATAATAACTACTTAAACACAGCATTTTCTATGTTTATAGTTAAACCACAGGCTTAGCCCTAAACTTAGGTTTAAATTTATTTATAAAAAGCCTAAACTCTGGACTTGGTTAGTAACAACTTAGCAAGAGTTTAGTAAACATCTATGAATATGCCCCATTGACTTTTCTCGATTTCATAAAGCTATTTTAAAAACTTAAATGCTTTTGTTTGAGGATTGTTTTTAACAAAACCTTCGTTTTAAAATTTAAAACCTTCGGTTTAAAATTTAAAGTAAACTTAAACGTGAAATCAAACATAAGACTTTAGAATTGGATTTTTAGTGCAGTTTTGAAATACATAACACATAAGGCACTGGTATCTTCACGAGAACATAACTTACTTGATATATAATAAGATTGCACATTTGTTTAAGCAAAACAGTAATTTTTGAAGAATGACAATAATATCTGGAATTTCCCCAAAGGTTACAAACTACGTGCATTAGTGGAATTAAAAGAGGTTTTGCTTCTGCGAAGTCTATCTCTTCCAGCTGTACCAGTTGCTTTTTAAGTGGTCCTAAATAAAGAGTTATATCTTTTGCTTCAGCCAAGGCTGAAAATACGAGTAGTATTTGTTACTACACTAGGTACACATACAATGACTTTAATCGTAAGACTTACCTGTGACAACATTTTTAAATAGAGTTTGAAAGCATGGAAAATATGCACTTTGTGAATGTTCCAATATAAGAGCCATCGAACGAATTCTTTCATTTCTGAGTTGTTCGAATATAAATGAAAGGTTCTTTAAACGATTATTCCAAAATGAAATTTCTGTGGATGAGAAAAAAAAACTAAACGACAATCATAACAAGAGAAAGAATGTTAAGGTTTTTCAAGTAAGCTTATTATTATTTGGATGATTAATTAACATTAGATACTCTAGAAATGAGTTTTGTAAATGAGTTTTGTAAATATTTTTTTATCTTCCCATGGGAAGTTATTGTGATTGATACGATTTGAAAATTTGGACGTTTTTAGGTCCCTAGAACATAAATCAAAGGCTTTTAAAGAGATAGCAGTGTGTGCGTATGTAAATGTGTATTGTATACATTCATACGTACATACGTTTATTCCTCCATAGCTAAACAACAACCACCAACAACATTTCGTTCGCCCCTACTTTGGCATATTGAATAGAAACAATTAGACTCTTATGAAGCAATCTGAAATGTAACTCCCAGCTTTGTGCTTACTTAAGATCGTAAATATCGTAAGCTCGAGCTCAGAGCCCGAATAGATCAATTTTCTGTTTTTTTTTCGCGCTTTAATAGCTTACAACAACTGAATTGTCATTGCAATTTAGTTTGTTTTATTTCATACTCTGTCTAAAGCAGCAGTGAGCTCCCATCTGTTGTTTAATTTGTTATAAAAAAAAGGCTGGGATGCGACCCACACTGATAACTTCCCTTCCCGTCTGTCGATTTGTCTTGCTTAAAAGATTTGTAGGTTTTCTTTTTTTTTTTGAAACTTGTAAGTTGAATAATTCTAAAAGATTTAAAAATTACCAACAATATTTTGCATTTGATGAAATAGTTTGATTTCAAAATCTATTTTTGTAAACGAGATTTTTAGTCGAAAAACAATTTTACCAATTTTAGTAACATTTCTTAAAAGTTTTTATTTCTTATATAAACAAATACAAATTAGATGATTGAAATTAATTTGAAGTCAATATCTTCTATTGTCCACGAGAAATCGAGAACCGAACATCGATTTTTACGAAATTTGCGTACTATTTTTTGTAAATTTTATTTTTTTATGAAAAAAAAACTGACTGTTGGATTTTTATAAAAAAATTACTGAGTGTCGAAAACAATATTTTCTATGAGAAAGCCTATTCTGTAACCAATATTTTTAATTTTTGAAAAGATATTTGAGTGGAAAGTGAATTTGTACTAAGTTTTAGTATTGTTTTTTTTCAGGTTTTTATTTTTTTTTTGTAAAAAAAACTGTCAAGTCGATTTTTCTCAAAATTTTACAGAATGTTAAAATCAATATTTTTTATTAAAAAAAAATAATTCGAAGTCAATATCTCAAATTTTAAAAAAGATATTTGAGTCGAAAATCATTTTGTACGAACTTTTAGTAATGTTTTTTTAGGTTTTTATTTTTTGTAAAAAACTGTCAATCCGATTTTTCTCAAAATCTTAATGAATGTTAAAAACAATATTTTTTATAAGACAAAATAAGTTTGAAGCCATAATCTAAAATTTTTGAAAGGATATTTGAGTCGAAAATCAATTTTTACCAACTTTTAGTAATGTGTTTTTTAGGTTTTTATTTCTTATAAAAAAAACTGTCCATTCAATTTTTCTCAAAATTTTACCAGATGGCAAAAACGTTATTCTTTATTGCACAAAATTATTTTGGAGATAAATCATTTTTTGTTCGTAAAATATTCGAGGTGACAAATATTTTTTTTTAGTTTTTTTGATTTATAAAAAAACCGTTAGTTGGAATTCCAAAAATATACTTGTTTGGTATCACGTCATAATATAAATTATAAATTTTAATTCAACTCGCTAGCGTTATTGGTTCGTGAGATATTTTGGTCAAACCAAAATTTTCACCTTTTTTTTAAATTGCTATGGTAAAAAAAAACCACGCAATTTTTTTGAGAGTCCTTTCTGAATCTTTCTTCATTATTATCTGTATAACAAAATTTTTTTGAAGTCGATATTTCTACTGGTTCTTGAGCTGTGGACGACGAAAAAAACTTCGCGAACGTACGGACGTACAAATGTACGTACACACGCACGCACAGACATCTCTCTAAAAATCTTTTATTTCGACTCTAGGGGCCTTGAAACTCCGAGAAATGTCAACATTTTCAATTCGATAAATCGGACCGATTACAATAACTTCCTATGGGAAGTTAATAAAAGAAATAAATCAAACAAATGAAAGTAAACGTACGTAAACTTACTTCTCAACGCCCGAGGTTTGTTACACATGATCTTTTTAAGAAGAAGCCTGTCAAAAACCCGTGGTTGCATTTTATAGTTTTTTTTTTTTTCAAAAATTAAAAACCTAAATAAATTCTCTCCATCCCTGACAACAGTACTCGCTCACGGGAATGGTTGAGAGTTGTAAGTCACAAGGCCCTAGTTCTCAACGGACTGTTGCGCCACCCAATTTATTTTTTTAACTTCTCTTAAAAATTTCGACTAAAATATCTTAGCACAGATTACAGACATTGTCTTACAACTAATTTTATCATGGTTTTTGGTTTTGGTTCCTTTTTTTAGGAAAATGCAATGGACAGTTTTTGTTTTTCAAAGAATTAAAATACTATACTGAAAACTCATAAAAATTGATTTCGACTATCTGAAAAGTAAAGAAAGTTATTAGGTGCGTTTTTTGGCAAAAAATTCCGTAGTGAAGAATGATTTTACACATATTATAAATAGAAACTCTTAGCTGTTTAATTTTAGTTACTCTATTAAACAGTTTTATAAGTTTTTTTTTACATTCATGCAAAATTGTTTGATGACTCCGTGTCTATCGTCTTCAAACAAACTTTACTTCTCTTTTTGGTTTTCAACGTTGCTTAGCATTGAATTGATCTTTGAGTTCTCTATGGCGTTGTAATCTTTTCTAACATTAATTGTAAAACTAAATAAAAATATAATTTTGGTCTTGTAAGCTAACTCAACTAAATTGTTTAATAATATGTACAAACCCCTTTCCTTGTCCATTTTTGTATGCTTATCTCCTAATGAGAAATTAGGTAACCAAGAATAAATTTGTTATCGTTTAGATCAGCCATACTCAACCTTTTTTTTTAATGGGCCACATTGATAATTTTGTAACGGTACCCCGGGCCACAAGACATTTTTTTATCGTAAATAATAATACTCATTTTAATGTGCATACATATGTACATACATACATACATTATGTATTTATTTATTTATTGAAAATATTTTAATGTGATTTTTGAAATTGATAACACATTTTCAAAACTTTATTTAGATCTGGCTTGTTGCTGCATGCCAACCTAATGACATCATCTAGGTGGGAGTCCATAAGTTTGTTTCGGTAAATATTTGTTGCATATTTCATTCTCGAAAACGAAGATTCGCAAACAAATGTAGATCCAAATAATGTCAGCAGAATCTGTGAACTTCTTTTGACGATTGCATATTTTTCGGGGACGATGCTCCAAATTTCTAATTATTCCCCTTTTTCCCTTTTTTCCTTAAACAGAGCTTCAAGATTTTTTTTTTTCTGATATCATGAAACCTTTTTTTAAATTCTTTTGACAGTGCTGTTAAGTAATTCAATATTGTTGAGTAGTTTTCTTCAAAAATGTCGATGAGGTTCTTTGTAGCTATTACCATTGTTGGAAAATTTTGTAGCTGTTTACTTCTTATTTCTTCATGAAAAATATTAAGCTTTTCTTTAAAAGGAAATATTTTACTTGCCATCTGTGAAATAATGTTATTTTGTCCTTGTAAATTTCGATTGAGGCTATTTAGTTTTCCTGTGGTATCGCATAAAAATGCTAAAAGACACCACCATTGATCATCTTGCAATTCTGGGTAAACTTTTTTATTTTGTTGTAAGAAGAGGATTATTTCGTGGCGCAAGGAAAAAAACCTTTCCAAAACCCTTCCCCTACGAAGCCATCGCACAGAGGTATGCAAAAGAACGTCACCATACTCACTTCCCAATTCTTCCAAAAGGCTTTTTCTGTGGTTTAATTCTTTCGCTCGAATATAATTCACAATATCAATTACAATCTTCATCACAGCATCGATTTTTAAATTGTTAATCCGTGCAGCCAAGTTTTCTTGATGAATAATGCAATGAAATGTAATTAAATTTGTCAAATTATATATTTTTTTTAAACAAGATTATAAATCCATTTTCAGATCCAGTCATGGATGGACAGCCATCTGTACATACACCCACGATTTTTTTAATATCAATATCATTCTGCTCTAGAAAATTTGAAATTGTATCAAGATAATCTATTCCCCGGGTCTGACCTTTCATCGGAAGGAATTTAAAAAATTCTTCGAAGATTAAATTCTGTTCTGTGCAATATCTAACAAACACCGAGCATTGAGATGTTGCTGAAATATCAGTGCTGGAATCGAAAGCCAAGCTAAAAAACATACAGTTCCTTAAGTTTTCTATTAAATTGTCACGAATATATTTGGAAATGTCTTCAATACGTCTCACACATGTTGAATCAGACAGCTGTAGTTTTTTTATTTCATACAATATTTGTTTTTTGTTGTTAAATTTATCAAACAGTACATCGGCAGCACTTACGAAACATTCTTTGACAATTTCTGCATCGGTGAACGGTTTCATGTGCTTACCAAGAGTAAAGCAAATTTCGTAAGATGCCTTAGTTACCACAGAGCCTTGAGATAAAGCCACGGACATCACATTTTGTTGCTGTTTGTAATGTCCTCTTTAAAAAAGTCAATTTCTCAATTCTTAATTGTGTTCCAGGAGGATAAGTTTCGTTATACTTTTTTAAAATAACTTTTTCACGGCATTTTAAACAGGTAGCCGCGTTGTTCTTGCTTGGCACAACAAGATATTCTGTTTTCCATTCGTCTTGAAATGATCTATTTTACTGCTGTGTTTATGAATTTTCCATTCAAAATTTGAATAAAATGATTCCAATTCAATTTCGCAATGGCAAGAAAAGTAAGGAATATTCAGCGACATCTGTTTTTCATTAAGTTGTGCAAACTAACTTTTCCTGGCGTTGAAAGGAGTGACATATAGAATATTTTTTGAAAACACACGATGTCCACTTTTCCGCTGATGTACGTTTTAGTGTTGCTTCCATTTTGAAAACTCAAAAGCATATATTTTTCTCACGTTTTTCTGCAGTCACTCGATATTTAAGAATTTATTAAACTACGCTGCGGGCCAACTTTTATTATGTTAAGTACAGCTGCTTTAGATAGAGTAGAGCGTATGGGATACTGTATTGCCGTGTTTGTTAAAAAAAGGGGCTGGATGCGACAAACACTGATAACTTCCCATCCGTCTTTCGATTTGTCTTGCTTTAAACTTTAAAAAAATTGTACCAATTTTGCGTAGATTTTAATTTTCATGACAACAACAATTTATTACAAATTGATTTGGTTTTCTTAAAAACTATAGAATGATACCTTGGTTTTACAAAGAAAAGTATTACATGGATTTAAGAACAAACTGTTTTATCATTCGATATTGTTTCGCTTTAAATAAAATATATTCACATAATATATAAGTTCAACAAGTTTATATAAGTTATAAGTTTATATAAGTTATAAGTTAGGTAAAATATAAATGTAATTGTATATGATTTTATACAGGGTGTTTCATTATGATATTAATCTTATATGTGGGTTTATAAAATAAAATGTGCTACAGCTCAACCCTCCTAAAAAATAAATCGCCCTCGATTTACTCATTAAAATAAATCAACGAGCATTCAGAAAAAGAACAATAATAAACTAAAAATAATCCAAATTAAGACATTAAATTTTCATTTTCATTTGAAATCAAACCATTAACGAAAGTTTAATTATACATATTGTTTTAAAACAAATAAAATAATACAAAAGTAAAGTTTATATTGAAAGAATTGATACGTGTAATGATAACACCAATCATTCTGGTATAGAATATAATTTCATATTTTCTGGAGATGATACTCCTTCATACGGGATCCGCGAAATTTGAAAATTGTCTAAATCTCTTATTAAAAACCTGTCATTTGGAAGCAATTTTGCTATTTTATAGGGTCCTTTGTATTTAGGAGACAATTTTTTATTAGTGCCAGGGGTATTATCCGTATTTTTTATCACAATGAGATCACCTTCTTTATACGGAAAGGGTTTTTTATGTCTTTTGTCGAAATACATTTTGTTTTGTTCCTGAGAATGAACAATGTTTTTAGATGCTTGCTGCCTTAAGGCTTCTAAATTTTCAGATTCTTCTGAACTTAAACTTTCTGTAAGATGCTCGCGAATTCTATCATTTACTTCACCTTTTTGAGGAACACCAAATAATAATATACTCGGAGAGAAACCTGTGCTTCTGTTTTTAGTGTTATTTAAAGCAAACTCTACTTTACTTAAATGTTTTGTCCATTCAGCAGGATCTATTTCACTTTCCTTAGCCAGCATAGATGTTAAGGTTCTATTTATTCTTTCAATCTGTCCATTAGATTGAGGTGAACTCGTTGCTATTTTTATATGCTGTATGTTGTTGTTGTTACAAAAGTTGACAAAATCTTCAGAAGTAAAACAGCTTCCTCTGTCCGACACGATACGTATTGGTCGACTATATGACATGAAATAAGATTCCAGACTTTTAATTACCTCTTTGGTATTTGTTGTTCTAACTGCAAAGAGCTTTGTAAATTTCGAAAAGCCGTCAATAACCAAAAAAACATGTTTTTTCAAATTATGAACAGAAGAAGGAAGAGGACCATAGTGGTCAATATGTATAGTTTCAAATGGCTTATCACCTTTAGGAATGCTGTGTAGCACACCTTCTTTCTTACCACTTTGTGGTGAGAAATGAATACATTTTAAACAACTCTTAACATAATTTTTTATTTTGGACTTCATAAAGGGAAACCAATAAGTTTTTCTAATAAAGTCATAACATTTTTCAGCACCTGCATGACAAAGACCTTCGTGGTGCGTCTGGATTACGTTTCTTTCCATTTGCGATGGAATGTAAAAATAAACTTGACCATTTAATTTTCGATACACCAGGCCATTAATTAGTTCATACAAATGGCTTTCCCTTTTTTCAAGCATTTGAACCAATTCCCTCACTGTTTTATCCTTATGTTGAGATGCAGCTAATGCATGTTCAAAAGATTCAGACTCAATTGTTAAAACGTTATGACACCTACTGAGTGCGTCAACGTGACCCATCCTCTTGCCATCTCTATGTTCAATTGTATAGTTATAGTCTTGTAGTTCTAATGCCCAGCGAGAGATTCTAGGGTTAAGAAGTTTTTTGTTGAGAGTTAAGGTCAAGGACTTGCAATCAGTAAGTATTTTGAAATTAATTCCCGCCAAATAGACTCTAAATCTTCTGAGAGCGTACACTATCGCCAATGTCTCAAGTTCGTATGAATGGTATTTTGACTCTTGATCTGTGGCTCGTTTTGAGAAAAAAAAGATTGGGTGAAAAAGCTTATCATCTTGCTGTTGAAGCAAAACAGCCCCAAAACCGAAACTACTTGCATCACAGTGTAATTCAGTGATTGCGTTTGGATTGTAAATACACAACACTGGAGCATCTAAAAGTTTTTTCTTCAAAGACTCAAACACTGACATCTCTTTTTCACCAAAAACGAACTGAGAATCCTTTTTCAAAATATCGTAAAGTGGCTTTGCGACAACCGAAAAATCTTTAATAAATTTCCTGAAGTATGAGCATAAGCCCAGGAAAGAATGCAAGCATTTTATATTTTTAGGAACAGGGAAATCTTGAACTGCTTTCACACCATCCGAATTTGGACGTATTCCATTTAGAGAAATTTGGTATCCTAAATATGTAATTGTTTCATACAAGAATAAACATTTATCAAAACGTAATTGCAAATGGTTTTCTCTAATTATTTCAAAAACCTCTTCCAAAATATTAAAGTGCTCATCCAATGTTTCGGTCGCCACAAGCAAGTCGTCAATATAAATTCTTAACTTTTCGGATCGTAATAATTTTTTAAATTTTGATTCAATAAATCTTTGAAAAACAGCTGGACCATTTTTTAGCCCGAATGGCATAAAAAGATACTCGAACTGTCCGGATGGTGTCACAAAAGAAGTAAGTTTAGTTGAATCATCAGCCATTTTAACATGTTGGAAACCGTTTTTCAAATCTAATAAGGTAAAGTATCTTTTATTACGCAGCCCATCAAGAATGTCTTCAATAATAGGCAGCGGAAAATTATCTTTAATAGTTATTTTATTTAACTGGCGATAATCAACACACAGACGCAGTTCTCCGGTTTTCTTTTTGGCTAAAACTATTGGTGAAGCAAATGGTGAATTACTTTCACGAATAACTTTCCTACTCAAAAGATCATCTAAAATTTTATTCAGCTCAATTCTGTGCGCAAATGGCAACCTTCTCGGTGTGCAACTAAAAACACTGTTCGCATCTTTTAGAACTATCTTCATTTCAATATCATTGATTGAACCTTCCTTTACATAACAACTATCTGAAATACTTCTGGCAACTAACTTTTGAATTTTGTCTTTTTCGTAATTAGTTAAATTTTCATTCAAATTCAAATTAAATTTAAAATCGCGTTCATCAAACGTATCAATTTTTAAAACTTCATTTATCTCATCAATACAAATATTTTCGCTTAAATCGTTATCATTTTCAATTTGTTTTACTTTTTCATTTTCCAAACTTAATTTCACATTTGTTTTTCTTAAAAAATCTCTACCTAATATAAAGGCATCTCTCATGGTATCATTCTTTACAATATATAAACATTGACTTACAAGATTTTGGTTAAAATTAATTTTACAAAACACCTTACCAAGGATGATCAATTTGCTGTTGTTAATACCCACAAAGTATTCAGGTTGCGTTTCAACAGATGACGTCAGATAGGTTGGAATGAATTTTTCTTGTACGAAACTAATAGGACTCCCAGTATCAATCATTGTTAGAGCACTCAATTTAGTATTTACGGCTCCATACTCGCTGCTCTGAAGATGATAGTCCAAAACGCCATGAAAGTCTCGAAAAATGGATGCATCATCATCGTTATCAGCATCTTGAACAAGGCACACTGCAGATGACTTTGGGCAATTCTTGACAATATGCCCCCGCTCTCCACATCCAAAACAAGAGCCTCTTTCACGTGGAGGTTTTGGGCACTTTGATGATACGTGACCAGCTTCGTTACAGTTGTAACACCTTATGCCAAATTTGTGACTTGACTGTACGGTAGTTTTTGATTTTTGTACAGTATGGTGAAAAGCTGATGTGGAACCTGATGAACATTCCAGTTTCATTTTTTCATACCTTCTCAAGACCGTCTTCAGCTCCGGTATGGTATTAGCTGTGAAAAGAATTTGTTTATTAAAAGATGAGTCGGGTATACCTCTTATGATGTATGATATGACATCATTCTCCTCAATGTCAGATGAACTCGCAATTTCTAGCATCGTAAGAACGTATTGTTGTATATTTTCCTCTTTACGCTTCCTTCGGTTCCTCAAGGTATTGTGTACATCGGAGGCTGATGCATGATGACTGAACTCGTTCATTAACGCTGATTTTAATTCAGTCCAGGAACGGCATGATGTCGATCTGAGAAAAAGCTTTGCAGTCCCTTTCAACATTCGTTGTGCAAGAATGAAGCACTTCGACTCATCAAAATTATAAATTTCCTTTGAATGCTCAAAGCTTTGAATCCATTTGGAAATAGGCAAACTGTCATCGCCAGAGAATGTTTGCAAGGAATCTTCTATGTCCCTAAATGAGCAAGAATTAGCTTGTGACTCACTTGGGATATTTAACTCGGCCAGTCGTTTTTGCAGTGCTAGAATCTCTTCTTTTCTAGCAACTATCCTCCGCAAATCCTCCAATTGTTGCTGCTCCACATCATTTTCAGGCACATTTTCGTCCATGTCTTCATTGCTGCTGTCATCATTGCTTGCAGGAAAAAACTCATTAATTCGTTCATCATCCAATTGACGAGCTGCTTCTTCCAGGCGAACTCTCAGCGCAGCTTTAAGGCCATTTGAAGGGAATCCCATAGCAGTCAATTTTTCCTTAAGCGCCTGAACCGAAGCCACTTGTAAAAATTTTGTAACACGTGAATCCATTATTATTTTATTAAACTGAGACTTCACTTTAATTTTCAATCCGAGATTGCACTAATTTTTGTTTTTTCTTAAAATTGTTTTTTCTTTATTGTTCTTCTTTTGTTCTTTACCACTCGTAGCAGAAAACTAACATAAAATGTAAAACATTGAACTTGTAATCATAAAAAAATTGTACAGTCGAACGTACACTTAACACATTAATTATCAATCAATCCCGCTTCTGAAGCTGTAGGATGCCGCGAACATAAAAAATGAGCCAAAGAAATGAAAGAGACGTTTTCGTTTCGACAATTTATTACAAATTGATTTGGTTTTCTTAAAAACTATAGAATGATACCTTGGTTTTACAAAGAAAAGTATTACATGGATTTAAGAACAAACTGTTTTATCATTCGATATTGTTTCGCTTTAAATAAAATATATTCACATAATATATAAGTTCAACAAGTTTATATAAGTTATAAGTTAGGTAAAATATAAATGTAATTGTATATGATTTTATACAGGGTGTTTCATTATGATATTAATCTTATATGTGGGTTTATAAAATAAAATGTGCTACAAAATTTTACCAGATGTCAAGTCGCTAGCGTTATTGGTTCGTGAGATATTTTGGGTTAACAAAAATTTGTCCTTTGTGCATCTTTCTGTATTATTTCTGTGTAATAAAATGTATATAAAATATATACTGGTTCTTTAGATATGGACGACGAAAAAAGCTTTCCGAACGTACGTACAAACGCACACACAAATATCTCTCTAAAATTCTTTTATTTAAATTCTAGGGACCTTGAAACGTCGAGAAATGTCAACATTTACAATTCGACAAATCGGAACGATTACAAGAACTTCCTACGCGAAATTTCTTAATTTTTCCCATACATAATAAAGGCAACGTTGATGATTCATCCAACTACCGTGGGATATTCTTACTCAATGCCACCTACAAAATATTCACAAAATTATTAAATAACCAATTAACCCGTTGCATTCATGTTAATGAGTTGCTTGGTGAATTTCAGACAGGTTTTAGAAGTGGCTACTCGACTATCGACAATATTTTTGTGCTGCAAGGCATAGCGGCAACCTCTATTGAACAAAAAAAGAAGCTCTACGTATTTTTTGTCGATTTCAAGGCAGCTTTTGATACCGTTGAAAGCCGATCACTATTCTTCAAGCTTTACAATTATGGGATGTCAGAAAAATTTGGGCATTTATGACGAAAATAAGGCAGCGGTATGGAATGGCTCCGAAAAGTCGGAGAGTTTCGAATCGAAGCAAGGATGCAATTTAAGCCCAAATCTTTTTGCTTTGTTCATAGAGGACCTGATTGATTTTCTTCCTGGTGGAATTGAAATATCGAGGACACTCATCAAAGCCTTGCTTTTTGCAGATGACGTCATACTGTTTGCTTACTCGCCCGAAACCCTACAGTTGATGATTAACCGACTAAATATGTTTTACCGGTTATGGAATCTGAAAGTCAATTTGAGCAAATCCAAGGTGATGATATTCCGGAAAGGTTCTGGTAGAACAGCCAGGAATGAGAAATGGCACTATGACGGAGAACCAATCGAGATTGTTAAAGCCTACAAATATCTAGGATTTACCATAACCAGCAATCTTAATATGGAAACACACCTTAAAGAAAAGCTGAATTAATCTAAAAGTGCAATATCCGCAATATGGAAGAAATGCTTCTCAAAACCAGTCAATATCACATAGTGTTAAATATAAGGTCTTTGTTGCAGTGACGGAATCTATTATGATGTATGCAGCACAGGTATGGGTAGGGGAGAAGCTTGAAACGGTCGAAAAACTTCAGAGGTTCTTCATTAAAAGACTTTCGAATAGTTGATTAAAATGGTAAATACTGCGATGACGACCTCCGGAATCTTATTGAAAATTTAGCTGAAAAACTGAGAATCGACGCTATTAATGAACCTACATTTTCGGTGCATAGATCAACGTACAACCATCTAAATCACAATTTATGCGAACGTAACTATTTTCAAAACGAGAATAAACAGGAGCTCATATCGGCAATTTTCAAAATGAGAGGAGAAATGATAAGTTCTAATCATATACCACATCGGGAGGATCTGCCTATCTACTGCAGCCTTTGTAACTTAAGAGTAAGGGAAGATGTGGTCTACTTCATAGGAAAGTGTCCAATTTTATGTGAAATACACAGCAATGTGAAGTCACCAGAAGAAATAGTCACCACCCTCAACTGTGAAGGAAACGTAAATCAATTATTTACCGCAATCAAATTATAAAGGAATCCTTTTAAAACAGTAATTTATTTAATTTATATTCTAAATGCTCATTCAAAAAAAACTTCAATTAGATAAACATTGTTAATTTTCAAACAGAAGTCAATCGGCAGACGGCATATCCAAGCCTTAACAGTTTTACTAAATTATTTTTGTAAACAATGTATGTATATACATATGTATATATAAACGAATGTTATCTATCCTACGGGGAGTTTAAAATAAGTTGTTGATAAACAACAAAGATGTATTTCAAGCAATAATATTTTACGGTTCTCCAGCGGCAGCGTGGGCACAATCGGCACATGTGCTTTAAGTCACGTTCGTCTTGAATCTTCCGAGACATTTTTCAACAGAAGAATTGCACCAAATTTGTTATATTGAACTTATATCTTTAAGACTTTCAAGGGTATATGAGAGATACATCACCATGCGTTTCTTCTATTGTTTGTATGTTTGATACTTTTGTTAACAACATTTTTAATTTCACTATCTGTTTCGATGATTTTCAGTATTTGTCAAATTATTATTTATTTTTATTTATTTATTTATAACCTATTTTCTTTGTATTTATATATTACATTAATTTGTTTATTATTAAAGTTGTTTATTCATTATTTATATCGCTATCAGTTTTGATAACGTTCAATATTTGTTAACTTATTTATTTATTTATTATTATTTATTTATTTATTATTGTAGTTTGATAATATTTTACATTTGCATATATGTTTACTTAAGAGATATAGAAAATTAAATTCTTTACAGCTTCAATATAGATACTCAATACTAATATAAAAATAATTTAACTGAGAAACAATTATTCTTAAGGGAAAACCTACAAGAAAAAACCCTTATATGATGTTAACTTATTATTTAGTTTTTTTTTAGTTTTATTTGTTAATTTTCTATTTATTTATTAATGTATTTATTTATTTATCTATTTACTTATTTATTTCTGGAGTTCATTGTAAAGCTTGGTTCTCTCTAGAGCTTCGCGCCTATCACTAGTAACAACTACTTATTTTAATGAAGGTCTTTAGTAGCTTTTCCTTCACCTTAGTTTGCTCTAGTTTTTCATTTGCTTAAAAAATATTTATTCTTATTGTCAGTAACAAGGGAGTTATATACCATAACTCTGTAAATTGTGCAACATAGGTTAAGACCGGGTTTCCCAAAGTGTGCTTCGCGGAACACTTGGTGCTCCGCGAAGAATATCCAAGTGCTCCGCGGAAATATTTGAAAAAATATAAAAATTCCAAGACGGACTAGTAACTAGTTAATTATGGGCTTCTGATCTTATAATGTTTATCGCTGCAGTCGAATTGAAATTAATATTTTTTAAAAAATCAGCATATGTAGATATGTAACTACAAACAAATTTTAAATAATTTTTTGTTTTTTCAACGGCAGCCATAGTAGGCCTGCAGGCAATCACAATCAGTCGAATACCGAGAAAAGGCAAAAAGAAGTATAATTTTGTAGTTGTAAGGAACACTTTTTCATCCACTTGAAACGGTAAAAAGATATCCATGGACAAATTCTATTTTTTATTCTATCTTACTCGCATAAATTTTCATACAATACCACGAAGACTAGTGAGAGTGACGATTGAAATAGAAACAGTTTTTGTTCAATTCATGCAAACTTTTAAACGTAGTAGGGTGAAGTTAATTTGCAGTTGCTTTTAGTGCGTGAGTTTTACTTTATTTTGTTTATATATGTACATAACATTTTCGAATGGATCGCTGGCTTAAGTCTGGATCTTTGAAAAAAACAAGTGAATGCTCCGCAAAAGCACCCGAAGCTGCCGAAGAATCACCAACTGACACGTATGTCCAAAGTCATAATTTAGGTAAAATAGTAATCATCGGTTAATAACTTCTGCTTTTTAAGCATGTAACCGCACAAAATGATTTCAATGATTTTATTTTGTTTGTTCAATTTCGGTTTCCCATATACTTATTTTAGTGCGAAGGAAAATGACGCAATAAAGACAGCGGTGTTAGAGATTTCTGAAGGTTTTGAGTTTGATAGTTTGCCTAGTACTAGTTCCACGGTGATCAATGATGCAGCAAAAAATCAGTCAAAAGAAAGTACCACGAATCATTTGAATTTTGGATTTGCTGAGACAAGTGACAACAAACTTCAATGCGTAATTTGCGACACAGTGTTGCCGAACAGTGCAATGTTTCCAGCAAAAATGAAACGTCACTTTGCAGGGATTCATCCAGATTTCTTCAAAAGAAAGTATGCTGAACTTACTAAATCTCAAACCATTACTACTTATCACTCAAACACAGTGAACGAAAATGCGTTGATAGGGTCCTACTTGGTAAGTTGCCGAAGCCCATTACCCATATTATTGCTGAAAACTTAATAAAGCCATGTTGTTGAATGTTTTTTAGGTGAAAAGGCCACACACCGGTCCTTTGTCAAATAACACAATATCAAGACGAATCGGAGACTTAGCGGAGAATGTGAAAGCTACTTTACTTACTTTTACGAACAAAAGTCGCATAATTTGCGCTGCAAATGGATGAATCAACGGATGTTGCAGGGTTGGCTATTTTAATAGTATTTGTGCGCTACCAATATCTACAGTTCTTCCAAAAAGATCTGCTCTTCTGCAAGCCGTTGCCAACTACTACAACTGGTGGTGAAATTTTTAATTTGATTGACAATTTTTGTATTGTAAATGACATACCATGGGTTAACTGCGTGGAAGTATGCACGGACGGTGCCAAGGCCATGAATGGAAAAGTGTCCGGTGCCGTGGCAAGAATAAAGCAAATTTTTAAAGGATGCACCAGTAGACATTGCGTTCTACACCGCCATCCATGCCCTCGCAATGAAAAAAATGCCGGTCTCCCTTTAAGAGGTTTTGGACGAAAGCGTGAAAATAATTAACTTTATTAAATCACCGCCAAAGAATACAAGGTTTTTTAAAGTAGATATGACATGGGTAGTCTACACACGTCTTTACTTCTTCACGCAGAAGTAAGGTGGCTTTCTCGTGGAAAAACACTGACGCGGCTTTTCGAAATAAGAGCTGAAGTTAGAACTTCCTCATTGACGACAACTTTGTTTAGGGGGACATGTTGTGTAATGAGCGTTGGTTATTGAAATTGGCATATCTGTCAAATATATTTAAAAAAATAAATGATTTGAGTGTATCACGTTAGGGAAAATTAATAACTGTTTTCGATGCCAGTGACAAATTTTTTTTTGTTTTTTTTTATAATTAGCGAACACTAAAAGGTATTTGTATACCTTTAATATGCCAAAGACACAGTGTGAGCATTAGGAAAAGAGGGAAGGGTTGGATAGGAGGTTTTGGTGTATATTGATTTTAAATTTCTGAACATTGCAATGACAGGGAAAGATAGAGCGTGACAAGGCGTTCCACATTCGCGTAGTACGGCTAAAAAAAGAATCTCTGTACTTCATAGTACGGCCGAAGTTGGGCTCAAGGGTAAACTGATGGGCATTCCTAGAAGCGCCGGTATTACGGTTAAATTGTTTAAGGGGAGGAATGCAACTGGCTATTTCACTAGAGCATAGTCCGTTAAAATAACGGTAAAAAAGGGTGAGGCAAAAAACCTTGCGTCGATGTTCAAGTGACGTAAACGAGTTGATGATGTTAATGTCACCAATCATTTTAAAAGCTCTTTTTTGAGCACTGTCAAAGAGGCTTAAATAAGTTACTGAAGCACCAGCCCAGAGATGAGAGTTATATTCAAGTTTCGGACGTATGTATATAGGTTTTGTAGATTGAAGCCAGATCAGACGGAGAGACAAATTTCTTGCAACGTCTCAAAAAACCTAGACATCTTGCGGCATTTTTGGCAACATCGCGTATGTGATCGCTCCAAAAAAGGTGGTTGCTGATGCACATTCCGAGGATGTCAAGATAGTGGCAAAGAAGGTTTATCTCGCTTTAACGATACAAGACAGCATTGCGTTTTCGAAGCATTAAATTCCACACGATTTTTTATTCCCCATTGTACAATGCTGTGTAGGTCGGAATTTAATGAGCTAATCATATTTTGCCGTTGCAGTTCCACATCCGAAGAGTGAGGAAACGAATATGAAAAGCTAACAGTGCTATCGTCAGCGAAACAATGTATTGGATTAGAAGTGGCAGACAGGAGATCATTTATAAAAATGAGGAAGAGGGTCGGAGACAAAACGGAGCCCTGGTGCACACCAGCATTTATTTTATGAGTTTCAGACTTGAATCCGTCCAAAACAACTTGTATTGAACGGTTCGAAAGAAAATTTCTAATCCAACGAAGAAGAGATTTGTCGATACCGAAATCGATCAAATGCCTTTGAAATATCAAGTGCAATAATCTTACTTTCTCCAAAACGATGTAAAGATTTGTTCCACTGTTCGGTGAGATGAACCATGAGATCACCAGTGGACCTATTGCTACGAAAGCCGTATGGCCGGTCATTAAGAAGCTTCCGTTCCTCAAGATACCTATTTCTTAAGCTGATAATTAATCAGCGTTTCCATGACCTTAGAAAGAAGGGACGTTAGTGCTATCGGTCGGTAATTTGTGGGAGAAGAAGATTCGCCTTTTTTTGGGATTGGCTGAACAAATGCAGTTTTCCAACTACTCGGAACGAGCCCAGAAGAATAGGATAGATGGAAAAGTTTACGCAGTGGTTTTGCAAGCGTGGAAGAACACCTCTTCAGAATAATAGCGGGGATACCATCTGGGCCAGCGGATTTATGAATGTTGAGATCTTTAAGAAATCTAGCCACAGTTCGAGTACGAAAAAAGATTGGTCCCATAGAATCATTTACGCGTTCAAGAACTGGGGAGTCATGACACTATCTGGTAAGGTGGAATTTTCGGCGAACTGCCTAGCAAATAAGTTGGCTTTATCAATAGAGCTAACTAAAGGAGTGTCATTGACAACAAGCGTAGGAACCGAGGAAGAGGAAGAATTCCTCATATTTTTTACAAATGACCAACAATTCTTACTGCCTTTGGGACATTGCAGTATTTTTCACCATAATTTTTGGTCATGTAAAAACTTGGTCCTTCGAATATAGGCGTTGCAGGCCATCCTGGCGTGCTTAAACTTTTTCCGGTTTTCCTCAGTTGGGTTGGCTTTAAAACATCGGAAGATCACCTCTTTCTCCTTGATAACCTCTTTGCAGCTCGAATCGAACCATGATTTAACCTTGGGTTTAATACTTTTAACCCTATTCGGGATAAACGTTTCCATTCCCAGATGAATCATACTAGGAATCATATCTGCACTGGAGTCTACGTCGCTACCGAAAAGCATAGCGACCAGTTAAAGATCCTGAAGAAATTATTGAGACCGTCCTAGTTGGCTTTCTCGTACTGCCAAACGGTTCTCTTTGGAGCTCTTTCTTTAACTGGATTTGTTTGACACGAGAAATTAGCAGATATGACACTGTGGTCCGATGTGCCTAGAGGCGTCAATACACTGATTGTGTATTTATCAGGATCAGAGGTGAGAAACAAGTCAAGTGTATTTTCTGCTCGGCCGTTAACGTCTGATATACGAGTAGGCTCATTGACAAGCTGAGTAAGATGTGTTTATTCACGGAAAGTTTTAACCACATGAAATTAAAAAGGGAGTTGGTACAATGACCGTATTGTGGTAAAAGTTGATATGCAACATCATTCCTAATATATATGGCGAGACCATGGTGTGAGAAGAATAATGGCACCAAGCAATACCCATGAATAAAAAATTCAGTAGGATCGGAATCTTCACCTACTTGGGTTTCACTCAATACCAAAACAGCTGGTCTGTTAGAATTAATGTGGATGTATACAGACAGAAAATTCGATCTCAGCCCACGAACATTACTATAATCTACTCTAAAATTACCAGTCATTGCAATATAAAAAAATCCTAAAATCAAAACAAACGAACTTCTAAGTAAATTACTGTATAAGATTATTTAAAGGTCTTTACAATACAACCTCACTACTAGTGTTATGCCTTTAGTAGTGACGTTGAGTTGGTCCGGACCGTGACAATCAAAACAGTAATCTACAATCCATGTGTTATTGAATGAACCAACACATACACACCATTGAGCGAGCTTTCAAAAAGCTTAGCCCAATGCATGCACCTGCTGAGTCACTCAACTGTACAAGAAAATGAAAGAAAGAGTGAAGGGAATGCACTTACTGTGTTCTGGTAGGTATTTTTTTATTGTTGCTTTTTTCCCTTTGTGTTGTTTTTTTTTTATATATTGCTGTTGTTTTTCACTGTTTTTTTTTATCATTATTATTTTCTGTTGTTTTAGTTTTATTGATTATATTTTTGTATCACTATTTTTTAGTTTTGTTTTGATTCTATTTGAGTTTTTTTGTTTTGTTTTAAATAAATTAAATTAACGAGACTGCGACGGGGACGGGAGACAAGACAACAATTAATACAAAACGCAGAACACGACGAGAGGGCATGAACCTCCCCACTCGAACTTTCACTGACAACTGAATAGAAGCTTTTAAAAATAAAATTCAGTTTTGGGCTGAATCTATAAATCTATTTTGTCAACATTATTGAAAAACTGTACCAAAACACCATAGCATACATTTATAATGGAAAAGAAAAAAATCAGAGAGGATTGAAGTGGACTAAGGAGTAAGACTAGGTTGTAATCTAAGCCCCTTGTTATTTGCACTTTTTCTAGATGATTTGGTTGAGTATCTCAATTGTGGAGTGGAGTTTGCTAACAAACGGATCAAAGTGATCATGTATGCCGATGCCATTGTCATTTTTGCGGAGTCATCGACTGCTCTACTGTTGATGATCAATAAACTGGAAGAATATTGCCAAGTGTGGAATCTGGAAGTTAATCCGGAAAAATCAGAAGTCCTGGTTTTTAAGAATTGATCTGGCAGAACGGCGAGAGACGAGCACTGGAAATATGGCGAAAAAACTTTAGACGTAGCTAAGTCTTATATTTATTTAGGAACGGAGTTCACTTTCAATTTAAAATTAGAAAAACATATCAAAAGCAAACTAAATAAGGCTAAGTCGGTAATATGTATAAATTGGAAAGGTATGCAAGCGAATATAACAATTCTTTCATTGGGACCACATTTAAGATAAGAGGAGAACTTAACTTTAGGCCCCATCGTAACGAGGTTAGCGATCGTTGCACACTCTGTAATCAGCATGAGAGAGAGGATGTGTTACACTTCGTAGGCGTTTGTCCAATGCTGACGGAGATAAGGCGTGTTAACTTTAAAAAAAGCTTTCTGCAAGGTGAAGAGGTTATGAACTATCTGAGTGGTGAGACTGGATGCGCCTTTATGAATTTTACAAAGAAGCGATAAAATACAGAGCCCGAATCATCGATGAACATTTTTGATCCAAACCATTAACAGGCATAAGAATCCGTTCACCGAATAAATTTTTGTTTTGATTTGACTAATCTAAAAGTTCTTTAAAAATGTTTTTGATTAAACTAAATTCAATAAAATTACGTTAAAATATTTCGATTTAACTAATCTAAAAGTCCTAAACATTTTTTTTTTGACTGAACTAAAAGTTCTTAAAATAAATAAAAAAAAATAGTATTCATTTGTCTATTTTGATTAAACTAATCTAAAAGTCCTTAATCCATTACAATTTGTTACTTATTGTCATTTGAAATGTAAACTAAAAAAAAATAATTATATATTATTATGTTTTAATAATTATGTTAAATTACTTAATTACATTATAAGAGTGATTTTGTAGCTATTATCTTTTTGGCAACACTGGATTAAACAGCTGACGCACGTTTCGTGTTTTGTTTCACTGTCAAACATCCTCAGTTTGGTCTATAATTTAACCATGAATCGCCTCAAAAACGAACAACGCTTGCAAATTATTGAATTTTATTATCAAAATGCGTGCTCTGTTAAGAAAGTTCATCGCGCGCTTCTTCGGGCTATTGTAACTAAATTTCGCACCAAATTTACATTGTTGGACATTAAACCACCAACACACTTACGTAGAGTGCGAACTGAAGAAAATATCGCAGCTGCATCGGCCAGTGTTAATGATGAACATCAATTATCAATTCGTCGCCGTTCGCAGCAATTGGGCCTCTGTTACTCAACAACGTGTGATGCCTTTAAAAATACAGTTGGTGCAAGAATTGAGGCCGAACGACCAACTTTTTTTTGCCCAAAATGCAAGAGCTTGACTTGCATGACATGTGGTTTCAACAAGACGGTGCCACATGCCACTCAGCACGCGCAACAATGGACTTATTGAGAGGCGAGTTCGATGAACATTTATTCGTGAGATACCGGCCGAAATGTTGGAAAAAGTATGCCAAAATTGGAGTAAGCGGATGGACCATTTGAGGCGCAGTCAAGGTCAACATTTTCACGAAATAATCTTCAAACATTAAATTATTTGGACCGTACTATCGATTCAAATAAAGATTTCATGCATTTTTCTGAATTGTATGTATTTTTTTTTGAAAAACTTTCCTATTGCTCAGGCAGAAGACATTCCATGTCATGTCTTTAACATTTATTCAAAATTAATAATAATGTATATATCAAAATGGTAATCACAGAATTAAGAATATCTATCTATCATAATATATTCTCCGTTCAATTTGAATATACAGTACAGGGAAGATAGGACATTTGACTTTCATCCATACTATTATGGAATTTAATAATCAATCTCCATTTCAAAGCTTTGACAGGGTTGCCGTAGTGATCACATCGATATAATTCTCTCAAAAATGTCGGTAGGGCTTCCAACTGTTAATTTGTACAAACATGTAGATCAAAAACTGAATTAAAAAAAATTAAAATTATATTAAATCTAACTTTTTCAACATTACCAAGAGGTAAGATAGTAGGTGCGTTTTTTAATCTCGACTAATCTCTGTTAACGTAAACATGATCTGTCTGAAAATAGTCGAATTTGCTCTTATTATACTTTTACTTTCTTTTTTGGAGGTAAGTAGCCCAAGATTGTATTTGTCTTCAAAAAAATTTAGACAGTTCACTCTGCTACACAAAATACATCTGCAGTTTTCTTAACAGCTTTTGTCTTATTTCTTACAAGATCTTAAAATTTGTAAGTTGCGTCAACGGTTGCCTGCTTCTTTTGTACAATTATAAGCACGAAAACACGACGCAGCTGTTTTTATTTTAACCAAAACCAATAAGCGAGAGATAAAATGACGATCAATCGTCTCAATGAAGGATAAAGAACAGGTCATGTTGGGATGTATGTAGGCTTATGGAATATTACAAAAACAATTTTAATATAACTCAGGGGTTCGGTTTTTATTTCAGTGTTAATTTCCTAAGTTGAGTGCCACGCAAACATCAGCAAGCACCAATGTGTTTGAAAAAGCTCTGCCATAGGGCCGTTACTGCACTTTCAAATTGAACAGAGTATCGGCGTTTTTTTTTATTTTTGTAAGACTAAAAATAACAGTCATAACAAATTTTAAGGTCAAAAATCGAAAGCTCGAAATTTATTCAATTTTCTTAAATTGATTTCTTTCATTAAAAAAATATATATTCAATTTCAATAATTTTTTCTGAAGAAGCTCATATACTGTCATAATAATATTGATGTTCAAAAATGTCATTTGTTTTTGATTTAAAAAAAAATAAACATTTTTTTTCGAAATTCAGTATCTCAAAAACGGGTCAACATTTTTTACGAAAGTCAAATGTTAACTCTTTCCGGGCCGGTGGTATGAAAACTGTACCACCTATTTTAGAATTTGTTCATGCTTTAATATGCAATGGCATAAACTAAATACCACATTTCTATTGAAATTGAAACCAATGTCTACAAGAAAAATAATATTTTTTGAGTGTTAGAGGGGTAAATATATGGAATTATTGAGTAGTTTGTGTCCACTTTTTCGAAATGTCGAAATGGTCTAACGGTTTTTACAATTTCTCGACTTTAGTTTGATATTGATCTAATTTTGTTAAAAAGTTATTTATTTTTCAACTGTATGTGTTCGATCAAAACATTTTTTGCCATAAAATCTTAAATCCCTGTTATCTGTGAAGGTTTAAAGTAAGTGTTGATAAAATCATACCATGCGCATATAAAGTATCAAATAATTTTTTGGTGAAAACGAAGTTTCAGAAAAATGGTTCGTAAAAACCTAAAAGAACGCGATATGAGCATCTCTTTGGCAGAGATACCATCTGACGACGAATCTATCATTGACGACGTATTTGAAAACGAAGACAGCGGTCTTCAACATATGTTTGACATAATAATCGACGACGAAAGTATTGAAAATGTCGAAGCTCTTGAAAATCATGAAAGTGGTCAAAATGTTGATAGTTATGCTTCACGTGATGATTTTGGTAGTGAAGACGAAATTGTTCTTAGTGAGCTGAGAAAAAATTTACCAGTGCCATTTTTTCCACCAAATCGGAGCAAAAAGCATGCAATGCAACCAGCAGGTGAATTTTTAGGCAACAAACATGGCCCAGCCGATAAAATCGAAAATTTAGAAAACCATGACGCTTACTCAATATTTAGTAATATGATTTTGGGAAACTTGCACTTGAACGATTCGTCGCTTATGCCTAGAAGAGGATATCCAGGATTCAATAAGCTTTACAAAGTTCAACCATTTTTGGATTTTTTGGAAGAGAGGTGTCGAGTCTGTTTTCATCCTGGCCAATTTCTTGCTGTTGATGAATCCATGATAAAATTCAAAGGTATGTTACAAGAAATACTTTCATTAATATTGTTGCTGCAATGTTCTTCTTTGGTTTCCTGAAGGTCGTTCTACTCTCATTCAATACATGCCCAAAAAACCAACCAAGAGAGGGTTCAAGGTTTGGATGCTGTGTGATAGTAGTGAATACGTTCTCAGATTTGATTTATAAAAAAGGAAACTTCGTTGAGAAAATGCTTGGCGAACGTGTGGTCTTAGATTTGGCGTCTGATTTTTCAATCAAAAATCACAAAATATATTTTAATAACTTTTTCAGTTCATGTACCCTGTTGCACACGCTAAAAAAAAGAAATATCAAAGCGTGTTTAACAGTGCGTCAAAATCGTAAGTTTTTGCCAACCAATATCAAAAGTGATAAGCAATTGAAGAGTGGGGAAATGATTAGCAAGTTAGTGACACTGGCTTATCTTTTATGAAGTGGATGGATAAAGGGGCCGTCACCTTTCTGTCTAATTTTCATGATCCGAAATCATGCGTGAAAGTTCAAAGACGACAAGACTATAATATGCACATCAATAGCGCCGAGAAACTTGACCAACTGAAAAAATATTATGAGGTCGATCGGAAAAGTAAGAAATGGTGACATAGAATTTTTTTCACTTTCTAGATGTTGCTGTGGTAAATGCTTATATCTTGACAAGATATACAGGATACAGTTTACCTCTGAAAGATTTCAAACTGAATCTTATAACTAATCTTTGCCATCGTACAGATTTACAACCGAAAACAAAAAAACATAAAAGCTGTGTCCAAAAGAAAAAAAATAAGCCATATGTGGCCAAAAGCTTTCAATCTGGTTGTTCACATCAACCCGAAGGAACCTCATTGAGGACATGTGCATACTGTAGCAAAAAAGGGCATCAAAGAAGAACCCAGTTGATGTGTACAACTTGCAATGTTCCCCACTGCTTGAGTAAAACAAAGACATGTTTCAAAGATTTTCACGCGTAAAAATATATTTAATGTGCAGTGGTATACATTTTGTACCATGTCCTTACAGTGAATCCTGCGACATTTATTTTGTTTTTTTTTTCATAATACATATTTATAATAAAAAAATTTGGTGGCGCAACAGTCCGTTGTGAACTGGGGCCTAGTGACTTACAACTCTCAACCATTCCTGTGTGCGAGTACTGTTGCGAGGGATGGAGGAGACCTACAGTTTTAAGCCGAATTCGAACGGCTAATGCGAGAAAGCACTTTTCATGACAAGAATTACTCTTGAAGAATTTGTCAATTCCTCGCAAGAGGCAGTACCCGTGAAAAAACTTTTATATGGCATAGGCAGGGATCGAACCCAAGAACTCTGGCATGACAGTCCAACGCACTAACCATCATGCCACGGGTAGTAGAAAATATTTATAATAACAGGACATAAATAGGTACATGTATTTAAGTTATAAGCATGCTAATTAAAACGACCATGAATCACTAAATTAGAAAAAAATGTGTTGTCCTATCATTAATACTCTTCGCAGCGTATGCGATGAGACATTTTATGGCTAATTTTTTTACACCTTCGGTTGGTTTTAATAGGAATTTCAAAAGATTTCTGTAGTAATCTAGTACTAAATATAGCCTTTGTTACTCAGTGGTAATGTAGCTTTCTAATGAAAAAAGAATTATTAAAATCGGTCCAGTACTTTTTGAGTTTATTCGTTACATACAAAAATACAAATCTTTCCTCTTTATAATATTATAGTAGAGATTAATTTAAAAACAAAAACGCTCTAACGATTTACAAATCAAAATTAAAAAAAAAATTAGTTTTTTTTTTTAAGAAAATTAAATGGCATTCAAATTTTTGAAAACAAACATTTTTTACAGATACATTTTTAAATCTTAAAATACAGGAAATATTTTCAAACAGATTCCGTGGATACATGAGCAAAATAATTGTGATCCAGTCGTGCATTTTATTTTGGTATCAACACCCACCTTTTTTCAAGGCCTACATTATGTATAAATGAATACATATGTAATTTGATTCCAATTTTCAAACAAATACCTCGCAATAAACATAACTTGTTTCAAAATACACCTACATTTTTGTTTGCCGTCAAAACTCTGAGTGAGTAAAAAATATTGAATTACATGTACTTATGTATATGCATATTTCATCCTCTTGCAAACTCAATATGACTTAGAAAGTTCTCAGAAATCTTAGAAATATATCTACATCACTTTATAATAAAAATGTAAGTATACTAACCAGCATGTGGTGTTGGATTTTGGTTATTTAGAAAAGCATTCGATGGACTCTCTTTTATGACATCATGTATTTGTGTTGCCCATTTTATGACAACTCCTTCAATAGCACTTTTTAGATACAAATCGAAACTGCATTTTTGTGTTTCCGATAATTCTTTGGCAGCCTTCACGATCTTCTCAACTCCAACTGGCATTGCAAGTATAGTCTCACCACTAACCTGACCCTTAACCTGATGTACAGTGCTTTTCAAACTGTGAACATGTTTTTGAACATCTTGCGCAACCATATCCGGCCATGACTTGTAGTTGTCTTCATTGGACAACAATGGCACTAGGACTTCTTCTACTAATGCTGATAATTGATCAATGGTCCGTGTGGCTAAGTCCCCAACTATGATAAAGTGTTCACATTCCTCTTTTGGTACGGGCAATGGTTGTTTCTTGATGAAATAGACACCCTTGCTCTTCAATTGCGACAAGGGAAACGTTGTGGATGGAACTAGTTGTGCAGCTTGTGTCAAAATGATAACCAACACCACTGGCATTGGTCGATCAAGAAATTCTTTGATAACACCCTTGTGTTCTTCCACAGTGATGACCCTTGTCCATTTTTCTGGTTTCAACTTGAGTGACTTGATTACGTAAGAACCCATGAATTCGAGTCGAACATCAGGACCTGGCCCATTGGCACCCTCTCCACTTGTCGAAGGTTCCATTTAACAGATTTTGTCTTGAAAGTTTCTAACAGCAAATTTTCTTATGGAAAAATCTAAAAATTTTTAAAATTTTTACACTTACCAAGAAGTTATGTAACTACTCACAATTTCATATGCAAAGCTCAACACGATGTAATATATTCGGATAAGGACTTGTAACGAATGAAAGACAAGAATCGGAACAAAAATATTTTATCGATGACAAAATCACCATCAGAGACAATTTTATTTAATCACAACAAACAACATAATTTTGCTATGCAACCAAAAGAAATATGTAAATAAATAAAAATCAAAAAACGAAACATTTCGATGACGCGTCGAGCGATGCAAACGACAACAAAAGCCGGTGACTTTTCAAATCCGTCACGTGTGTGGCGTAACGATTTTGTTTTGTTTACTTGGCATTTGTTTTTTGTTTACTTGACATTAAAGTTGATTTTATTACCTATGTAGCTACCAACAGGTATGTTGGGCCATGGCCATGACCATGCCCTTAGATTTTCGCTCTATTCAGACTTTATTACCTGTTGAAACATTAGCATAAAATCGTGACCTAAGGTAAGGTCTTTGAAGTTTTGTTGTGGAGAAGTTTATGAGTCCATTGGTTTCAAAAAGTGTAGCTGGCAAACAAGTTGGTGCTGGCTAAAAATAACTAATGCTAAAATGTTCCTGCTGCTCCCTCCGTCATGCCACTAAACAAGAAGCTCTTTTCTCTGATGGTATTCATATTGATTGATAAGGAAGGCAAAGTTATTTAATTAGTTACCTTCTGCAAGTATACTTAAACTTTTCAACAGTTAAATAGGCGTCGTTGGCGTCGGTAATTTTGATGGTAGGTTCCGGTTGCATGACTAGCGATAATTAAGCAATTATGATTACTTCATTCACTTTGATAGAGTGCTGAATTTAATAGGGTTTTAGGGAACATTTGGATTTGAAATTCTAGGTCTTGTTTTGTGTGAATACCGAAAGTGCACTTTTTTTTAGAAACTTACAATTATTTTATTTCAAAAAAGTTGATTTTTTAGACTTTTTGATGTCATACAGACCTGGTTTATTGTAACTATGCAAACTTTTCCCTTAAATTGGCGTCATTATGTTTGCCGTGTTTTTTTGGTAAGTGAATAGGCTTATAATAAAAAAAAGTCAGTAGTTAGTAAATAGGCTAATATTAAAATAAAAATATTTTATTGAAGATAATGTTTTGGAATATGAAATGTATATGGCAATGAATTTGTCGATATTAAGTCTACTTTGTGCTTTGTCTACACTAGACTTGATGGTTCCCAAAAGACTTATTTTCACATTATTTTATAACTAAAACTTTTAATATGATATAAAAACAAGTAAATGGTCCGCCAAATAAATTCTTTTTTTTTTTGAAAATGCTATAAAAACATAGCTTCGGCTGTGTGGCACGTAGCGCGGTCCTGTTGAAACCAAATGTTGCCAATATCCTCCTCCTCCTTTTGTGAACAAAAATTCGTTCAACATGGCCCGATAACGATCGCCATTGACTGTAATAGCCACTCCTTGCTCATTTTCGAAGAAAAATGGCCCAATTATGCCTCTGAACCAAAATCCGCACCAAACATTGACTCATTTTGGGTGTATCGGCAATTTTGCTTGTTTACATACCCGCCAAGATGAAAATGAGCTTCATCTGAAAAGATGATTTTTTTGGCAAAATCGGCATCTTCTCTAAGCGTTGTTCCCAGCGTTGTTCAAGCGCATACACAACCATATTCGTTCAGCGGAAAGATAAAACTAATTATCTGTCAAATCAGACATGAGCTAAGTGTTACCATTCACGAAATAGGCACTAGTTGGAAAAAAAACGTTAGATGAAAACGAAGTTTCACCATCAATTCTCCAAATTGAATTTTACTTTATAATTCAAAGGACAGGCTCAAGAGAATCAACTTCGATTTGGTACTTTTCCTTGGCGACCTTTAAAGCTTACATCGTCTATAGTCTTGCATCAAATTTCAAGAACGATACTGAGTCTTCTGATATCTCTGAGAGAAAAACGAAACTTCTGAACACACCCTGCAAATAAATTCAAGAATTAACATTTAAGGTAGCTTTTTTCATACTGTCTGAAATACCAAATATAAACATTTAATTATTAATGAGTTATATTATTGAATATAGCGTTCTATTGGCACTTGTATAACCAGCACTAACTATTTATATGTTACAAAAGAAACGCGACATTTATGTTATATGTAAGTGAAGAAGAAATCAATATTTGTCCTCTGGTACTATTTATTTATTTCTCTGGCGATTATCTCTCATCTGAATTTCTCCACACCCTGCTGCGTCTTTTAGGAAAACGAAGACAAACCCTAGTGTCATCTGTGACAATGGTGGCTGCCGGGTGGCAGAGTTGATGACATCCCTGGAATGACAGCTGCTGTTGACGTTGACATAAAGTTTTTTGATCGTGGATTTTCTTTTGAGAAGTTGACTTGAGTATCCAAAAGATTTCATTTATTTTTGTTTTTATACTCATCAAGTTGTAGGTTTCCAAACATCTAGTACCTCGATCCCATCCCGATTATCACAATAAAGTTTTCCATCATGTGCGGTGTTTATGGTTTTATTGTTTATTTGCAGTTTGAGACCACGGACCAGAGGATTAGCCGATGGATGTTTTTTCTTGATAGCGTGTCTTATTTGCAACAAGATTTGACGTTTTCTCTGCTCATCTCGTGTGTAGTCAGGATTTATGTAAACACCAGATCCCTTCAGCCTGCCGGAATTTTTGAAGATTTATGAGATTAATTTGTTGTTTCCAGTTCTCACAAGCAACCGAGTTTGACTTCCTCTCAAAGGAAGCTCTGTGACGTCTTCGGATTTGTATTGCTTTTCCATGTAGTCCATTATCCTTTTGTAAATGACGTTTTTTTCTCTGACAGCCAACACTTCATTAGAAAGAAGTTCATTTTGAGTTTGTAGACTTTGTATCTGCTGACACATGCAATCAAAGTCCTTCTTTTTTGAAAGATCGGATAGTTTTTTTTTTCAAGCAGAGTAACGAGTATGTTTTCTAGCGCAGGCACAGACAATTCGGCCACCGACATGGTATCACAGTTGGTTTTTTTTTATTAGCGTTTAATTGCTCCGCTGACATTTCCAAAGGAGGTCTCTTGTTAGAGCCCGACATTAGCACTTTTGCGATTTTGGTGTTAAAACTTTAATTTGAAGAACTTTGTATCTTTTTTTTTACCTAAACGAGAAATCTTATTTTAATTCGTTTGTTAAATGAGATTTCTGAATTTTTCGTTTACTTTAGTTTATACAAAAATTTAAAATTAAAATAGCGGCGGGAAAAATTGCTTTGCGACCTATGACAACCCAAACGTCAATCTTGGCAGATAATGTAATCAATCCGGTTTTTGTCGTTCACAAACATATCCCATTTTTTAGCATCTCAGATAGCCTATCGTATAGAGAACCGAACGTGGCCATCTTTCATATAGCACTTTTGGCTGCGTTCAATCTGGTGTTGGATAGGGTATCTTGGATAGGTGGATTTTTAGATACCTTGTTGAACGAGTTGGATAGCTGTAATGAGATAGCTGTCAAAAAATAAAAACAACTTTCAGCTGTTCACAAAAAGCAGAGAAAGATTTAACCTTTGAAGTCAAAATTGTTGTAAGATAAAACATTTAATGGATAATTCAACTGATTCGTCGGACGATAATGAATTGATAGGCGCGTAACAATTTAATAAATAAGAGATAACCTTAATCTGTAATCTATGTTAAATTTCCTCTTAGCTCAATTGGAATTCTATACGATTAATAATTTACTTGCGAAATTTCCGGTTTTAAACGATTTAGACTGGAGGTAAGACCTATCAAATTGGTCATCTACAAAACGAGAACAAAATACTTAGTCAATTTTGAAGTTTAAAAAAATAGATTATAATAAACTTCTAAAATTCGGAGGCAAATAGCTTCCTCATCGTCGATTATGTACAAAACATTCTCAAATACAACTTCAACTAACATTTTGTATCTTTTTGTTTACCAACAAATACAAAAAGCTGAAATCAATTTTCAAGTTTTTTGAAATTCAACCATGTGTTGAATTAGCTGTTCTGTCAGATACCTACATACCCCAGAAATTCTTGGATACCTTTGGATTCCTTTTTTGACATCTCAGCTGTTTTTGATCAGCTGTTATTTTACACGTAAAACACTAACAAAAAGGTATCCGGATACCCTATCTGTCTGAGATTGAACGCAGCCATTAAGTCCGACGACGGTACTTCAAAAGTGACAGCTGCCCCAATAATGGGCTTTTCAAAATAAAAACTCCCTTAGGATGATCCGTTATAAAACATAGAATCATATGTAGTAATATTTAGTTCAAGATCATTAAAAGTTCACCATTTAGAAGATATTGACTGTTTGAAGAGCATTGTTAAATTGAAATAAGGAGTATCTGCGCATAGTGACGCAAAACAAAAGGAACGAAGTCTACAATATCAGGTTTATAAATAGTCTCTAGTCCTCTTAGTAATATAAGTACATCAGTCATAGTAACTGTTATATTAGAATGTTTAATAAAACAAGAAATAAATCAAAAATAATAAATAAAAATAACAAATAGCAACTCCAAAATTGTCGGTATACTTATTATTATGCATTTTAAAATTGATATACAATTTAATTCAATTTTAATTTATATTCGACTAGCGGCCCGTCCCGGCTTCGAACGGGTAGACATAAATAGGTACAGATAATGTAGCTTTCTAATAAAAAAAATTATTAAAATCGGTCCAGTACTTTTTGATTTTGTTCGTTACATACAAAATACAAAAATACAAATCTTTCCTCTTTATAATATTAATAAAGTGTAGAAGTGTAGATTGACTGCACAAAATTGTAATTTTAAAATCTGTCTTCTGTCATTTAAGAAAAGAGTTTGTATTTTAAAAGTGAAGCATGAATTTAATGATTTTATTAACTTTATGTCGGGTCAGAAGGTCACATTTACACCTTTACTTACTTACTTACTTAAGGTGGCGCTACAGTCCGGGGCGGACCTGGGCCTCAACCAACATGCGTCTCCAGCCAGCTTGGTCCCTAGCTAGCTGCCTCCAGTTTCGCACGCCAAGTTGGTTGAGGTCTTCACCCACCTGCGTGCGCCACCTGAGTCGCGGTCTTCCTCTACTGCGCCGTCCCTCGGGATTGGATTCGAAGACCTTCCGGGCTGGAGCGTTGTTGTCCATTCGCTCTACATCACCTAGCCATCTAGGCCGTTGGACTTTAATTCTGTTAACTAGGTCAGTGTCGCTGTACAGCCCGTACAGTTCGTCATTATATCTTCTCCTCGATTTTCCATCTATGCGTATGGGACCAAAAATCACCCGAAGAATTTTTGTCTCGAAGCATCCTAAGACGCTCTCATCTTTCTTTGACAGGGTCCAGGCCTCAGCGCCATAAATGAGAACCGGGATGATGAGTGTCTTATATATGTTGATTTTAGATGCTCAAGATAGGACTTTACTACTCAATTGCCTTCTAAGTCTAAAGAAGCAGCGATTTGCAAGAGTTATTCTTCGTTTGATTTCAGCGCTGGTGTCGTTGTCTGTGTTAATAGCGGTGCCTAGGTAGACAAAGTATTTAACTACCTCAAGGTTATAGCTGTCCATGGTGACGTTTTGTCCAAGATGTCGTTGTTCAATGTCCTTTTTTGATGACAGCATGTACCTGGTCTTGCCCTCATTGACCACTAAACCCATCTTCTTCGCTTCCGTCGCAATGCTCAAAAACGCGTCACTGACATCACGCTTTGATCTTTCAATTATGTCAATATCATCTGCGTATCCAAGTAATTGGATGGACCTTTGGAAGATTGTGCCTCTAGTGTTGACGGTTGAGTTTTGCACAATTCTTTCCAAAACGATGTTGAAGAAGTCGCATAACAGTGCATCGTCTTTACTAAAACCTTTTTTGACATCAAATGCATCGGTGAGATCTTTTCTGACCTTGATAGAGCAGCGTGCATTCTCCATCGTCAGAGAGGATCTTATATGCAATGTTAAGGAGACTGATGCCTCTGTAGTTGGCGCAATTTAAAGGGTCTCCTTTCTTATGTATCGGGCACACTATGCTGAGATTCCACTCATCGGGCATGCTTTCTTCCGACCATATTTTGCAGATGAGTTGGTGCATGCTCCCTACCAAGTCATCGCCTGCTGCTTTAAATAGTTCGGCAGCGATGCCATCAGCCCCAGCAGCTTTGTTTGACTTCAGTTTAGATATAGCTATCTTCACTTCGTCGAGGTCGGGTAGGCGGAATTGTTGATCTGCGTCGCCTAGGTTGAGTGGTTCTATCTCCCTTACAGCGGAATTCGGTTCGTCATCGCCGTTATATAATTTGGAGAAGTGTTCTTTCCATATTCTCAACATAGACTACGGTTCTACTACAATGTTCCCCTGATCGTCCTTACAGGCTTCGGTTCGTGGCTGGTACCCTTGGGAGGCCACGCTGTGGTGGCCGTGTGAAACCTAGGACCTCAGAGGCGGCATCTCTGATGGCTGCAAGGCAACGTTGCCACTGGTTTTCGATGCTTAATGCAGGCAGCTTAGGACTCCTTAAGAGGTTATTAGAGACTCGATCGGAAAAGGACATGGCAGTCTCTTGCGATTGTAGCCGTCTAACGTCGAAACTTCTCACAGTACTTCCTTGTTTTGGCTTGGATCGGGATATCCGTAGCCGTACCTTGGCTACAACGAGGTAGTGGTCCGAGTCAATGTTAGCCCCTCGGAATGTTCGCACATCCTGTATACTGGAGAAGTGTCGTGCGTCGATCGCAATATGGTCAATCTAGTTGACAGTTGATTGATCAGGAGATTTCCATGCCCCCTTGTGGATACTGAGATGTGTGAACTGCGTACTAGCTACCAGAACGTCTCGCCCCGCAGTGAAATCGATCAGCCTGAATCCGTTGTAGGATGTGGTGTGGTGCAGGCTGTATCTCCCGATTGTGCCACCAAAGATGTCTTCTCTTCCTAGCTTGGCGTTAAAATCTCCTAAGACAATTTTAATGTCATAGCCACTGCTCATTATGTCTTGTCCAAGAGCTCGAAGAATATGTCTTTGGTGTCTTCATCTTTCTCCTCTGTTGGGGCATGCGCGCATATTAGGCTTATGTTGGCAAATTCAGCGTGATGCGGATTGTCGTGATGCGCTCGCTCACACTGTTGAAACTCAAGACTATTTGCCTGAGTCTAGTTCCAACAACAAATCTACACCCAAATAGACGCTGTCTTTGTTCTCGGTAGCAGTCGCCGTAGTATACATCGCAGTCTTTTAGTTTGCGTTTGCCCGGTCCATCTCATCGCACTTCTTGGATGGCGGTAATATCTGCCTTGCAGTTAGCTTCCGCTAATTGTTCGGCTGTACGTGGTCTGTTAAGGGACCTAACATTCCACGTACAGATCCGAAGTTCGTTGTCCTTATTTCGTTTGGTTGGGTTGTCAACAGTGAATCCGTCCGTATCCGAGGCTTGTTGGTGCACAACCACCAACCTGGAAGGCCAGATCCTTAGTATAACTCCAAGGACGGGGAGCCGGATAAACCGCTCCTTATAGGCCTGGGCCTCGTTTGCTGCCCCCAACAACTTTCCACTGGGGTTAGAACCTAATCTCTAGTTGAGGTACTAGGCACCCGATGTTCACCGCGGGGCAAAAAAAATTTTAAGAGTTTTTAATTTCAAAACGACTTTTATAATACATCAACTTTATACGTCCTTACTTGATCTTGAAATTTTCTATATAATTTATTCATTTGATGGATTGAATTTATGGGATAAGGCCGTTCGCCTTTGAAAACTGATTCGTTTAGAGGTAACCTGCTTTTATCAAGGTTATAGTCCCTGATAAAGCAGGTTAGCTCTTTAGCAATAGGAGTCCCTTTGTTATATACTGTTCGGGTAAATTGAACATATCTTTTTGTAGGCATAATTAAATCAACTTTCTGACGTAGTAAACCTGATCTTCATCAATTAATCTTTTGTTTGTATTTTTAATTCTTCCTCATTAAAAAATCACTTAAATATTTCTATAATATCCAACATTACACATTTAATGACAATTAAAGAAACAAGAAATTGTATTTTATTTTTAATTGTTTAAGATTCATTTGTTTCTTATAATGACTCTTAATCCCATAAACCAAAATTAAGAGTACACAAAAATAGGTTTATGTTTTTTTTGGGATTGAAGTTCAATCTTCTTTTGTAGAATTTCCTGAATATAAAACCGGGAACACTTCCAAAAGAATCATTAGTGTCAAAATAATTCTATGTAAACGTAGCTGCAAAGAAAACATAATCGTCTTCAAATTTACAACATTTAAAAATACAATTTCATACCTTTTACAGTGGAATATGGAATTCCTATTTCGATCGGCATTAATTTTAGGCGTGTTCATTCTGCACGAAAGTTTGGCTGGAATACGTGAGTCTGATTAATTTTCTGATTGTTTTGTATTAATTCAAACCTATGTATTTCTAACGTATTGCAGCTTCAAGCATTCAAAAATGTCTTCCAGCAGACGTAGTTTGCATAGCAAAAACCACCACTAAGATTTTGAACGATTATCCAAATGGCAACGCAGAACTCGGTTTGCGACAAATCGAACCAATTCATTTGGATGAGATGGTAGTTGCTAGAACCAACGGTAATAATCCACTGAATTTAAACTTCAAATTTATCAATCTCGATGTCTTTGGACTGTCGAAATTAAACGTCACCAAGGTGGTTGGTTTCGAAAAAGATTTAAGAACATCAAAATTCGAAATGTATGTAATAATTCCTGAGTTAAGAATTAAAGGTCATTACGAAGCAAATGGAAGAATTCTGCTATTGCCGATCGTAGGCAATGGTACTGCTGATTTGCAATTGAAGAATTTAAAAAGTGGTGTGAAGTTGAAGTTTGCAATTAATAAGGAGGACGGAGAGGAAAAAATATCAATTTTGAAAATGAAAGTCCACAATGAACCTGAACTGTAAGTATAGTTGCAATGGTAATCTTTTATTTGTCTTTATTTGATCAGCAATATTTGAGGATGGTTTTAAAAATCAAACCACTGTTAATTTAGTATGTGTTGATCTTATATACAAGTTCAATTTCTTTTTCAGAATGAGAATAAAATTAGATAACTTATTCAATGGCAATAAGGCTGTAGGTGGCGAACTTAACAAAGTCATCAACGACAATTGGAGAGATGTTTGGACAGAGTTGGAAAGCGGCATAAATGAAGGATACTCAGACATTATTAAATTATTATTAAGTGAAATCTTACAAGTGATTTCTTATGAAGAATTTTACATTGATTGATTTTAATTCAAAGCCGCAAGTAATTTTTTACTGATGTTTCTTCTTATCTAGAATGTGTCGTAATAAATTAATATTTTATTAAAAAGCTTCGATTTTTAATGTTGATCCCAAAAAAATGTAATTATCACAATGCTTTTGGTTTTTGCTAACTTCAGTCTAATAAAAGAGTAAGTGTAATGAAAAAGTGTTACCGCTGAGATTTTTGAAAAGGTCGCAAAAAAAGGGTCAAATGAAAAAAAAAGTCGCATTTAGATTTTTTTTTAATACATAGTACCTAAATCAAACGAAATCTGTATAAATTGAAAACAAAAAAAAAATGAGTTTGCTTTTCTAAAATATTTGCTGCACAGAGCATTGCATTACATGTTTCCACACACAGGCGGTTCGTTAATCTATTTTTTAGAATTGTTAACTTAGAAAAAACCCTTTCGGCACACGCACAAGGGAGTATAAGTTGGAATAAACATATTCTCCGAGAGGGTTTTTAATTGCCCCGATCTTATGTCAAAACTCCTCCAAATTTGAAAGTTCCAAACTTACATATTTATTTTATAAAAAAGACAGACAATATCGAGAATGAGCTCCCAACAAATGAACGCCGGCCGAAACACAAAAACACAAAAGACGACAAAATAGTAGGTAAATCTTGACAGAGATAATTTTTTTTTCGAATTCATGAATTTATTCAAATTTCACCACAGTCGAACAAACCCATAGAAATAATTGGGAAATTTTGTTAAAGTTACTCATACAAACTTAAAATTGGTAACGAACGTGATCGAGTCGACCCAAACAATTTCAACTTGATTCCATTTTATAGATTGAAATTATGTGTGACAGTGTTAGTTATGTTCTTATTTCAATGGAAGTTTGGAAATTTTGTATGAATTAAGAAAATAACTTATCTTTTCAATGTATTTTTCTAGAGATGGGGTCAAAAAAGTCGCATAATTTTTTAAAAAGGGTCAAAATAGACAATTTTTTAAAAAGTCGTATCATGGTCGCATGAGGCACAAAAAAGGGTCAAAATGCGACTAAAGTCGCATAGCGGTAACACTGATGAAATAGTATTTTCCTAGAGGTATCTCAATCTCCTTTTTTGAAGGAATGTTTGTCTTAAAATGTGTTCTAAGTTACAGAAGATTTCATTTTTAATGGATAAGAACTCCACTAACTGCCAACTTAGGTGCCAGTTATTGCTATCATTTGTTTTTGTCATTGAAACCAATCATGGCAATTTTTTGACAGGTTTTTGATTATAGTTTTCATTGAAAATGTCTGTCATTTTTTGTTTACACTTAAGAATATGTGTTAGTTGTAAGTTAGAAAATAATACAATTATAGCCTAACACATGCACAAACTACAAAACATAATTAACATTTAAGTATTATAAAACAAAAAATAAAATAGAGACGTTTACGATAGTGGAGCACTGGTTCTAAACAATGATTTTGATCCCACCTCATTTAGATTTAAATCTATCGATGAACAGTTTAAGTTATATAAAAAGCTCATTCGACTTCAAAGCTTCATTCTTTCCATAGTTAGTTCCATGGAAGTCAGGCCAGCTGTTTTGGTATTGAGCGAAGCTCAAATAGGTAAAGATTCCGATCATTCAGAATTGAATCTAAATGGGTATAACTTAGTGCCATTATTTTTTCCTCATCATGGATTAGCCGTGTATACAAGAAATGATGTTGCATACCAGCTTCAGCCACAATATGGTTTGTGTTCTAACACAAACTTTAACTTCATGTGGTTAAAATTCACGGTAAAGAAGCACATCATCCACTCATGTTTTCTATATCGTCCACATCTGGACAGAAATTCAACTTTTAACGAATTTGATGCTCTGTCTGACTCCATTCAAAGAATTGTTGCCCATTATCCTCACACTGAAATCTTCATTGCGGGCGATTTCAATGTACATAATTCTTCTTGGCTTCGTTATTCTGACCAGACAACACCCGAAGGAAGGTATGTTGAGGTATTTGCTTTGTTAAATCAATTAACTCGGCTTGTCGATGAGCCAACTCGAATCCTTGACGTTGCAGGTCAATCCGCCAACACCCTAGACTTGTTTCTTACCTCTGACCCTAATAAATACATAATCAGTGTATTACCGCCTCCAAGCACATCAGACCATTGTATCGTATCTGCAAAATTCTCATGTCTTAAAAACCCAGTTAAAGAAAAAACTCCTATGACAACCGTTTGGCAATATGAGATAGCCAACTGGGACGGTATCCATGAATTCTTCAGGAACTTTAACTGGTCACTATGATTCCTCGATAGTGACGTGGATTCCAGCGCAGATATGGTTACAAATTTAATTCTTTGTGAAATGAGAAATTTTATCCCCAATAGGGTAAAATCTATCAAACCCAAAGAGAACTCATGGTTTGATTCCAGCTGTAAAGAGGTTATTAGGTTCAGAGATGTAAGTTTCCGTTGTTATAAAGCCAACCATACTGAGGAAAACCGGAATAAGTTCAAACAAGCTAAAAAGACCTGTAATGGTCATATTGGACGAACCAAATTTTTGCATAATCAGAAATTAAGGCAAAAAATACTACAATGTCCCAAAGGTAGTAAAAATGTATGGTCATTTGTAAAAAACGTACGAAACACACAATGTAATCTCGATTGACAAAGCCAATGTGCTTGCAGCACAGTTTTCTGTTAATTCGACGCTACCGTAGCGTAAACGATTCTATGGGACGAATCTTCTTTCGCACTCGTGCAGTTGCAAGAGAACTGAAAGACCTTGACATACACAAATCCGCTGGCCCGGATAGTATCTCCCCAATTGTTCTGAAGAGGTGTTCTTCAACGCTGACAAAACCACTGCTTAAACTATTCCATCTTTCCTACTGTACAGGTCTCTTTCCGAGTGGTTGGAAAATAGCATTTGTCCAGCCTGTCCCTAAAAAAGGCGAATCCTCCTCTCCCTCCAACTATCGTCTTATAGCACTCACGTCCCTTCTCTCCAAAGTCATGGAAACGTTGATTAATTATCAACTCAAGAAATATCTTGAAGAACGGAAGCTTCTTAATGACCGACAGTATGGCTTTCGTAGCAATAGGTCCACTAGTGATCTCATCCAACAGTGGAACAAATCTTTACATCGTTTTGGAGAAAGTAAGATTATTATTGATCTTTTGTCTGCCACTTCTAATCCATTAAACTGTTTTGCTGACGACAGTACCCTCAGCTTTTCATATTCGTTTCTAGATTCACATCCTTGTCCTTCGAATGTGGAACTTAAACGGCAGCGTATGATAAGCTCATTAAATTCTTGACAGCATTGTCCAATAGGGAGTCAGAAACCGTGTAGAATTTAATGCTTCGGAAACTCAATGCTGTCTCCTGTCGTTAAACCATAACACACCCCCGATGCCTCTATCTATGAGTGGCACTTGCATCCAGGAAACTAATCAACTTTCAGTACTCGGCATGTGTATCACAGATTACCTTTTATGGAATGATCACATATTTGATATTGCCAAAAATGCTGCCAGGTGCTTAGGATTTCTCCAATGGTGCAAGAAATTTTTCACCCCTTCTGATCTGGCTGTAATTTACAAAGCCTTCATCCGTCCAAAGCTTGAATATAATTCGCATAAGTGGGGAGGTGCCCCTAAAACAAGTTTAAATCTCTTGGATAGTGTGGAGACCTGTGCCACCACAACACGACCAGGAGAGTGGATAAGAAAGAGCCAACACAAGAAGGTTATCTGTTGTGAGCATATGAGAAGAACCGGTTCTACTTTAGAATAAGATCAATATATTGTTATCAGTTCAGTTGTCAATTAGCAACCGTGGAGTAAAGATCTTATTATTATTAAAATGTATTGAAACTAAAACAAGTGTGTTATTGTTATTGATAACTCGGGTCTATACAGATAGAATTCAAAAAAGGGCTTTAAAAATGATAGGCGACGGAACTAAAAAGATCTATCTAAAAGATCTATCTATTATCTAATGAAAGGTTCTTGTAAGCGAAGTTAACCGGAAAGCCATCTGATTTCTTCTTTAAGTTTACACGTTTCAACATTTTTTTAGTATTCTCTTTCAGAGGTGCCCAAATCAGTGACATAACTAACTTGGAAGGGTGGCTAAAATTTGTATTTCTTGATTTCATCGAGAAAAGATAGTTCCGATTGCGAAGAAGAGAGAGAGGCTGCTCTAATGCAGGATACTTCTTCAGATGGAATCCAGTCAATGTGTGGTAAATTAAAATCAGCTAAAAGTTAAATATTGGTGTCAGAGCAGAAAAAAATTATAACAAAGTCTAATGCCAAGGAGAGTTTGGTATAAGCAAACTCTAAACTTTTTAGAGGAATGTAAGCGTTTAGAATGAAAATAGTCTCAGTCTGCACCGTTATCTTTACACAGGCCAGTTCAATTGATAGTTTAAATGGCAAATATATACGGACGATGATAAATGTGAACACCTCCATCTAAATCCTTTACATTACCAACATGATGATCATTAATGACTGGATTCAAGCATATGACGTTACAGTTGATCATTGAAAGTAGAACTTACAGGTGGGAATACAAAGAAAATGCACGCTTTTAGTGGAACGATTTTGTTCCGAAATGTGAAATTATAGCTAAAGCATTTTTGACACCAGAAGTTGGTCGGTGGGTTGTAGTAAGCTACATCAAATTGTTTAGAGTTGCCGGTTTTTTATTGCATGCTGGTAGCTAACATACTCCAATTTCATTGAACTCGGAATAATTTAAAGTTGTGTCAATTTGGGATCATGATGAGAATTTTCGTCTGAATATTACTTGAAATGCAACTGGCGGAAAGTGATTAACACTAAAAGATGATCTTACTTCTTTTAACAGTTGGGTTTTTAATAGCTCTTAGCATTCGGATATGTGTGTTGAACATACGGTGTGTTTTAAGGAATATACCTTTCAATGGTCAACATTGATGAGTTATGTTTCATTTTCTTCAAAATGTACTCCTTTACATACGTTTCCGCTCTATTCAAAGAGCTTTGTTGCTATTTTTAAACTTAGAGTTTTCTTCGAAAACAAAACTCTTTATTAACTGACAGATCTACAATATAATTCAAGAGTTCGGCCCCAATTACTTGCCCAAATATCGGATATGAAGATTGACCTTGATTTGTAGCAGCAACAGCTGTCAAAATAAGAAATACACGGAAATTTAATGTAACGACACAGACAGAATAAGAACAAGTTGGCCAAAGCGAGCTCCTTCCTATATTACGACGAGTAGTTAACGTACAGAGATTGAAGAAAACAACAACCTAAATTGTTGACACTTAAAAAATAATACTATAATTTTTGGCATAGTATCGATGTTCCAGCTCCGCAATTCTTCTTATTGCTTATTTATTTAATTTAGCACTTTATTAACTCAGTGAATAAGTCGTTGTCAAAATTCCTAAGTTCACCCAACACCATCAAATAGTTTTGACTAACTGAAACTAGAGAATCCACGGTTGATTTCATCAAAAGAATTCTTCTCAAGATTTCAATGATCAAAACCATAACTAATTTTTAAGATTAAAATAAACATGTTTTAAAATGTTTTTTTTCCATTATTAATTTTAAATAAATTAATAATAGAAGATTTCTATATGCAAATTTCGCAATTTTTTGTTTGTTTAATTTGGTTGAACATCCTGCACCATGACCTTGAATGCAACTATTAATTTAAAAGTCTTTACTTTTACTATCTTAAACGATAAATTTCCTCTACATTCTTAAGTCGTAATTCATAGTATTATTAACTATTTATTTCACGAGCAAAAAAACACTAATCAAAGATAAACAAAATAAAACCGTGAAGAAAACAAATCTATATACTATATATTCTTCCATTCAAACTGTCTTCATCCTTATAATTTATTTAAATGAGGAATCAATACGTTTTCAAGCCATCCAAAACCGAAAGCATCGATCACCAGACCTGAAGATCTTTCCATCATTATAAACCTGAAACCCAGAAGCCAAATCAAACCAGTTGAGTATTTAACTTGACGTTAAACAATTTTTAAAAGTACATATGTATATGTATGGTGTATTAATGATTAACTCAAAAATTTCGTACTACCATAAAGACCTGATCTGTGACGGAAAAAAATCACTGGCCGCGTGGATTTTATGTAAATTAATTAGCAATTGGATAGTGTAGACGCATACGCTATTCAGGCTAGAGTGTTTATTTTATGGTTTTAGCTTCAACATGTAAATCTTTTCAAAACATTTACGAATAAGCAACCAGATGTTAACTGAATAACACATCACAAAAGAACATAATTTAAGTGTAATGTTTAATTTGACCGGCCGGTGCGGCGGCGGCGGCGCGCGGCGGCTGCTGGCTTCCACGGTGTAAAAGATTCAAAATATGAAAAAAATACATATGTAAATGAAAACTTGAAGATTAATAAATTATTCATAATTATTTGTTTTAAAAAACCGGCTAGAGTAGAAAAAGTGTGCTTTTAAATTTGTCATGATGCCAAACGCCAACGCTGACGATTGTCGGGACATTAATCTCTTAGTCTTAATGAACCTGTTTTATAGATCAGAATGTATTTATAATAGTTATATTTAATTTTATATGCAGGTACATACTACATATATGACTTCATAAATATTTAAAATCAAAGTTTTTCAGACCGATACATTTGTATGCACATATGTATATAAACAAAATTTGGAAAGGAGTCTGGTTTCTAAAAGTAAACCTCGAACTCAAGCATTGAATGGCAGCAAAGTTCAATTGCATAATATAAAAAGATTGGAAGCATGTTGTTGACCCTTGAAGTAACAGCAACTTTAAACACTTTTAAAAATGGAAAATAAAGTAAATTTAATAAGATACTTGATGGATTTTTAATTTAAAAAAAATTACAACTCATTCATTCATAAAAATGTTGATAAAAAATAGTAAAAATAGCTTTGTGCACATGAACGTACTTTCTTTATTTTCGTTTCCATTTAAAAATTTTCATAACCTAAACGTCTAGAAGACATTCCGAGAGAATTTGGCTGGTTGAATTCCTACCTTTTTAGATATTAAGAACAAGTTTAATTTTAAGGTCGTTTGTTTCAATTAAATTTTCAACTATTCGAAATATCCAAATACCCAAAAATTGCTCAATCATATCTCTGGAATTGGCTTGGCGAGATTTCAAAGAGAGCAGTTTTCAAAAATTGAATTTAATTTGTTTTCCTGTTAGGTTTTGTATCTTGAAAAATGATTTCAGTGTAAAGTGTGATGCCAAAAGCCAAACCAGCTTAAAATGAGCAGAAATAATTATTTCAGCTTATAAATGATGATTTTTGGTTTCACCAATTTGTATTTGTAAAGTATTGACACTTCGAAATCTGAAATTAAGAGACATTGGGCAGGTTCAGATAACATAAGAGACATGAAAATAATGCAAGTTTTTAGTGTCTGACTGACCAGCTGCCAAAAAATTGACTTCCAATTAAGCAACTTTATTGGAAAATTGACTGGAAAGTTAGTCAAAAAAAATCTCCCTAACTATCGAGTCAAGTCTACTTATGTCAAAATGGCAGTTTATTTTTTTTTTTTTCAGTTAAATGGAAAGCTGAACTTTATTACTCTATGATTTATTTATCTTATGTTTTTTTTTTGTAATGGAGCTGTAGCTTGAGAGAGGAAGCTTGAGAGAGTGAAGGTAGAGGTTAGTAAGTAAAGTTCCATGTTTGAAATGGGGATACCGACATAATACCCAAGTTCAAAATTTCCAAGAACAAAATGCCCACAATTTAAAAAATCCACAAATTCGTTATCCCCAAGTACAAAATCTCCAGAAACAAAATCCCCAGGATCTAAATCCCCATGCACATAATCCACAAACGAAATCCGCAAATCTAAATCGCCGCCCGTAAATGACTGTTGGTTTTCATCATTTATGTGTAGGCCTTGATACTATGTGTTGCATTTTCTTAAAAATAATTTTAAGTCTAAAGAAATAGATTTACTTTGGTATAGAATCTTCTTCGCTTTTCAAGTTCTACTTTTTTTTTGAAAAAAATAGTGAATCAATACATGGAAATCGACAGGTAAACTGCAGCGTAGGTATGTGTAAAAGACAGCACTATTGTTTCTAACAAACTTTAAACGTCAGTAATTACGATCTGAACGAATTTACTTTCTTCGTTTATTTAGTATCTATTAATGTGATAATGTGTGTGCTTTTGAGTTTATGATTGGGATTCAATTTTATTTTCAATTAAATAATTGAGAAATGATATTTTTTGAAAAACTAATTTTTGCTAAGAAACATTTCCTTATAAAATTACGGTTTCTTTAATTTGTAAATATATACTTCGCAAATTTTGGATCTGCTTCGTTTTTTTCGAAATTTTTAATCAGAAGTCCGAACACTGGTCATAATTCTACTCATCACAAGCCTTTAAGCATGGATTCACCATATTTCGAGTGTATCTAAGAAATTATGTTTGGCGCCAAACATAATTTCTTAGATATACTCGAAATATGGTGGATCTGTACTTAAGGATTTTGGTTTTGTAGATTCTGAATTTGGGGATTTTGGTTTTTGAGATTTTAGATTTGGGGATTTTGTTTTGGGGATTTCGTGTTGGGGATTTTGTTTTGGGGATTTTTGCTTTTGGGCTAGGGTACCCAACCCTTTGAAATGTATGTTACTTGAAAAACTTACAAGCTGCCTTAGTCAAAATGTACGTTCAAATTGTGTATTTAATTAGCTAAACTGTCATTTTGTGGGGTTCAGAGGCTTCTATAACACCATAGCCAAGAATTAATCAATAATTGTGTCTATGTACCGCCAAATTTCAACAGACACATTTTTTTATAAGCCAACGTCCATAGTTTTGTAGAAGCTCCTTGAAATTATTCTCCAAGTAATAATCTCCAACACAAATTAAATATCCCACGAAATAGGGGCTTTATTGCATTAGGAAAATAATCTCCAAATTCGAAAATGAAATAAATTCCCAAAAAGGAATTAAATAAGTCCCCAAAAAGGTTTGAAATAAGTCCCCAATTTTTGGAATTGTGTTATCATTTTATTTCTTCTCCAATGCTTTTTCAGTCGGTTATCATTCAAAAATTGGCCATATTGTACTTTACAAAAGTGAATAAACGCCATTTTTCAAAAGTTGGTCATATTCCACTTTGACAAACTGAAAGAAGGCCAAAATTATTTTGGAAAATAAGACCAACTTATTTTACCAAAGAGAATGCACCCAGCATTACAGTGAGTAAAGCAATGAGGTAAATATATATGGGGGCATACTGCCCCTTGCTTACGTCCAAGTCCTGAAGTGTGACCAAGTGCGGGGGTTGCATTTCATGATGACATAACTCCAGAGATTACAAATGAAATTAGTCCCCAACAAAACACGAATTCCCCATTCCCATACAATTTTTTAGGGGGGTTATTTCTTGGGGAATTATTTCATGGAGCCATTAGAAGAGTTTTGCATTTTTTTGTTGAGTCCCAATAGGTTATTAGTAATTGTATTTATTTGTTTTCATTTTTTTTCGCAGGAATAGATCGGCGTATAATTTTTTGTCAAATTGAAATAGCTGGTTAATACGAGTACTAAATGTTCGATTTATTTCTTTATTACAAAGGTATAGTCTTTCTTTTGGATACTTGTCAATGTAGCTTGATCCTTCAATCCTCGGCTGCTCATTAACATCCCGATTCGATCCGATTTTCCAACCCAACCATGTAATCCAGATTTTAAACTTAAATTGGACACGCTTGCGGCACCTGCACAAGTGTTTGCATTTCATTTCAAACGCAAGTCAACATATTTTAAAATGCGGATACTACCAACATCGCCAACGCCACGCCCGCTGTATCGGCCGCCGCGGCGGCGGCGTGCCGGTTATGCTAAAATGATAAACTATTGTTTTTCATTCTTATTTGTTTAGCTGATTATTTATTACTTAATTTTTATTAATTCTATGACAAAAAAACTCATTAGTTAAACAACTTTTTCTAGCTACATATTTGACTAACCATGAATTATGTAACAGAAATAGAGATGTAAGGTTTACCACAAGAAACTTTGTCCCGTTTTTTTAATATTTTTAATGACTATTCCTAGGAATCTTCCATAAATATTGTTTGTTTACCACATAGAGTATTGTATCAAAGAATAATACCCTAAGCCCAATTCCTCTCCGGCTATGTTTAAGGAGCTGTTGGCAGTTTATTTGTTTATGTTATAATTATAATAATCATAGATTTGATTTTTTACTTAGACATAAGAAATCTAAAATTGCATGTAAAAATAATATATTTTCTATTAAATGAAACACTTACTAACCGACACAGGATAATATTGGTCGACAAAATTACGTCTTTTTCTGTTGCACAAACAAAATAATACTTTTTTTTTAAAAGAATTAACATGTTTTGAATTCAAATCTCACCTTAAAAATTTGTTATCACATCAGGTTTTTAAAATATGTATGCCATTTTAAAAAGTCCAAAGACAACCAAAAACGGGTTTTTAAGGCTATGTTGAAACATAACATATCCTTTAACAATAATTTGAATAATGATTTTGCATAGTAAAAATTTTTGTCTTCCTGATAAAGTTTAAATCATTTTAGTATCTTACTTAGTTTTCGAAACTTTTCATTAGTTATGAGAATTCTTATGGGTATTCATTTTTCTCTTTCTGAAGTTTTAAAAAACCTTGAATGTAATTCCTTTATGTTTGTAAAATTTATTCTAAGTGCTGATTCCAAATCTATACTCGGATTTTAGCTGTATGTGCTCAGATTCAAAAATACCCGTTTTCAAAATTATTTTTGTATTTTTCAATAAATTCTTAAAAACATGATATTGTAATCCTAAGGCTACGAATTCGTAATAAGATCAAAAATTGTTTTAATACTCCTACCATTTTTCGGTTAAAAACCATTATAGAACGAATGCACCAGCGTTTTTTAAGGTTACCGTACAGCAGATTTTGAAAAATAAGTAAGATACTCAACTTTTTTTAACCGAATATTAAAGTAAGGGATTTTAGGTTTGTAAAATCATCACGAATTTGATTGAAAAAAGTATTTTATTAATGTTTATAGGCTCATAAAGCCTCATATAATATTTTTTTTCGAATTAGAAAATGTTGTATCAATCTTATATCTTTGAACCAAAATAGCGTTAGGTCTTTTTACCCAAATTCTAACAAGTCATAGAGCCCAAAATTGGACACAAAGCCCAAATACTTAAAAAATCCTTTTGAGCTTATTTGGTGATCTGTTTGGGTAAGCCTGTCAACACATACATATTCTCAATACTTAAAAAATCGCCAAAATACCTAATGCGAATGCGGTAACACCCAAATAAATTTTAAATAAAAGAACGTCCAAATTGTTTGTTGTCATTTTGCCCAAAAGAATTTTTAATCACCCAATGACATAAAGCCCAAAAGGAGAAATTTCGTAAGAAATATCACTAAGCAAACGTCACAAAGCCCAAATAAAATGTCAAATCACCCCAACCAACTTTCAATGTCGTAACGCCCAAATTTAGAAATATCACTAAGCAAACGTCACAAAGCCCAAATAAAATGTCAAATCACCCCAACCAACTTTCAATGTCGTAACGCCCAAATTTAGAAATGTCATAACGCCCAAACGATTTTAGGTGGTTTCATATTTCACTGTTTATACGCCATAATGCTGGGTGCAAAACATTTCATTATATTTCACTTTGAAAATTGGTCTTTTTTCGCTTTCTGAAAGTGAAATTAAGCCAAAACATATTGTTACGCTTTCTTGACGTTCCGAGTTTTTGGGCGATCTGTCATTTTTTCATTTAATGTTTGAGTTTTGGCGATAAAATTTTAAACTCAAATTGTAAGAATGTCCAAATGTGGGCACAAATTACATCTTTTGGGTGATATGTCAATTAGTAGTTTGGGCGTTATAATGTTTTAAAATTGATTTGGGCAATATCACATTGGTTTTGGGCTTCTAAAAAAGTTTTTGGGGGATATGACATATTTAATATCTTGGCGTTATGTTTTGGGCAATAATATCGAACGATTCTTTTTATTTGAAATGGCATAAACCCAAAAATGTTTTAACGCCCAAAGTTTCGGTTATAATGCCCAAATCGTACAGCAACAAAATTTTAATATAATTGTTTTGAGCACTATGACAATTTCAATTTGGGCTATATAGTTTTGGGCAAAAAGACCTAACGCTGACCCAAGTAGTGATAATAATGCCCAAATCAGGGTAAATTTTAGCGGCAGCTGTAAACTGTCTTACTATATGCAAGAAAGTTTTAAAATAAGTGCCTAGCATTATGAGCTGCAAAACATGACTGTTAGGCCAGTTATACAATCATGGTTCAATACTTGATCCGTAGTTCGGAAATTTGAAATACCCGATTTCGAAGGGGCCCCGCGGCTATCTCGAATAAAGTCCGACGAGATGCCAAATTTTCGACCACTTTTTGTCGCATGGGGTCCACTTTGGGCGGTATGTCAGCAATAACCAATTAAATATTATTTTTCAAAATGTCAATCGTCTCGCATAAATCGAAACATTATTTTTGAAATACATTTTCATAATTTTCAAACGTTGTTCAGTAGTAAGTTCGAAATAAGTATTGACATGTCTTAAAGAAAACACCAATTACATGAGGCTTCCTTACTATAAAGAGAATGTCAACTTATTTGTGCTTAATTTTTTTGTTAAAGTAAAAGAAGGAAGAAATTATAATTTTGAAGTTAAACTTCAGGCTCAAAGAAATTAAGCTTAAAGATATTTAAAAATTTAAATAAAAATAAAAATAGAAGCAATAAAATATTTTAGAAAAATCTAAAAGGTGCCAATAGCTCTCTACAATTCCTGGAAAACTTAAAACAGCCCCCAATCCAAATCAAAATCACTTTGTCACAGGTGGTATTTTATTTAATTAAAACAAATTTAAATCAATTTTGCTATTTTGACGTCAAGCTGTTTTAAATATTAATTTTATTTACTATTTCGGCAATCACGATGAGCCAAGCCATATGTCCATATGTCTATAGCTTTTTTAGCCAGTTCTGATCTCTCGAATCTTGACCACCTTGAGAAAACAAAAACACCAACAACCCGGCTGGATTTCAGTTTTATTGTTTTTCATATTCATACTTTTTTCTGTTGATATTATTGTTTGTTCTTGTTCGTCATCTTCTTTCTTTGGTTTTTTCTTTTTTTGTATTTGCCAGCATAAGGAAATAATTTTATGATTAGGAGATCGAGTATTTTATTTATTTTATTGAAGAATTAATTTATTTACCTTAATGTGCGAGAGTATGCGTAGTGGTGCGAAATTTTATAAATGCGCATGTAATAAGAGATGGATTCTACAGTTGCTTGCGCATTGGACTTGAAAGGTTTAGAGTCGAGAAATCGTTGTGGTGTTCAAAGAAATTCTTAAAGCCACCCCTTTATCGAGCTGGCTTATTTTAATTATTTAACCATTTGTTTATACATTAAACTATTATAAAATTTAAGTGTAAATTATAAGAAAAAAAAATTAAAAATGATTTCGCGTAATTTGGTTTCAGTTTTGCTGTGTTTTGTATTCATGATGGGAGCACAAGCTTTTCGTAAGTTTTTTCAAAATTGTGTACAATAGTTTCCCAAATTATTGTAAATTTGTGTTTTTGGGATTCGTGAATAAACGTTTGGGCTAAATTTTACTCATGTAGTTTTAAAATCTATTTGAAAATTCAACAATAAAGTTATTATGGGGTATTTGTTATTGTTTCCGCGTTTGTATCCAAACATCGGCTAAAATCCTAGCTAAAACTTAGTACACGAGTTTTGTAGAGAAAACGCCAAAATCAGCTGTTATTGTTATTGTAATTATTGAAATGATTATTGAACAACTTAAAAAAGAAAAAAGAAATTGTGCCGGACAGTAGATGTTCATTGGGAACTTAATATTTGATACTTAAGCTGGAATTGCGTACCTCTTCGTATTTCTTGTAGAGTATATTGTATTTCTTGTACGAGTATATTGGTGAAATATTCACAGCGATTACAGAATCCCATGTACATATGTATAGGCTGCGGAGGGAGTCAAATGTCAATTTTGACATATTTAGCATATTAAAAATGTCAAAAACTCGCTCCGAATATATTCGCAACTCCTTCGTCCCTGCAAGATTACGAAATATTTCAAAAATGTTGATATTTTTGTATGTTCATTTATATAACATTGATCTTTGATGCATTTTCATTTTTCAGCTGCTGATGTTGAACGGTGTCATGCTGGAGACGTAGAATGCATTCGAAAATCAGCTGTAAACCTATTACATAAGTACTCAAAAACAGGATATCCAGAGGCTGGTTTCCCAGTTCTAGAACCATTTACACTCAAAAAGTTTGATATTTCTGATGGTCGTTCCGGTTCATTAAGTTTCAAATTGAATTTCAAGGATGTTTTAGTCGGTGGATTATCAAATGTTAATTTTGACAAAATGGTGTAAGTATATATATTTCAAGATATGTGTGTTTAAATTATTTCTCATTGACGTTTTTTTTTTTTAACTAGTGGCTTTGAAGCAGATCCAAAAACAAGCAAATTTGAACTGTACGGAAGTTTACCAAAGTTGACATTGCGTGGTAAATATACTGCCGATGGTCGTATATTAGTTCTTCCCATTCAAGGTGATGGAGATGCTGATATTACAATTTTGAAGCCCAAATTTTCGGTTAAATTCAAGCCAAGCTTGAACAGTCAAGCTGGCAAGACTTACTTGGGAATTGATAAATTGAAGATCCTAATCGAACCAGAAAAGTAAGTTAAAAACCCGAACAATTCATACATACAGCGTTAGTTCTAATTCAATTTGTTTTGTCATTTATTCCAAAAAACAGAGTTCAAATCAAACTTACAAATCTATTCCATGGTGACAAAACTTTGGGAGAAAATTTGAATTTATTCTTGAATGAAAACTGGAGTGACGTTTGGACTGAATTACAACCATCAATTCATGTAGCGATATCGGAAATTGTACGAAGTGTTGCGTTGAATGTTTTCAAAAAATTCCCCTATGAAGATTTATATCTGCAGTAGATTTAATTATTATTATAAACAGTTAAAATTGTTTTTGTTTTGAATCATTTGTATTTAGTCAGTTAAGATTTTTTTTCATTTTTTGTATTCAATTCATTCAAAATTTACATATTCTGTATACTCATCTCTTAGAAAAAATAAGATACCCATAAATATAAGGAACTGATAAATAAAAGAAATTTTTATATATGTATTATAATTTAATTTGTTTAATTTTATTCTAGACTGTCAAACATCGATTTTCGATGTGAGATATGTTTATTCGGATTTTCAATGAATTTGGTAAGGAGGTTTTTGGTTCTTCCATATTTTTGTACAAAACAGCAACAAACTAATAGTATGGGAGGCGCGGTCAAAGTACCTACCTCATCGAGTCAATGGAAAATTTGGTCATTAACGAATGGTAAATGACACGAAGATTACAAAACCGCTGTCGGACAGACCCTTTCCGGGCCTTTTGGCCGCAAAATGGTCACTTCCGGTTGCGTTTTTTGGTGTTGGGGTATACCATCAGGTCAATGGAAAATTTAATGCTTTCATCTTTTTTCAACTTAATATCAAAAATTTTAAAGTCAAATAAATATAAAATTTGTATCAGATAAAAGTTAACATTGTTACCTAAATAAATTATATAAAAAAAGTTTAAAAAAAAAACATTACAAAAATCCATAACAAAATCTATGATAATTTTTTTTTCAGGAAATTACATTTTTTTTATAAATTAAATAAATGACATACTTACCGACGAACTATCTACTTCCAGCAGGGAAAAGTTAATCCAAATTAATAATTGAATGTTACTCATATGTCTATATAGGGTATATTTAGTTTATTTTTCAAATATAAGATGAATTCATTTTTTCAAAAAAGATATACATATCTACATACATATCTAAAATAAACATAATATCACATATCAATACATCCCAGTAATTATTCAACGACAATTAAAATAATAAAATTAAGAAATATCGTCTTCATCAGAATATTCCCCACTCAAATATTCCAATTCTTCTTCTTCTTCATTGTCTTTTAAAATAATATCATCAACATTAAGCGGAGTGGGATCCCCTTGAAACCAAAGTGGTATTAACTTTTCATCCTTCAATACCCACCCAAAATCTTCTGCCCTCAGTTTGACGCAGTCTGCTTCTGTGGCATTAGCCCACATAGAACTTACAAAAATTGTTCTTTTAATTTTTTCATTGAGTGATTTAAAACATGGGGGTATCAAGCTAGAGTCAAAGTTTTTTATATTTTTAGAAAAATTACCTACCGACGTATTTTTAGAAGAATATATGTTTTGAAACCTTTGAAATCTAGCTTCATTTACACTTTTGCAGTTCCGTAGACCATACATATGTGAAGTAAAGTTTTGAATAACTTCTGTATCTTTTTCCAGTAAAAGATCAGTTTGTTTACTCAATGCTTTAAAGGCGCTTGATAACAACCACTTTTTTGAAGGATATCTAGAGGTTTAGCTTTTCCTTTTCTAAAAAAACTGGCCGTATAGTCGCAACCTGTAAAGGCATGAAATGCTGGTAGCGCAGGACATAAATTCACTCCCAATGTTGAAGCTAGTTGCGTACAGTTTATGCAATTGAAATTATTTCTTTTCGAATTGCCACTTGCTGACAAAATCTTTAAGTCCTTTATTTTGTGCATATTCCCCAGTAAAATAACGAGTATGTACATATGTGTCAGATGCTCGAACCATAATGTTGGAATTAGGTTTTGATTTTTTTATATGGTAAATTAATCTGGTATCGGCTTCTTCATGGCTACAACTATATTCATATTCCTCACGTTTAGAAATACATTGGTTTTGAACTTCATAGGAGAAACACTTGTCATCTACCGTCAAAAAACTTTTTTGTCTCCTAAAATTGGAATCAAGGAACTATCCTCCCAGTGCAGCCCTAAAAATCTTAGGAGTGATTCTTTAAATTTAGGGTTTTTAAGGTATTTAAAAAAATCATCTGTTCGTTTTTGAAGTGGTCCAGAAATCGTGAAATTTGAGACTTCTACTTCATTTCGATCGCAATGTTCAGAGTCTTTGATGGATGGGTGTAAATAGCAGTCAAAAACAACATGAACTTCCGGGGCATCCGTGTAACATACCCTTGTTAAAATCATCTCAGATATTTTGTTAAATGTTTGAGGAACTAATAACCCTAAGAGATGGATTAAGTAAAAGCCATCAATTAATTCTATATCTTTTTTTAACGGCTCGGACGGAGAAAATCTAGATTTCAGTTTTCAGTATTTTCAGTATAAATCAAATTTTAAAGGTAATAAAGCTTAAATAAAAAACAAAAACCTCTGTGATAAGAATGTTAAAACCATTTCGCCTCAAACCGCAAAATACCTTAAGCTGGTCACGATATGCATTTGGCATTGACTTGAAATTTCAATTTTTTTTTTATTGCTTTGACCATTTACAAAAACAATATTGTACTTACATTTGATTCAATGTGAGATGTTTTGATTCGTTTCTGTGATGTCACGTCAGGCGCATTTCTAAAATTTCTTTTTAAAGTAATCTTACGGTATGGTAGCCAAACAAATCTTTAGAATCAGGTAATAATCCAATATCGCCGTACTTAAAACCCTTCATTTTTCGAATCAATAAAGCATCAATACTTTTTTTAAGTATTTCGTCTGTAAAATTATTAATTTTTGGAAAATCTTCCCCACAAACAAAACACTTTTTAACTTCTGATGCCATAATATTAGAAATTAACACAAAACAAAATATTGATTTATAATTCAAACAATTTTATTTTATTTCTTCCACACTCAAACTTTCTACCAAAAGTGTTTTTGTTACAATATTGTAGTGATGAAGTGTTTAAGTGGTCAGCAGGGAAGAAAAGCATTTTAAATTAACAGTAAGTTCTCATAAAAATTAAGGCCACTTACATAATCCATGCAAATTTTGGCATCGGTCCACAGGAAATACTATTATTTATTATGTATTTACATTATCATGTAGGTTTGTTTTGAGAAAAAAACTTGAAAGAAAATGTGTTGAAAAAAACAATTTTGTCTTTATTAAATATATCCTTATTATCATTAGAACCAAAAAATATAATTTTATTAAATACCTGCTGCAATTTTAAGTACAGAAACATGATTGCATTTTAATTAGAGTTAGTAGTTCGTCGTTAAGTATGTCATTTATTTAATTTATAAAAAAATTTAATTTCCTGAGAAAAAAATGATCAATAGATTTTGTTATGGCTTTTTGTATTTTTTTTTAAACTTTTCTTATATAATTTATTTAGGTGACAATGTTAACTTTTATCTGATACAAATTTTATATTTATTTGACTTAAAAATTTTTGATATTGAGTTGAAAAAAGATGAACATTTTTTGGGCAAAAAGCGGTCGAACGTATGTATGTTTGGCCCATGAAAAGTTTTACCGACCAGTAGATTCTTAAAGTAGACGGTCCAAGCTTTCATTTGATACCCCATTTGTCCATTGACCCGATGAGGTAGGTCAACACCAAAAATACCGTTTTTTGAGATGGTCGGAAAAAGGGTTGGTCCCGGATTGTGTCTGTCCGACCAAATGATTTTAAATCTACAACCAGATCTCTACCAACTACTATTTAAATTTTCATTGACCTGATGGTATACCCCAACACCAAAAAAACGCAACCGGAAGTGACCATTTTGCGGCCAAAAGGCCCGGAAAAGGTCTGTCCGTCAGCGGTTTTGTAATCTTCATGTCATTTACCATTCGTTAATGACCAAATTTTCCATTGACTCGATGAGGTAGGTACTTTTACCGCCGCCTCCTGGGCTATAAGAAATAATTTCTTAAACGTACAGTGGTGGACAAGAATTTAGCACATTAATAAAAGAAAAAATCAAACTATATTTACAAAGTTTGTTTTTATTTCAATATTTTCATTTTTATGTTATTTACATTATTTATACATAAAAGTATATTTTTTGCCAAAATACAATCTTATATTTTTTTATATCTGAAAGAAAAAAATGGAAAAAATAACAGAAAACATACATTTTTGTCTGGACATGATTTTAGAACATTTTAATAAAATTGCTTGGTTATGTTACTTACCGTTACTAAAACTATATTTTCTTTAATATTTTGTTAGAAATCCTTTTTTCTTTAATACTGCATTAAGTCTTCTTGGAAAGCTCTCGACTAAGGCCTCACAGCGTTGCTTAGGTATTGCATACCAAGCATTCTATATCTCTTGCCACAAATTTGTTAAATGTTTCGGTTTTTGTTTTTCAATGTGTTGCTCAACGTCAATCCACAAATTTTCGATTGGGTTCAAGTCGGGTGACTGAGCAGGCCACTTTAAAACATTCACTCTATTGACCTCTAAGGCACTTTTCACTATTAGATTATAAAATGTGACGTGATTGATACGTGACTAGAACAAAAATTCAATTAACGGTTTTTTTATAAATCAAAAAAATGAAACAAAAAACGATATTAACACCACAGTTATTTTGTGCAAAGGAAGAAAAACGTTTTTTATATACATATTTGATAAAATTTTGAGAAAAATCTAAGCAACAATTTTTTTAAAAGAAATAAAAACCTAAAAAATCACTACTAAAAGTTGGTAAACATTGATTTTCGATACGGATATCCTGACAAGAATTTAAGATATTGTCTTTAAACTAGTTTAATCTTATATAAAATATTGTTTTTAACATTCGATAAAATCAAAAAAAAATCAATTGTCAGTTTTTTTTACAAAATATAGATTAGATTAGATTAGATTAGAATAAGATTTTATTAGATACAATAATTTATAAGAATTTACATAAGGTTTACAAATCTTTTATGACATGGCAAAAGCCGTCTGTCAGATTGACAATATAAATGTAATTTAACACAATAGTTACTCAAGCTACCGATAATTATTATAATTAAAATGCTTCTCTTAAAATTTGGTTTCGATATCGAAATGCGGATTTTACAAAAGAGCCGACCAATCATTTCCATTCAAAAGATAAATAACTTCTTCCGTTGTGAAAATAGCTTTTCCTAGGTATAGTTTTCGTATTTCTTTAAGTAATGGACATATTCCCACAAAATGCATTATATCTTCACGAGTATTCAGATTACACATACTACATTGGATTGGGAGATCTGGGCGGTGGGGTATAAAATTTAACGGCAGTAACTCTCCTCGTGTTTTAAAAATGGTAGATATTTTATTAACACTCTCGTTATTTCCGAAATAACTTATCTTGCTGAGATCGTGCTCGAGCTTGGGATAATATACTCTGTATATTGAAGATTGTGCTTCTTCGATAAATGATTTGTGCATACTTTCATCCAGAACCCGAAGAATATTGTATAACTCTGATTTCATTTGATGAAAGTTAAACGCTTCTAGATTGAGCGGACATCCGGTCTTCTCAGCCAATTCCTTCCACTTTTCAAAACATGACGATTTTTTTTCCAAGGTACAAGTTGCTACTATTTTAGGAAGACGAGATACATTCATGTTAAGCACTTTAAGGATGTAGTCGAAATGTAGTTTCAGTGTTGTGATGTATATTGGTGGAAGTCCAGTTTCAATATGTAACATATAAGTGGGCGTTGACATGGGCAGGTGTAGTACTTGTTTGAGAAAAAATCTAAGTAGTTGTTCAACAGTCTCATATTGAAGGTATCCCCAAACCGGTGCTGCATACAACATAATTAATCGAGCAGTAGCCTCAAATATCTGGTATTTTGCACGTAGACCAATATTTTTATTTTTCATGCAGCTGAACCAAGTAGAGTTGATAGCATTTTTTGAACTTTTTAGTTTTTCTACTAAATGAAACTTCATAATATTTTGTGGTGTCATTATCAAGCCAAGGTATTTGTAGTTGTCTACTATTTCTACAGGAACCCCATCAAGTTTCCAATTAAAATTACCACTCCGAAGTCCCTTACCTCTACCAAACACCATTATCTGAGATTTTGCACGATTTACGGTTAGGTTCCATCTTTTGCAATACTCTTCCAATTTGGTAATCATCATCTGAAGTTTTATGGGAGTGTCGGCTAACATCACAATGTCGTCATCAGCATACATCAAGACTTTGATTAGACTGCCTCGTATATCAATCCCACCATTTAAATAACAAACTATATCATCAAGGAAGAGGGAGAACAGTAGTGTGCTCAAGATACATCCTTGTCTCAATCCCATAGGAGTCAAAAACTTTTGCTGAGCAATTTGTATACATTTTTTTTAGTGTTTAGTGTTACAAAATATATTAATCTATTAAAAATATCTTCAATTATATTTATAAGAGATATTTTATGTAATCGCATCAATTGTTTGTGTTTGCTCAATTTGATCAGTCTTTATGCACCAAGTCGTTGTCTAAGAAACCGAAATCTAAATAAATTGTTCATACAAGATTATCATACTACTAATTATGCCGCAAATGAGCCTATTAATCGCTGTATCAAAGAGATTAATGCTGTTATAGTTGAATTTGACTTTAATTTTCACTATACAAGAGAAATGTTCAAAAATATCTTAAATTTATATTTTATTAACAAATAATGTATGTACATATATGTTAACAAGTTATTGTAAGTTTCGTAGTCTGTAAGAGTAATTGTAACTCGATTGATGAATAAATAATAATAATATATTATTTTCATAAAAATACTACGAAAAATTAGTAAAAACCTATGTTTGGTTCGAATATCTCAAAATAGATGACGGTATTGACTTTAAAAATATTTCATTCTATGCAAAATTTTGTTATAAACTTAAGATAATGTTCTTAGAAAAAATCCATTTTGAAGGCAATTACGCTTATTTTGAGATACGCTTTCGATCGAAATTTAGTCGGATTTCAGAAGATCTTATTTTGAGATTCGAACGATTCAAAAATTTGACGATTCAATCGAAAGTTCATTTATTTTTGAAAACTAAGTAGACTTTGACTTTCGAATGATTTGAATTAAATGTCATTTTTGTGTCGTTCATATATTTCAAAATTTGTTTTATAATGATAATTGAGCAAAATAAGTTATATTGACGAGTTTTTTTAATTTTATAAAGGGCGCCAACATTATAATTGGACAAATATTGAACAGAAAGACGCCCTCATAAAGTTGATGGAGGAGAATCCCGAAATTTCTGCAAACCGAATATACATATGCTGACCGGTTTTAGAGTGATGTTGCCGGCAAGCTCAATAGCTGTAGGCCTCCATCTAAAGAAGGTAGTTCCCCCTGTTATCTCGGTGGAAAGCTCATCCAAGACGTATTTAAATGCGTTTGTCAAGGCTCATTCTCATTCTTCGCCATCAAAATAAATAAATAAAACTATTGTCATTTTAAAAAATTGTTTAGTATTTCCAAAATATGCAAAATTATACCGATTTGAAATTTTGAATCATTGATTGTTTACATTTTAATTGTAAAGTGTGACCATATTTGAGGAATAAATATAACATATTAAACGGAAAGAAAATGAGCCAGAAAACTCAAGAAAGAGATCCCGTTCTAATGAAAATTCACCATTAAGACAGCCAAAAAATAAAGAAATAATTACAAACAAGCCTAAAACTACTATAGTTGGATCAACTGACATTAACCCCAGGAGACAACCCATCAACCCGATCATGAAAATGGGATATAATAGGACTAGCCGAAATAAGACTACTTGGACAAAAAATAATTAATAACGACAACGATATCTTCTGCTACATAGTAGAAACTAAAGGACTCTATGGAGTAGGATTTCTGATCAAAAAAGAATGAAAAGACAAATTAATTAACATCCGATTCCATAATGAGAGAATTTGCAGTATACAGCTTAACATCCAAAACACAAAAATTACTATAATACAAGTAGGTATATGTACCGAAAGAAAAAGCTGATGACGAAGAAATTATCAAGTTTAACGACATTCTAGAAGAAACATTCAATAACAACTTTATCCCTAAAATAGTTCCGGTTCAAAAAATAATTACCTGTAACGAAAATATAAAGACAAAGATCAATCAGCTTTTAGAACAGTCAAACACGAATATTGATCTTCAAAATAAATATGTAAGTCTGGAAAATATAAAGATTACAGCAAAATTGTCAATCATGAACACAAAGACTACTAAAGATAAAATATCCGACGAAACCAAAGCTCTTATTTTTAGAGAAACCTTAAGAACAAAACCACAACTAAAAAAATAGAGTTAAGCGAATAATAAACAAGAATGGATTACAAGTATCAAGAACCAAAACACAGCTGTTTTAACAAACCGAAAAGACAGAAGAAGATACAATAGACAACATAGTTTTAATATCTCACAAACCCCTATGTTCAGCAAAGAAACTATCGAAATGACCATAGACGATCTGAAGAAAGACAAATGCACCGGTAATGACGGAATATCATCAGAAATGTTATTTGGGAATTGGGAAAAACTCCCTTCCCAACATTTTAACAAACGTATTTAACGAAATTGTACACACAAAACAAATCCCTGAACAATAAAAAGAAACAACGATAACATTAATACACCAAAAAGGAAAGAAGGACGATATCAACCCATAAGTAACATTTCAACAATTTACAAGCTCTTCTCCAAAACGCTTTACAGGACCATCAAAAAAGACTTCAATAATAATCAACCAAGAGAATAAGCTGGATTTAGAGAAGGATTTTCAACAATAGTAGAGAAGATTAAAAATATAGGTGTACAAAAATAACACAATACGAAAAATAACAGAGAATATAGGACGCAAGTTTAATATAACAAGAGGTGTTAGACAAAGAAATCCGCTTTCAGTTCTGGAAGACAAGTTCTTAATTTAAGATTTGCAGACGATATAGTTCTTATTTCTACAAAAGCTACACACATTCAAGACATGTTGACGGAACTAACTAAATAAATAAAATTAATAAGGTGGCGCAACAGTCCGTTGAAACTAGGGCCTAGTGACTTACAACTCTCAACCATTCCTGTGTGCGAGTATTGTTGTCAGGGATAGAGGGGACCTACAGTTTTAAGCCGAATCCAAACGGCTAATTTGAGAAAGCACTTTTCATGACAAGAGTTACTTTTGGAGAATTTGTCAATTCCTCGCAAGAGGCAGTACCCGTAAAAAAACTTTAGATGGCATAGGCAGGGATCGAACCCAAGACCCTGGCATGGCAGTCCAACGCACTTATCATCATGCCACGGGTACTACGACGGAACTAACTACCTTGTGTACAAATTATGAACTTGAAATAAACAAATCGAAAACTAAAGTCATGACAAATTACACAAAAGACGATATAATGTTGGACAGAGAAAAAAATTAGTACGTAAAGATTACATATATTTGGGACAGCTATAAATCATTTAAGGACCAAAAAATAAAGAAATTAACAGACGCATCACCAGTAGCTGGAAACAATTCTGGAGCCTTAGGCGCATATTTTACAATTGGACCAAAGTGCAAACACAATGAAATATATCTTCGACTCTGCGATTCTATCGATCTTTACTTACGGACTACAAACAATGAGCTTGAATACAAAAACAGACCCAAATGGAAAGAAAAATTCTGAACATACGACCAAGTGAAAGGACACGAAATGAAGATAATCGAAATAGAACCAGAATTATTGACGTCATAAATAGAACAAGAAGGCTGAAATGGAGCTGGGCAGGACATGTATCTGGACTTCAGGACCAACGATGGACAAAAATTACTACAAAATGGAGACCAGAGAACAATAGACCAGCAGGACGACCCAATAAAAGATGGAGTGATGATCTATCGAAAATAACCACAAATTGGTATAACGAAGCTAAAAATAGAGACACATGGACAGCCTTGAGGGAGTCTTACGTCTCAGTAACCAACATTTATAGCTTTTAATTAATTATTTTATTTTATTTTAAATTAATTTGAATTTTAAATGTATGTTCAATTTAAAACTTCAAAAAAAAAAAAAATTGTATGTGTTTATTAAGTGTTAAATTGTTATCATTTTATAATTTGCATCTAAAATGTTTTAAAACATGGATAATAATTACTAAATTAACTTAAATGTTATTAAATACTAAAGGCAGTAAATTAATTATTTATTTATTTCATCAATTGATCGAAGATCTTCTGATTACAAAATTACTACAAAATAATAAAGCTAATAATATATATATACATATATGTATGTACATATTTACAAGGAATTTTAGATTAAATTTAATTAAATAATTAATCAATTACATATTTCAAGAATTTTTTTCTTAAAACAATCTCTATTCATACAAAGGTCAATTTCATTATAAACCATATTTAATAGATACAGAGAACGCGTTATTAGTTCATTTAGACCATAATTAGTTCTATGAAGAGGAGGATAAAATAATTCATTTATGTTGCGAAAAACTCGTGGTGGAACATGGAATGGAATTAATAAAAGCAAATCAATAGAAGTTATTCTGTTATCAATAATATCTATAATGAACAAAACACTTGGACTTGTCTCCGACTTTTAAGCGTTTTTAAGGCAATAAGAGCGCACCTTGATTTATAATCTGGTAAAGACCCAACCCAGTTAAGTTTTCGAAGTGCATAAAGAGTGAATCGTTTCTGAACTCTTTCGATTCTCAAAATATTATTTTCATAAAAAGGAGACCAGACGATACAACAATATTCTAAAACAGGTAAAACTATAGACATAAATAAGGTCTTCAAAGTATAGACATCCTTAAATTCTTTGGAGTTCCGCTTCAAGAAACCCAAAAGTGAATTACCTTTAGATACGATCTAATCAACATGAGATCTAAAGTCAATGTTTGAATCAAAAATCACCTCAAGATCATTTACTTCAATTACCCTCAGAAGACTAACATCATAGAATTTATATTCAAAGTCAATAAGGGATGAAGACTTAGATACACTAAAAATTTTACACTTCGAGTAATTCAGCTGAAGATGATTGTAGTCGCACCATTTAAGAAAATTGTTTATATCCAATTGCATTAATAAGCAATCTTCAAGTGAAGATGTTGCTGTAAATACTTTCACATCATGGGCGTTACATCAAGCAGTTACAAAATTTAAAAACAGAAGGTAAATCATTTATAAAGATTATAAAAAGAAGTGGACCCAAATGACTGCCTTGTTGAAGACCCGACACGTCTATAAGATTTGAAACACAATCATCTATTTTAACAGCTTGTTTTCTATCAGAAAGGTATGAATCTAACCACTGTAAAAATGAAGCATTCAATCCTTACATCTTAAGCTTTTGTAGGAGAAGACCATGATGCACGCGGTCAAAGGCTTTAACAAAATCAGTATACAGGACATCAACTTGTCTACCCTTTTCAACATGATTATAACAATAATTTGCAAATAGACTTAAATTAGTACACGTTGATCTACCCTTTACAAAACCATGTTGTTTTTGAAACAAGATATTGTTGACAGCAAAATAAAGTCTTTGGGTGATCATTTTTTCAAAAAGTTTGGGAATAACTGAAAGTTTTGATATTGGTCTATAGTTCTTCACTAAGTGCTTAAGACCACTCTTATAAATGGGATCTATATAAGATATTTTCCATTCATTAAGGAAAACACCAATTTGTAAAGATTTATTAAAAATAATTGTTAAAACACTACAAAGTGAATACGAACATTTTGACAATATAATGGGAGGAATCATATCAAAGCCAGGTTTTTTGACACATAAATTTCTTTTAAGCTATCCAGAACATCCTGTTCTGAAAAACTCTGTAGTTTAAAATCAATCAAAGGAGTTATATCAGGATACAAGCTGCTGATATTTGTTAAAATATCACAATTATAAGAAGTTTGAAAGAATCGAGCAAATAGGTCACATGAGGACTGAATATCATTAGATGTAAGTTCCTCGTATTCCATACATTGAGGAAAAGGTGAACAATTTCTTTAAGAATTCAAAACTGTCCAAAAAGATTTCAAATTATGTTTTATATTTGATTTAGTATTTATAATATAATGTCTATACAAAAACTTGTTGAGAAAATCAAATTCTTTTCTTAACTGAAAAAATACTGCACGATCTTCCGGAAAATTTGTAACTTTATAACGCTTAAATGCCTTATTTTTAGCATTCTCTAAATTTTGTATCCTTTTGTTAAACCATGGAAGCTTAAACGACTTTTTCTTAGTTAAGGTAGGAACAAATCGTTCAATGCCTTCATTAACAATACTTTTTAAACTTGTAAACATATCATCTATAGAGACTTGCGTTCCAATAAATCCTTCCAGTTAACAGTATTATAAAAATTATTTAATGCCGTAAAATCTGCCTTAGCAAAATTATTTTTTTTTTGTTTTTCGAGAGGGGCAGAAGCATAATTATAATTTTCAAAAGAGAGAGAAATAGCCTTATGATGAATAGAGTTATTTAAAAGAGGAAAATCAGAAATTTTTAAGGAATACTTTAAATCATTGTTAATAAAAACTAAATCCAATATTCTATTTAAACTGTTCTTAACATTATTAATTTGAAACAGGCCCAAAGAAGAAAATGAATCAACTACTAACATTTCTACATCTTTATTTGCATTGAAAGGTATCAAAAAATGATCTTCTTCCATGTAGCACCAGTCGATATCACCAATGTTGAAATCGCCAAGTATACAAGGAAATTGGTTATGTGTTAATTCACTTACTATTTCTTGAGCATTAGAAATATGGTCGGTATATAAATCTACTCCGCTCGTTGGGCGGATATAACTTACAATAAAAATTAAATCTTTAATTTCAGCAGAATCTTCAGAACTTACACAAACACAAAGCTGCTCAATATCATTTTCATCATTCTTTAATTTGTGTTGAGTACTGTTGAAAGTTGTTCGGACGGCAATCAAAACACCACCTCCTCGATCGCATCCTGTTTTAGTTGAACGATCTTTACGATAAACATTGTACGAAGAATCAAAGAGCTCACACGATGTAAAATTTGAATTCAGCCATGTTTCAACAATGATAATGATATCGAACTCATGAAGAGATGATGATAGAAAAAGCTCATTAGTTTTCGTACGTAAACAACCAGCATTTTGAAAATATACGCGAATTTTAGATAAATTCGCTTTAAACTTTGGATAAGCTATTTCATCTTGATGTTGCCATCCACTTTCGGAAAATTTACAAATTTCTTTAATTGGACATGTTAAGGCCAGATTGAAGCGTCTAAAGCAGCATCGAAGTGGCTTGCGGGAATCCCTAGCTTGAAATTAACAAACCGGAGTAAAGTTGAATCTACTCCTTTTTTTATAAGTTTAGAACAGCGCATGGTATTCTTTTCAATTTTTAACTTCATTGCGGCATATTCTATTACATTTTCCTCTGTCACATTACTATCCAAGCGCGAAAGATGTAGAAATTGTAGACGAGGTACAGACTGAAGTGTAAATGCACTGTCCACAATAGCAGC